>OY982584.1:6170883-6763383 GCA_963859945.1 Euplagia quadripunctaria | reverse complement strand
TATATAAACAAGCTCAAGATAATCTTTAAATAGGTATTTGTCAACTGGTTATTTCCTAGCTACCAATTCATTTAGTTTACTAAAGTTTTAAATGGCAATTTGACAGACAGAATAATTGTAGAAAAGATAGTACGGGTAATGGACATAATGAATGATTCAAAGTTCACTAGAAGACCTTGATGTTTAGGAAAATATTTAAAACTACATGCTGTTAACACTTTAGAGATTATGACGACAGAAATATTTAGTTTTTTTTAATGACAATTAATGGTTTGAGGCTTTGGTCCACCTTTACGACATATAAACCATACAATTTAGTCAACTTTGCATCATACGATGAGAGATTTAATTTAATATTCAACGTACGTAAGGTCTACGTACCAACTCTCATCGTATGAGAGTTGGTACGTAGACTTATGTCTTAAGATTCAAGTAACACTTTAAGGCCTTGACTTGTCCGCGTTGACTTCATAACAACAGCAAGTCTGTGTAAATATGTAAATGCATAAGTTTGTAAAGACGACAGACTTGCTGTATTTACCACGTCTATTTGCGAATAATATATCACACAATTTGGCGTTAATATTACAACCTGTTTAAAGAACGAAAGAGTCAACATAATGTTAACACATTCAGTGTTACCAACAAGTGCAAGTTTCCCCCAATTTGTGTCGTACAAAGAAAAAGCGTTTGGTTTTTTTGTGGAAGTGAAACTTTTAGGGATCTTCGAGGATGATCATAAAAATTCGCTCACATCAGGAGATGATCGAAAATATATCATAATATTTTTTTTTTATATATATTTCTTTCCATCCCAGAAAATATGCTCCAATGGATGTTGCTCGTAATTGGAGAATTTTTGAAAACGTTTTAAGAGAACAACTAGTTTAAGAGCTGATCAAACTGAAACTGATCAAAATAGAAGTATTGGATCACACAATTGAGTGATTGTAGAATCACAGATTCGTGTGATCAAGACAGATAATTCGTAAAGTTTTTTTTAATTACTCCTCAGGTTCTGAAAAAATCATAAAAAATCAAGACCCTATTTTCATAGTAACAGTTGCATTGAACCTGCATCATTACCAATTACAATTTAAATAATTATTTGACCGAAATGTCAAATAAAGGTTGTCTTAAATTTCATCAGATTAACCCAAATGCGGGTCACACTGAGCAACCAAACTATTGCCGTAATTTTCTGCAGACCTATAAATTCAACAATAAAAACAGTTATTTATCTCGATATGTCTTAGTTTTAAAGATCTTTATCTCAACACATGTGTGAAAGTGGACCAGGGTCTTAAGAACTATTCTTAAAAATCATGCCTTGAATTAAACGAGTGTTAAAGTATTAAAATATTGTAGACTGTTGCAAATTACACTTAAACAAGGTTACACCCACGTTGAGAGACAAATAAATAATAATTATAAGTAATGATATAATCAAAAGGTACGGAGTGCAATAAACTTAGATGAAAATTTCATGATTGTAAAGAAATCATTAAGATTATAGACAGTAGCAATAAAACCCAAGGTTTTTCTTGATTTGCAAGAGTTGAATCGGCATAAAAGTGTCAGCATACAACATACAGTTATGTACATTATTGTGTTATGTACATTGGTTATCATTATAAAAATTAAAGACTATGAATATTTTGTTTCATACTGTATATATATTTACATTTGTCCATTGCCCCAACAAAACGGACAACAAAAGCATAGAGACAAAGAAACCACTAATGAAAGTATTTTAATTAGGGTTAGGTTAAACAGGGAGTCTCGATGCATCCAATTTATGAAATTGGTGACACACACATTAAATTGTGAAAAAATTACGAACAAAACTAGAGTAGTAGATTTGTACTAATTTAATATACTGATTTCATAGCTTTGAGGTTACAACATTATAGGGGAATTAAAATCACAAGAACTTTAAACTAATTTCGAATAAACACCTGTAAATTCTGTGTAATTTGCATCAGGAATTGGAAAAGCATTTATTTATTTCACTGTCATATAAAAGAAACAGTAGAAAAATATATTTTCGAGTTTAAATAGGAAAGTGTTATCTAGGTGTTAAAGGGCACAATACACATTCCTAAGGTTTCGCGACATACCCTCTAGTCAATTTACCCCTTTTTTGGGGTAATGTGGGATCTTTTTGTGTTATCCCCGTCGTACCCATGATGGACACGTCTGTGCCACGCCTGTGGCTGTGTGGAAGGAATTGAACACTAAAGAAAATTTAATATAAGTTAGTTACAAACACCCAAAGAGATAGACCACATTCAAATATTATACAATCTTTACATCCGTACCTACTAGTTGCAATAAATTTGTACACGAACAATTTGAATTTACCTACCCTTAATATGACGGTAATTTCTTTTCACGAGGACCTTTATCCCCGGGGATGTTTGTGTGTGTTGATTTGACTCCGAAATAGGTGTCAACAAAATTTTATATATTACTCATTAAGACGTGATTCTCTAAAACCATAGTAGGCTTTTGCCAAAACAAACCATCCACATCGACTTACATTTTCTCTTTTAATGGATCAGTAGGTTTTCATGCATAAATTACTCTCATATAGCTCCGTTTTTGGCAATGACGATAATTCAAGCTGCAACATTGTTTATGTCACCTACCTGTATTTTTGTGTTGTTAAATAAAATTTTTCTTTCTTTCTTCTTTCATACTGACACGGAATTCAATATTCCAAGTTGTTAAAAGAAAAACGTATTAAAGCATAGATTCGTCTACGACTGATCTTAGTATCCACAACAGAAAATAACATTTAAAAATCATACTAAATATTATCCATAGTATTATTATATTCATTGAATTATTTTCCCAATTTTGTACTAAGCCAAAAACGTTTACAAATATCTTAAAAGGTTTTTCTACCGTTGTAAGGCAAAAGTCTAAATTTAACATGAGTTTTACAGAGTCTTCCAGAATTTGCATCTCTTCATGCATGTACTTTAAAGTTTTATTTTATTACATACTTCACGATTTTCAAAACTGCTATGACATCATGACGATCCCTCTGCTAACGAACGAACAACTAAAAGACCTTTGTAAGTGGCAATTTTTGATGAAAAATTCAGGAGTCAAATCAGAACACAAAACCATCTATTAATAAATTAACGTTTTAAAATAATTGAGAACAACATTAAAGATATATGTGTGTTATGTCTAGAAACTAACACAATCTGTACAATATATTGAAAAACCATAAATAAGAAGTGCAGTGACGGATCCCCATATGTGGTTTATCACCAAAAATAAATGATTGTGTATTTACATGATGTTTTGTTTGCACTGACCTGTTGTTGTGAACGGCTAAACCGAAGCCCTCTGGCGGTGCGGCAATGTACAACGGCGGCGCCGGTTCCTGTGCGCCCGCGCACAGCCCCGCGCCGGTTGACGCGTTTGACGCCGACGAGCATGACGAGTTCGAGTGATTTAATGCTGTAATGTGCGGATTAGCTTATTATCGCTGACAGTATGTTGCAAACGTCATATGATTATAAAACTTCGTTTACTTTGAGAACAATGTAATCGTTAGACGATTTTGTTTTTTACTTTTTTGTAAATCATGCTGCAGGTTGGAGTAGACTGCTTAAACTAATTTGTTGTTTCGCAAAATTTAATGTTTAATATTCTTGATTCGATCTCCAGATACCTGGACATTATCGAATAATTATTTGAAAGTACATGCAGTTATAATTATATCGATTTGAGATTATTACTTTACGATGTGCATTTATGTATGCATTCGTGACGTTAATAACTCAATATCGATATCAATCAGAAGAATGCATGGAGATAACACTGCATCGTAGTTAATCATTGGTTTATTTTGACATTTGTAAGAAGAGAAAGAGTAGAGATCTTTGGATATTATCAAAGAATTGTTACTTAATATTGTAAGCGGTCCCTTTCTATATAGGTGCCGAATGTATTGGTTACATCTTGATTTTGACTCGTTATTTGACGATTTTATTATTTGACTCTATTTTTTCATGAAATCAGACAAAATTCTTACGAACATGTAATTTGGTCCTTTAAGCACCAGGCACAAAAATGATTTAAGTTTGAGCTCAAACTCATATATATTGATTTTAAAGCTGTAACCTCCATAGACGAATCCAGGATCAAGAATAGCAGTCCAGCTTATCGAGTCTGAACCACCTAAACGTTTTATTTAGGACTAGCAACCCGCCCCGGCTACGCACGGGTAGCAAAGCAAATATTGTTTTTTCCGACATCTGCAACAGTCATCGTCATATTTCAGCCATTTTACACAAAACCTTAATGAATGGTTTAGGTGTATACACCTAAACCTTCATCATGAATCACTCTGCCTATTGATGAAAACCGTATGAAAATTTGTCAAATGACAGACAGACGCGGCAGGAGACTTTGTTTTATAATATGTAGTCATTTGTATTCGTGATTTCTGGGTCAAATGCAGCGGCGGAAACTGACTTTTGCCAAACGCTGCCATGACATGTTAGGATAATATTTTGATTGGTATTATTAAGTAATTTTTTGTGATAGATAATAATCAATACAAATAAATAAAAATTGAAGTGTTTGTTTGTAATGTCAAAATAATAGTTTTAATAATAGTTCAAATTTTTTGTCTGTTTGTTCCGGCTAATCTCCGGAACGGGTGGACCGATTTCCACGGGACTTTCACTAGCAAATATCTGGTGTTATAAAGAGTAATTTAGGCTACTTCTATTTTGGAAAAAGAATTAAGGTTCCGCGCAAAAAATATAAATATGTACACGAGAGCGAAGGCGCGTGGGTATTGCTAGTCTAAAAAAAAAGTGCTGATAAGTAACTCTTACCAGGTAGAGGTCGATGAACTGCAGTGACGTATCTATTTCCTTCCATATAACCTCTGTCGGGCTCCGAGGTGTGATGGGCATGGTGAGCGTGGATCGAGCGCTGGTGCGAGTAGAATCCGTCCGGCGGATGAAGAGCGACCCCGCCACCCCCCTCCTCTTCGTCTACCTTCTGTGAGAAGCTGTGGACAAACAAACGGTAAAGTTAATACTAGTTATGACACACATACATACTACATGTACACTAATATTATAAAGAAGGAGTTTGTTGGAATGATTTTTTTGAAGTGAAAACTTCTTTAGCGGCGTTGTGCACTTTTAGGATGTGTAAAAATATTAAACTCCGTCAGGACACGTGACCTGATCGAAAATTCGTAAGACGGAGCCGAGTTTCTTATATTAAAAAAAATATAACATTCGAAATTCAAACATTTATGAGCGGCCAGGAGCGCAGAACTTCCAGTGTACCCTATGTATACATTTAGATATGTTATTACCTACTTTTTATTTTTAACCTAATTATATATATACAGATGTGTGTGTGTGTATGTATATGCAAATACATTGTGAAGTTATGTTTTCACATCTGACGTGTAGTCCTACCACTGTTTTTTTTTTCTGTAGATAACCCGTGTATCAAGGACGGTTATAAGCGATATAACATCTCGCTTCGACCTAGACGAATAGAGCAGTAACCATAAACATCAACCAATCTCATCTCCGGATTCAGAAATTCGCTTTGATAAATTATTTCGCATTAAATATCCCGTTTATTGAAAACCAAATGTAACATTACATTACATTAACAGAAGTAGGACAGTAACCGTAAACGTTATCCCAAATTTTAAGCCGATGAAACTATAAGAGAGAACTTGTCATATAAAGTAGCACTGCTACAACTATAAATAATTCTTTAAAAAAAAACCGACTTCAACAAAAAACCTATTCCATAAAAGACTTATATATGGTTTTCTCATGGATGCCATTGTCAGAACTGGACCAAATTGAAATGAGACCACACGGGAAGCACCAGCTTTCAAATAAAAAGAATCATCAAGATCGGTTCACCCAGTCGAAAGTTCTGAGGTAACAAACATAAAAAAAAAACATACAGTCGAATTGAGAACCTCCTCCTTTTTTGAAGTCGGTTAAAAAATGGGCACAATTACTTTCCTAACACTCTCTAAAGTCAATTCAACACCTACTTACTAATCAAAATGTAAACAAGGCCTAAGATAATTTATTCTACCTTCCCATTTAATAAGTTTTATTCCACTTGTATTCGTATTCTAAAACCAATTTAGTTTACAAAGGCATGTAGAGCAGACTCAAATAACAAAGGTATCCGACATTTTTCCTCTATCCGCTCACATTCCGGTCTTTCGTAAGAGGAAAATATTTTCACTATCTTAGTCAAATGTTTACAAAGGATTTTGGGGCGCCTTTATAGCTCTGTCTTGTAAATAATAAGTGATGATAGACGTCCAACGGTTAGCTTTTTCCCCAGACAGATAGGCCCAGCCTTGCGTAACTCCCATACAAAAAAACAAATGTATGAAACGGGTGCAAAAAGAATATGGCGGCTATTTCTAACCTGCCTACTCATATAGCCTCTCCTGTCTCTTTTCATCTGCGCAATTGCCAATGTCAATTGACAATTTAATTGTCAATGGACATTGATAGTCAAAACAGTTAAAATGAAATTGTCATAAAATAACAATTTAATTTGAACTGTTTTGATATTTTTTTCCTAATATTTGTAGCTTTGTGGACAAATTAATATATATTCTCATTGTTCTTTGTGTCTCAAAACATTAAAATGTACCTATTACAAAACTTGTGTCGAGTGTTGTATTGTATCTGGGCGAAGTAAAAGTGGAAAACGTCTATTTATGGCAAATCTTCCTTTAGACAAAGAAAGGTTAGTACAATTTGCTAACAGTCGCTTTATAATACTGTCTAAGAATTCTTTATTATATGTACATAATAATTTCTTTGCAAAGTAAAGGATTTTTACGTGGATTTATAAGCTAATAGTGTTGTCGCTAAGCTGTAAATATGGCTATCGATATCCACAGGTCGTTAATATTTTCATTTGTAATTTTTTTTTAAGGTGCAAGGAATGGGTGAAAGTAATCGGAAAAGAAGATTAGTTTACGTACCGATAGAGAAACTCAACACGTAAAAATGTGTTTGTGGTAGTCATTTCGCTTAAAATGATTATGTACTGGCTACCGTACAGGGGACATATGGTTATAAATAAAAGACAAGGTTAAGCAAATTAATGATTTATCTATTTAACTTACTCTAGAATGGTATCAATCTCTGTATGTCGTATAACTTTTCCGTATTTTTATATCCCGAATTTAGTTTATTTTATTTTAATCTTAATAACGTCCTTAATTAATTTTTATTATTTATAAATTTCAATTTTTTTTTGTAGTTTTATTTACCTATTACTGCTATAAAAGTAATCTTAAATTATTTTATCAAAACTGCTGATAGTTATTTTTAATCCGTGGATTCGTCGATAATTCTATTATTAGAATGGATAACACTATTTTAATTTCCTAAATGTTGGCATAATTTTTAGCGCCTATCAAAATTTTAGTTTTTTGTGTTGGTAAATTAAAGTCGCTCCCGTTTCATAAATTGTTTTTTACTATGAGAGTCCCGACTCTTCTAATGTAGTGTTTGTATACTCTTTGGATAGGCCCTTAAAGACGGCCACAAAAAGAGGATTACCGCCGATTTCAAGCGCAAAGCGCTTTTAGCCACTTTATACTTTCTTCTTTTTAAAAGGCAACTAGCGCAATCCCTATGCGTCGCGAGTACTTTACAAACTCGCTAAATGCAAGTCTTGGTAAGACTCGAATTGGGAACAATATTTGTGAATCCTACAAATACTTGTCCTATGTTGGAATTCAATGCGAACACTAAAGCATTAGTAAATAGGGAGCTGCCCACTTAACCAATTCGTCATCCGTGGAGTTATTTGTTTGATGCTAGTAACAAACACATAGTTACTATGCCTAGTAAGCAGTAATGGGCTAAACGAGGTGTGGCTCCGCACTGCCGAACAGAAATAACCCCCCTACAGATATCAACCATAAATACAAAACATTGAGAATTCAACTTACTAGCCTAATCAGTAATAATAATCTATCATCCTACTAATATTATAAACGTGAAAGTTTGAGAGAATGTATGGATGTTTGTTACTCTTTCACGCCAAAACTACTGAACCGATTGTGATGAAACTTGGTATGTAGATAGCTGGAGACCTGGATTAACATATAGGCTACTTTTTGTCCCGATATTCCCACGGGATCGGGACTTACGGTGAAACCGCGGGGCGCTGCTAGTCTCAAATTATTTATATTAATAGAATTAGCATTTTAGCAAATGCATTTTATCATAATTATAGCACATAGAATACTAGTAATGTGTGACCCACGTTACTAGTATTCTTTAAAAAAATTGTATCTATATAGGAGAAAATACATCTCTAATATAATTTTTTTTCTTAATAAATGTCAGATAATTTAATGAATAATTTCAGCTAGCACGGATTCTCGTCTAAGAATAGTTTAAAATGACAAAACTCAAGTAGGTATATGAAACATAGCAATAAAACTTTTGCCCTTTACTATAAGTAATTATTTCGTATGTGGACACAATTAAATTAAATTTCAGCTGAATAATGTGAGAAGTTTCTGAGTTCTGGGTTAACTTTAAGTAATATGTAGTTATAATAAATTCGGCAATGATAATAGGCGGAACTGCCGATAAACTAATTTTATTTCAGCTCTTTTAATCCCACCAATATTATAAATGTGAAAGTTTGGATGGATGGATGGATGTTTGTTACTCTTTCACGCCAAACCACTGAACCGAAACTGAAACTGGGTATATACTACCTAGTACGAGTATAGCTGGAGACCTGGATTAACGCATTGGCTACTTTTTATCCCGATATTCCCACGGGATCGGGACTTACGCGGGTGAAACCGCGGGGCGCTGCTAGTAAAATATAAACATGTAAAAGGTATGAAAGATAAGTGTTAATGTCCATTTCAATTAGATATAGATAGATATCAATTAGATAGATAGATGTTAATTTTAATTGACAAAAACACTCTGTTATTTATCACTACAGGATATCAGTTTAAGGTAGTACATAATACTGTAATAGACTTGATTGAGACGCATGTACTAGTAAAGCTAACCTACTTATATTTTTCAAATGTGGTCAGATTAATCTAACCAACAGGAAGTTTGGTTCGAGTTATCACCTACATTTGACAGCCGTGTTACCGTTTAAATTCAGCTCTTGCACCGGCGACTGCGAAATCATGAGGTCCTCGGTTCATTTCCTGTTGAGCGTTGGTGGATTTCTAAATCGTTATGGACCCTCGATATTATGGTTGTGAACACGCCGACTGTTGACTTTCCTTTTGGGTATATAGGCGTGATGTTAGTTAAGTTACTTAGCGCTTAGCCATTAAGCTTCAGTACTTAAAGACGTCAGTAATTAGTAATCGAGATGAGTTAAACATAATTAGAAAGTGTTTGTGCACTTATGTACAGAAACGTGAAATATTTACGAAAAGTAAGGAATAATAATACCGTATAGGTATAGCTTTTTATTCAAGCGAGTATTATATGCCAAAGCTGAGACGTTGCTGAAAAGCTAAGCCATCCGATAGAGAGTGCTATTGGCGTAGTTTTTTTTTTTAATAAATTCTGTCACCAGATCCCTGGGGAGGATGATGCGTAGTGCTCGCAGCGAGCAAGTGTTTATGATACTTAGGAAATATAAAAAAGGTCATTCCAAAGATTTAATTCTAGAAAGAGATAGTATCCGCGCATATGACGACATTGATTATATTAATAATACGTATATACCTCTTAATATGTAGTATAGTATAAACAATACAAACTATGAAATACTTAACATATTTTATACTTATCATTACGATAACGGTCGATGTTTTAGCGCAGTTATTGATAAGAAAGGTTTTAAGTGAAATCATTATTTAATGTGTGTGATATTTATAGCACAAAAGAATTAATAAAGGTAAAACAAAAATGGCTTACGGTGACGTCATGTTGTTTTAAAAAGACCAGCTACTACCATATGAAAACAACTCTGAAGCAATAATTTTGCATAATATGGACACAAGGTTAACGACTTAATCAGCTGTGAATTCGTTACGTACAGAAAAACCCTAAAGTCTAGCATCTTGATATTATATTGAAAGTAAGTGGTTGCACGACAAAAAGCAAACAAGCATACATGCTTCCTGATGGTGAGTGGGTATCGTAGCTTATGGACATTTTCAAGACTAGGGGTGTCATGCACGCCTTGCCGATCCCGGAACAAACTTTTTAAGCCATGTAATGAAAGTTAAGTTAAGAGAACTTAAAAAATGATTGCACGAGTGGTGTAATGGTGAAATTGGTCGTCGGGTAGTGTCTTTTTCAAAAGAAAGAATATATTTGCTGTAGACAATTTAAACGTTTGGCAACCCTGCGCATTATGATTACAATATAAAATTCATTGACCCTACAGATTGCGGTTTTTTGAGGCTTAAACATTTTACGGTCGACGGATAAACAAGATGTGCCATAATATATGTTTAGTAAGTTAGTTACTTATAAATATTACATGCATAAAGTTCAGAAAAGACGAGTTTCGCTTTTCTACACAAAATTGGAACTTATAAAAAGCCTTATTTATATGTATATAGGATACAAGCTTTACAAAACAATGGATCCCTAAAACCTAAAACGAGGTCTAAAATCTAAATATACATAAATGAACCCCTACTTTCCTTGGTCACGCCATAACTTGAGAACGACCTAATCGATTTCATTCATCTTTTTTTTATGTGTTCTAATACTTTGTAAAAGTTTCTTAGGGAACGAAAAATTAAGAAAATTTATCAGAAAATCGGTTCCCGTTGGATAAATTTGAATTTCCACGCGAACGAAGTCGCGAGCTAGTTCTAAATAAATATAAGAAAAGTTAAAAAATAGAAGCGACCTCGGCAATCAGCGAGGCAACGCTGCCAGCACAATGGGCACTTTTGCGCCGGGAGTGATGCGGGACGGGTTACTTTAACCATTTTAATTTAATTTAAATGTATATATTTAAATGTATTACATGAATTAATTAAAACATTAAGATAACATTAAAAAATAGAAGACGATTTATTTTGTTACTAAAAAAATGGCCAGCAGAGCAACAAATGACAACGAAGCACGTATAATTTCCTTAACCTAACGTTCGATTTCTATGACTTTTCTTAACCCGTCTTAAAAGTCGTGTAAAGACCAAAAAACTTGTATATAATACAATGAAAACAATATTGGTACGTACTAAATGTTATCAACGTTACGAACCTAAGTGAACATTAAGGATAAAATTGATAAAAACTGGTTTTCGTTAATTGTGTTCATGTTTTATATATGCTAATTTATATGCTTTTGAGTACATAAAAACCAACTGTCTGCTACTATATTTGATAACAAACTTAAAAACTCGTTCATATTCTGGCACTGCGTTTTTGCCGGACGTGTTTTTGTATATTATGACTAGAACAAAAAGTAGACCCAGCCGAGCAGAGGCGTGTATTATATGTGTGTTAATTTTCTCTCTAAGCCAACCATTTTTTTACATGGTTTTACTGAAAATTGTTTAGGAATGAGTACTCATTACTAATAAATAATCAGAATATATTATAATCAGAATTGGTCAGTAAATAACGGCGCGCCAACGTTCCCCTTTTCACCCGCTCTCAATTTAGAAAAACAAATAATGTTTTGGATGTTAAAGTGGAAGAATTAACGCTATTCCATTTTAAGTTTACTAGCCTTTTAAAGAATGGACAAGTAAACTGTCCGTCTCCTTGAAATGACTTACCCAAACAAAGGCTGCTACTTACTTGCTGACTTACCCAAACAAAGGCTTGTATTTTAAGGCTAAGAAAAGATCGTGCCTATTAGTTTAGCGCGACATCAATCAATAACCGTCACGACATCGGAGAAAGTACAAGAAACACCACAATTTAGTGTAGTTAGCGATAAGGCATTACATCGGTGAATGACTAAATAATAGCTATTCAAACGTGGCTAGAAAACGGAACGTAAAGCCGGAACTACAATTGGCAGGTATAAAAATAATAGCTTTATGATATTTCGTGAAAAGTCGCACTACGGTAAACATTGACATCTGTAAGCTGTTTACAAATTATTCTAGTTTTCTATTCATGAACTAAATATCAACGCAATGGTAGCCTTTCAAAATAGATTGATAATTAATTAAATCTAATATGTTTAGACTGAAGACGTATTCCGATTTGTATTCTCTGGGTAAGTCCTTCTCTATGTACATAATGTTTTTATTGCGCCGTTTGTATTCCGAATGGCATCAAGACCTAAGATCAGATGTAATGTATAATGTGATCTAGAGGCAATAAATGTAAAAAAGTACCAACAAAGGATACCAGAATCTATTCTACTTCGTCTTAGTCCAGAATGCGTAGTTATAAAACATGTTTAAAATTTTCAGAAACGCCTGTATGATTGTTCGACACCCGTTAAGGCAAATTGTTTCGCACCTAAACATACAATGCCAACTAATGATAAAGACACAACAAGGGAGGTAAGCTACAAATGTGGGTTTAACCTGCCATCATTGATCAAGGAAACTTATATGGACAATTTTCCTCAATGCCATTTTTCTTCACGGTGAATTTAAACCGCAGAGATTTTCTTTTATTTATTATCATTTATAAGCAACTATCTACCCGTTTGAAAATAAACAACCTAGTGTTTGCTAGTCACCTACATAGAACTGTTTCTATAGTATATGTATAATGGCGGCAGATTCTTAATGAATAAAACACATCGATATTTTATTTAAGCATAGATCCTCTAACATAAAATTTTAGCCGAAACGATTACGACCAGAGGCACCTTCAATTTGCCTAAAGCATTTAACAAACAGCGAGCGTTATTATTAATTCAATTTTTCATTTCAATACGAAAACATCAAGAGCAAATGCACATGAACTGTATTAGGAAGAGTAAAGCGTCGAAACTAAATACATAATAAATATGGAAGTATGGCATGCAGTTTGTGTGGTATGGTATGACATAAAATGTATGGCAATTTTATTGTTAAGAACAAGGTCACTCAATTCAAGTTGTAAAGGTTTTATAAAACAAGCTTAATTATCACCGTTTTTTAGGAGGAGGTAGGACACCGCATCGTTACTCAAATTGGATTTCTTCATAAGCGCCTTCATCCCACAGATACCTACTAGGATAGTTTTTCGCTGGGGTTGAATAGGCTCACCAAAGGTCCTCGGAAGGGAGGATAGGTTGATAACGCTCAAGCTCAAATGACCTCATTTGCGGTGCGAGTGTTCATATTATAATTTTCCTTGCCATGGGCGTGTACGCTTTGCGCCCTTAGAAAATAAGAGGGAAAGGAGCTGCAATATAACTAGGATCTCCAGACCCATATACGCTCTATAACTATTATGATACAATTTTTAATTGAACAAATATGTAGATACATACTTAAACTAACGTTTCTGTGAAGTAAATTCAAAACTACAGTTACTGGGAAACCCTCAGTCAATCCATATTCGGAATATATGATTGTCCCTGAAAGCGAACCGAATAGCTGATAAATATTCATATTATACAAGAGTTCGCACGATACCTAATACGTTCACGTGATTACGTAACGAAGCCTTCTATGTATGATTACTGATGGAATGTGCGTTTCTACATCCTATTGCTGTCCGTGATCTAGAAATTAAGATTAAAAACTTATTTAATCACCGTTATCATTACAAATTTTAATATTTATAGCAAAAGTAAAACTGACATAGCATGTAATTGCTTAGAACCAAAAATATTGCAGGGATATTTTTATATGAGTTGAACACGTCCGCCTGACAATAAGCGGTTGACGTACCCGACTCACCGGTCGACAGACAGACTATACTGCGTTAATAATAGTACTGATAAGCCGCTGTTATAAATCAAATTGAATCATCTTTCACTTCATCATCATCTTCACTGCAACAAAAGTGTTCTCGCAGGTTTGTGAAGTTCGCCAATTCACAGTATGCCAAAGAGGTGGAGTATTTTGTTACCCCCTAACATACTGCATTACGATCTGTTTATATAGCGTTAGTGTATTAAAAAAACAGTCAGTCTAGGACTGCACGTCAGAAGTGAAAACATAACTTCACAATGTATTGCATATACATACACACACACATCTGTATATTTATAATTAGGTTAAAAATAAAAAGTAGGTAATAACATACCTAAATGTATACATAGGGTACACTGGAAGTTCTGCGCTCCTGGCCGCTCATAAATGTTTGAATTTCGAATGTTATATTTTTTTAAATATAAGAAATTCGGCTCCGTCTTACGAATTGTCTATCAGGGTCACGTATCCTGACGCGAGATTAATATTTTTTACCCATCCCAAAAGGTGCACAATGCCGCTAAAGAAGATTTCACTTCAAAAAAATATCGAACCATTATGCTGATACCTAAATGGGATAACATCTGAATAAATTATTCATTATAAGACATTCAATTAATGAACAGAAACTTATTAATAGAAAAGAATTCACCAGATAGTTTTTAAAACTTCCGTTGCAGCATACGAACGGTTAGGAGTGGGGAAGTAGAAAAGTGCTGTCATCGTTATAATTTGTGATCCAGGAAAATATGGAAAGTACTGGAAAGATTTATAGTGTTGTTTGTTTGTTAGCTACGCTTGCTATAACATGATCAGCAAACCGCCTGTCATTACGAGTTCTGATAATAGGAAGTCGTTTACCAAAGACAATACGTTTGAGTTTGTGTTAAAAGAGATAGAAACAGCGAAGTAAAATCAAATCATAAATTATTACTGACGGATGAGTCTAGTCATTCCTTTCCTTTCATCATGAATTTATAGAAAGCTCAATCTGAATCTCATTTCACAAGATAAACAATCCCACTAATATTATAAATGTGAAAGTTTGGATGGATAGATGGATGGATGGATGGATGGATAGATGTTTGTTACTCTTTCACGCAAAAACCACTGAACCGATTGCTATGAAACTTAGTATGTAGATAGCTGGAGACCTGGATTAACGCATAGGCATAGTTTTAATCCCGATATTTCCACGGGATCGGGACTTACGCGGGTGAAACCGCGGGGCGCTGCTAGTACTAAATAAATCAGAAAGGTGGAACTATTGGCCAGTAATAAAACGAAAACCTAAAAAATCCAAGATCCACTTAGAATATTGTGCATTAATGTCGACTTTGCATTTGATTGATTGATTTGGTTCAGAAATTAATCATGTTGTTAGGAAAACACTGTTTTATAATTATAACACTATACTGAGTCAAAAAAATATTAGACACAAAATATTCAAATCAGAAATAAACCACTAAAACCACAAAGCAAAATTTATAACAGCTAAAAACTTTCCTAACGTGCAAACATTAGTAATAGGCCATTTCACCTTAAAAACCATTGAAACTCCATTTTGTTTGAGAGCTGACATTCTCGCAAAGTGCGGGCAATTAAACCTGGCCCAGATTAATGTCTCTTGCCGTGGGTCGATCGAAAGGAATGACTGTAGCAATTTTAAATGAAAGCGGTGACTGGCATTGCCTCCCAATGCAGATGATGCAATTTCTATTAGATTCAATGGAAACGCTACACGCAAAACACTACCACGTCAAGCATTCTGCTAATTTGGAGTAAACAAGAACACTAGGAGTAGATTTATGCTCATAATATACAAAATAATCTGTAATGAATATACCATCTATAACCATCCCTAACACATAAGCGAACAAACAAGATCAAGTTATATCGTAAAGAATTCATTTACGATTGCAGACCGCACTATTTGCATGCTTTCTACATACATACATACATTCTTAAGCTTCACCAATATCACTGTTACGGGTACAGTCAGCTATGAAACGGAAATAAAATACAAGAATAAGTCGTATTTAACTCGTGTTTGAAACCTACAAATCGACAAATTACAACTCGGATGACAAGACAGTGTACATTTAATCTCACAAACATCAAACAGATCTAGCTAACAAATGATTGAAGTGAAATGCGACTTAATATTATCAAACTCCTTTTTCGTCATTTTCAAGAGTTTATGTAGAAGCCTCGAATCGAATCGAGAATCGTTTATTATGGGATTATGACATGAAGAAAACTTTAATAAAATTATAAATCCTACCTTGTATTAAGTTAATATTGTAAATACAAAAGGAAGTTTCTTTGTTTATTGGTTACACTTTCACGGCTTAACTACTCCAGCAATCATCATGAAATTTTGCATAAACGTTATCAGGGAGACAGCAAAACGACATTTCTTCCTCTCATCTAGGAAAAAGGATACCTGAATTGATTGTACAAATCTACATTAACATGAACAAAGCAATTGGTAAATGGTACATATAGCCAAAAGTAGGCGGTTACCGTAGCCTATAAATATCAGAGATAGCGCAAACTACAGAGATATAATTTGTACGTTACTTCGCAATGTTTCTAATTTCTGTTGCTGTCTGTACCTCCAGAATCGGTATGTACATTCGAGTCCCACATGTTACATGTTTACAGCACAACTTCGTTACAGAGAGTTAGAGACGAGGGAATCCAACATTGTAACATTTTTAAATGAAATCCTGGAAACTCTCATGTCGCGGATTCAATAGGTTAAATTAAAATGTGGATGGTGTGGTGTAGGATTTGTTTCTTGTTGAGAGTGTAGCCACATACTTATTACTACACATACATATTATTGTAAGTCTTGTTTTATATATATTTTTTAAATTAAATTAATAATTTAAAATAAATACAACCCTAAAGACAGTGAAGCTAACTGCCAGCGCGCGTTGGGTTTTTCTTTAGTGTTCGTATGACGAGCACTGAAACAACTTACTCGTTGACGCGCGTCAACGCCCGTCATCCGAACAAAGCCTAACAGGCCAGTATTTATAATATTTCGATCACATTGGTAGCTCCTAAAACGTAAAGGGTACATACAACAATAATAATATATGATACCAAGCCGTAAAACATGTTCTAAACAATTCCTGAACTGTGTAACGTAGTAAACGTTAATGTATATCAATAACAAAAACATTTGCGAGATCAACAATCAACTTAATTATTCGCTGAAACGTTGTACACAGTCAGAACAAATAAATAAACAAGCAGACATTTCATAATACAGAAACGCTTCGTTTACGAGGCATTTTCTCTCAAGCAAATATTTCTGAAATAACAAACTGCTAATTGCTCATCGTTGAACTTAAATTTGTGTAACATGTTTAGGAATCAAACGTTATTTTTTAACATTATTATTATATATCCAGTTAAACTTCGATATCAAAGATAAAGTACACACAATACCTCATAATTATACTGTGCAAGTGCATCTGTCATCATCAACAATTTTGTTTTTTTTTTATACATCAAAAGTACTTGATGGCTGAAATACTGATAGGTGCTTAAAGTCAATCTTATGCCATAAAACTTCACAATACGCCCTTAGCAATAAAGTGGCCCTAAAATTTTGCCATCACTATGTAGAGCAGCCATGATTTTTTATTGTACGTTTAATTTTCACGCTAAAGCTTGCCAATTAGTCCGTAAGGTTGTCGTATTCTCCTGGCTCAGTGCCAATGTATGCTTCATGTTGCGATCTGATGTAAGTTAGCTCACAGAAAAATATTGTGTCAGCGAAACATGCGTGTCGTCTTATTGGCTACATTTGTAAGTAACGAGCACAGAAAAAACCCTACAAGAGTTTAAAGAAAATATAGCAATAAAAAAATCGAAACTGAGAAAGAACACTGAGCTACAGATTAAGCAACCATTAAGGAACTAAGAATAAAGCGAGTCTGTAACAACCTACAAATTATACAAGTCATTAGCGACGATGAAAGTCCCTTAACCAACAATTTTTCAAACTACCAACTAACTTAACTGCAGGAGGCTTAAGAGATTTAAGTGCAGTTTATTTGTCAAATGGAGCACGACATCCCCCCATTGTCATCGACCGGAGAAGGGGGAGGTTGGGAGATCCTCTATTCAGTTGCACCGACTTGATTAATACGCCTGAATGCGCGCGCTCGTTGCAGAAACGACCCAGTTTCTGGGCCCAGCGAAAAATTGTAGGTTATTAGACTGGGCAATGCCTATGACTGCGAGAGGCTGAGATTGCGCAGTTTTAAAAACAAAATGGGAGCTTACTTTCATCATCCGCCTTTTAAGCGGGTGTGAATTATAAAATGCCTTATTTGTCCTCAATGTTTGAAGATTGCTATATATATTTTGTACGTCAGTTCATGGTTTTAAAATCGGCTTTATGTACAAATTTAATAACTGATTATCCAGAAACCTTGGAATTTGCTTTTGTATGTAAAACCTTACAGAACAATGTAAATGATTAGTCATAAATTAATATCAATAACGATGCTTGTAGAGTTGTATGACAGAATTATAATCAAGAAGGAATATTTCAGGGTTGATTTGAAATATTAAGTCCTGCATGTAATTTTTAAAGCCCCTGTTAAATTTGTTTTGTTACAATAAATTTCAACATCCGCAACCAGAGTCATGAAATTTTAAAACATTAGCGGTGTCCGTTGGCCAATGTCCAAGGGACTTGTGGCCACTAAGCCTTCCCGCAAAGCGTTTTGGTGTGTATCAAAGTGGATCTACAATACTAGATCAAGATGAGAACGACACGAGACATCTAGGTCATGTTAGTGGAGTGAATGACACATGATGCCTGATACGACGTTATCTTTTTTACTTTTGGAATTTAAGAGTTTCAGTTAGGTATTATTACAACTACAATACAATATTACAGTGTTCGCATCTCCAATTGATATCTTACTCATGGTTTATGTTAGGCTAAAATATTTACAGGAAAAGTCAAGCCATTACATTCCATAACATATTACATTTTCCTATACCTTAATTCTACTGTGTTACACGTAACATCAATAATGTTTTTATATAGAAAGCGAGGCTTTAGTTTTTATTTCTGTGTGTGTTACAATATAATAACTCATTACAGATATAATGTTTATTATTGCAACCTGATATTTTATATATTGAAATAAAGGTCCAAGTTTTAAAATAACACACATTGTTTCAAACCCAAACATAGCGGTTTAATTTATATTGACTGGACTCATTACCACAACGTATAATTATTCATCTCAAAACTCATCTATAACACTAAGTTATGGCAACAGCCAGACAGATATATAAAAACGAGGAAATTGCTATTCCATTTCCTTTGACGCATTTCTCACTAACTTTGAAGTACTTCAAGAGTTGGCAAGCTTTAATTAAACTTGCCAAGTACACGTGGTACGAA
Source organism: Euplagia quadripunctaria (assembly GCA_963859945.1). Lineage (NCBI taxonomy): Eukaryota > Metazoa > Arthropoda > Insecta > Lepidoptera > Erebidae > Euplagia > Euplagia quadripunctaria. Next base: position 6,744,059 of record OY982584.1, on the reverse strand, counting down.
GGTGCTACCACTGTCAGTGTTAAAGTGGAACTTTTAGATTCTCAGAATTACAAATTTTGTTCATTACGTTTTCAAATGATATTTACATATTAACTTAGTGTACTTAAACTGCTTCTCCGTTATTTTTCGGTGTTTGGATTATTTCAAAGTTACAAATTTTAGATTTTCTTTGGACTCTTTATATATATTAAAATTGTTGACAACGTTGTATTACGTATGCTATACTATAATATGTATATTCTAGTAAATATATTTAAAAAAAACAGTTTGGTCGTTAATTTTTGCAGTTACTTACCCGTATCCAGGCTTCTGACAGAACCAAGACCTGGTAAGCTTTGCAGCTTCAAGCAAAACGCCACCAAGATCACCGATCCTCATGCCAGAGCAGGAGCAGCAGCCATCACCTTCCCCGTCACCCACTAACACAACGCGCGACTCTGACTTCGCCACTTTGGATACACTCAACAACACATTACCTCCAAAATATTCACTATAGTTAGTCAAATTACCTCCATCAGTTTTTCTGCCCGCACTGTTGTTTTCACTAATGATTTGTTTGAACGTGATCGTTTTTAAACCGACATAACCTTATTGTGTTCACAAAGGTCGTATAGTGTACTAAGATCACGTCAATAAGTAAGTCAATACATCTATAAAAAAGAAAAGATGAATAAAAACGAAATAATTAACGCCATCATCACGAGGTCGTAACTTGATATTGGAAGCAATAACGATAAATAACCTTTCACGAGCTTTGTAGCGGTAGTGAATTTGACTGCCACGTCGGGTTTCGCGGATTTGACTTGGGCTCAGTGCATAAATTTGATTATGTAATGTCTATTTGCATTGGTCCTGGGCTAAGTAAATGGATCTAAGTCATAGTACAAGGAATGCTTAGCTTAGCATGCACTGTGTAATAAGAATACTAGGAGTGTCGATACAAAAGGATCCAATAGTAATAATATGCTAGTTGACAAAAATTTATGATATTTGCAAAATATTTCCAAAGTCTTTGATGATCATCGTGATCGGTAAGGAATAGTTGTGTAGCTAAAGCTACTGAGACTACTGTGCTACTTAAATTTTACACAAATAGGTATAATAATAAAGTTATAAATAAATAACGCGTTAAAAGAAATCGACACAGTGGTACTTGAGTATACATATAATCGAAGAAATCGGAACAAAAACCGCACATCAACTTCACATTATCGAAAGTCAAAAACACAGAACTCGACGTCCATTCAACACTTACATTTTGATATAGCAAATATGACTGGCATTAACTTCGTCATAATAGCATACATTTTCTTTTCTCTCGATAAATGTATGCAAAATTTTGGCCTCTTAAATGACTCTCTCCTGCACTTTTCATATCAAGTGCGGACATTTCATATATTTCTTTGAATGTCAAAGCTTTTCCAACTTTCTTTAAAAATATAACGAGATATTTTGAAAATAGCATTTTCTGGAAAGGTATACTAACCAAAGACCAAAAAAAAAAATTCTGATGCTCAGCGACCTCGGGCATCACAAAGAGCCTCCAGAAGTTTTCACAAAGCAGGTAACAAAGTAAATAAAATTACCGATATCGGTTGTACGAATTACGAGAGGCTCCTGTATTAATTGGCTTTGTCAGGATTTCGGGTACGCTACAGGAGGAGATACTTAGAAATACTTAATCCAATTTCATGATATTGGGAAGCAAGAAAATTATTTGTTTCCAGAATTTTGGTCTTTCACATAGTTTGTAATGCGGAGGAATGGGCAAAATGTAGTAAAGAGAGATTTGTGTAGGGAAGTTGATGAAAGAAATGATGAAGAATGAAGAAAAGATGGACTGACTTCGTGACATTTAAGTTATAGCAAATGAGTAGAATGATGTTTATAAACAGTTACCGTCTATTTGACATCTATTATAATAATGTATAGTTAATAGCGACTAACATTAATGAATGATGTCATAATCGACCAAGAAGTTTCTAACTGTATACAAACACTAGATTACATCCGTATTGAAAGATTGAATCGAAAATGAAGATAAATTACGGACATTAGAAACGGGCTAGAGAAGATTTCACCAGTATTATTATGTTTTACCAGCAAAGTGAACAAATAGCAAATAGTCCTTTCGATTATGAGCTGCCGCAGTAACCTATGAAAGCGAATTACAGTCCAATAAATGTAAACTAAAGTAAATGATCTAAAAATTATAATATTGTTTTTTTAATAATCTCTTGGCTTTAGTCAAGCCACATAAAAAAGTTAAGGATTCAATTACGGTTTTAATTTAAAATTTTCGCCGAATTTGGCATTACTAAATTCTCGAGAGATTTTTATAGGTGTAATTTCAGCCGGTCCCAAGTAATCTTTTTGATATATGTAATTTCATATCTTTAATTTTAACAGGGTTGGTTACTCATATATGTAGTATATCGCTTGCCATCAAACAGGCTATGCAAACATTAACACCAACATATAACATTACGCCTGTTTTTAAGTTAAACGACAAAAGTAGAGGACACTGAGAGTTACTAATGAATAAAGCTAGTTAGCAACAAAAGAGCACAATATTAAATGGAAACGTTTCAATCGACTGAATAGAGGAGATTACGCACGCCCAAACTCATGGCTGTGTGACTAATGAATACGTTTCATTGTTTCAAAATGGTTTTTATTAACATGAACGTGGTGGAGTGTGACGTATTGCTGAAAATTTGTTCTTATCTTTAACTAAATGAACGCTTTTGAAGTGACAGAGTCGATCATGAAGACTTATAACTGTCTTATGTCTGTCTGATGATCACAGGTGACTATAAAAGTCGAATTGTGTGTGGTTGCAAAAATGACTATAAAAAATTGGATTGTAAACGGTTATCGGTTTTGGTTACTAAACTATAGATGTTAACAACACCAGCAAAATCAACACCTACGCTTGTATTCTAAACACCATAAAAAGTTTTTTTTTTAAATAATATGCTTTGTAACCAAAAGGAAAGAATAAATAGTACTTGTCTTCTTTTAACGTACATGCTAAAAGAACGATATATTATACGGTAGTTTAGAGTGAGAGTAAGTAAACCCCCTTACTACTTCATTAAAAATGGAGTTCTGACAATACTGCACAGATGCCAGGAACACACAACACTATCGAGTTGTATTTGTGCTTTTAAGTAGGTTCACCAGAGCTCTATCATGTTAGGAGACAGTGTTAATATCGTACGAGTGACACTGATGTGACGAGTTGGGTTAACACTGATAACCGCTCACTATCAAGTGGATCGTGTGCTTGTTTATCACTGTAGAGTAAGATAAAACAAAAAAGAACGGGCTTTTTCGCTATAATCTAAATTTTAATATACTATATATATAACACATGGAATTCGGATCTAATAATTAAATCAAGACATCGTAGTTGGCAAAAAATCTATTATTCTTTTTTATTTTGACTTGTATGACCGATAATTGAAAGTGTTCTGAGACATACCAAAAATTGGCATCCGTTAACAAACACTTACAAATTTCACAAATACTTGTACCAAATAATCGGAAAAGGTGAGGTCCTTGAATGTTTTGGAGAGCAAAGCTATTGGCCCCAAAAACTACGGACATATATATATTTTAGAATAATTCCGACGTTTGAGGACAAACAAACACTCTATTTTATTCCTAATCGACGAAAATTGTAAAGACGACAGTTCTGAACAAATATAATAATACTTGAACTAGTCCTAAGAAATAATAATACATCAGAGATTGTAGTTTTTGGAGTGGTGCCAAAGTACTGTGTTTATTTCTTTTAGATTCATTTAATATTAATATTATGTCTATGCTGACTAGAAGATTCTACACAATGCTCATGTACGTACATATAATTTATCTTCTCAAATTGGCACAATATATTGGTACTTCATGTTTCGAATTATTAAACAAAAAGAAATTACGTACAAGAAACGAATACACAGTACATAATTATAGGTGTAGGGCGCAGCAAAATTTATTGGAGACGCCCGACTGGTGAATTAGTTACATAAACCCTACACTATTAGGAAAGTGCTATTTTTTATGCAGTTGTGCAGGCTCTAGTAGATATTCTCGTAGTCACTAGAACGCCATTATAGGTTTGTCAAAGTGACACTGATGATCGCTTATCATCTGACGAGTAGCGTACTTGTTTGTCTACTCAATTAAAAAAAAACACAACGAACCAATTATGTGCACAATGTTATACATTTTTAACTTGTAGGCACTACACGTATAAAGAAACTCGTGTAGAATGTACATTTGATGCAGTTTTGCCGTGCGTAACCATGCGTTAATCGAAATGGTCACAATACACAGCATCTCGTTCGATGAACTTGAAAGGGAAACCGGTGTACACATTTTTGTACTTGGTGTTACTTTTTACATGAAATTTAAAGCTACAGATTTCTATTCTAATATACTTACCCCCCTAAGATTTGCGATGTAAATAAAACATTTATATTTCAGCGCTTGAATCTCAACAAATGCGAATTTATCCATCGTAAGTACATGTTCTACAGGTTCTTGCCTGATTCAGGATCGATCTTCGCCAGAACAAGGGTAATGTTTTACGCTTTGGTATGTACACGGATGTAGCGCTTCGAACTAAACGACCGGAATGATTTAGACAAATGGGGTGTTTTGAATTCTCTTTAGAATTCCATAGTAAAAAAACGATTTAGGAATCAAATATAACGGACATAAACTGGAACGTCGAAGATATCGTGAATAATGATGAAAGCTTAGTTAAGATTTATTGTTAAGTAGGCCATATATTGTGAGTCATAGTATGGTCCAACAAAACACGCTGGATTTTTTTGGAAACTTATGATTTTTTTATACGTATAAGTCGGCAAAGGAAACAAGCACTTGATGAAAAGCGATTATTGTGTCCCATTGAAATTTTAACAAAAGAGGATAGGTGTAATTGTCACGGCCATTTTGAAGAATTCTATGTTTTGTTTTCTAATATCATGTTTAACTTTTTCGATAGTTATCAAAACTTACTTAAATGGATTAAAACTAGGTCCCTCTAATTGGGGACACCAGACATTCGTCACAGACTGTGATCATAATTGCCCACATCAAACGTGGTACGTTATTGAACTCCAAACCGTGGTAACCATAAAACCGATCGTATACTTCAACAGCGTCGTTATACGCTAAATTACTTTTATCGTACAATCCAATTTGCTCTTTATATTTGACATCTTACATTCCAAATTCGTCTGGTAGGTAACAGTTAGATACTTTACATGTATCAATGTTCTGAACGGATCTACATTTGATTGGAATTGTTAAACCTCAATAGTAGTTACTATCTAGAGTTGAATGTTATTTATCAGTTACCTAGTAACATTATTTTGTTCGCAAGATTGTTTTCAACTTAACCCGTACAAAATTGTTTAACTAAATATTTTGGACTAAGATGGCTTGTTTTGCGTAATGTTCTGGGATTCATATAACAAAGGCAAGAAATGTGATTCTTCAAATATTTCTCGATCATTTTCTCAAGCGACAGAAAGGATTTTGAAATGGAATGCCGGTGGCTTTCTAAGCGAGAAAGTTACCGAGCCCTGAGCTAACTCGTATACATATATATATATATTTTCCCGCAAAGTTTTAATTAATAAAAAATGAGTTTGTCGGGCATAAAGAAATATTCCAATAAAGTTATAAGTTTAACTTTGTAACATGATATTTTTGCACGTCAGAAAAATTTCCACTAAAAGCATACTTTATGAGATTTTAATAAATAATGAATCGTCTATTTTTAATTGATATCCCTGCTCATACTTTTGGTGTTTTTTAATTATAGACTAACTTTAAAATGTACTTTCGTTGCTTGTTTTTAACCCACGACACAAAAAAGGGATGTTATAACTTTGACGTGTGTGTGTGTCAGTCTGTGGCATCGTAACTCCAAAACGAATGGACCGATTTAAGTGCGTTTTTTTTTTCAAAGGTGACTTGATCGAGCGTTCTTAGATATAATTGAAGAAAATCTGTTCAGCCGTTTGAAGATCCTCAGCTCTTTTTTTATCATCGAAGGAATTTTCAAGTCGGGGGAATTTTAAATGCATGATTAGATATGTACAGATAAACCACAATTTATAGTTAACAGTCCGACAGAAAACCTACAACGCAACTGCTTAAGACTAGTTATTGAATATATAAATAATAACAACTATATAATTAAACTACAAAGATGTCTAAACAAATATATTAGTAATGAGCTTGATGAAACATATTATCATGAACGACATCCAGTGCGTCCTAGAAAGTCATCGTCAGCCACATGAAGCATTGAAGAGTACCTACACTCCTATTGGTACCAACTGGAAATAGGATCTCCAATATTTCTTCTGTTGAATAGCTACAATTCAACTTTTATATTATTTTTACATAAAACCTATTGGTTTCGCAATCTTACCACCAAAATCTGTTCAACGGAAACAATTACAAGATATAAACAAAAAAAAGTAAAAGGGCGTAACAATTATGTCAATGGTTAAGTAACTTAATGTCAACGGTTAAGTAATAGATTCGAACCTTAATCAAAGTGAAACGGGGAAGTATTGCACAAGGCCAACCTTTGGATTGTCCCTTGTTAAATTGGCTGATAATGGATCGCATATTTTTTGGTCTTTGCTGTTCGATTGTTGATAATAAGATACGGGATAAGTCAGGGTTCGATCCGAGATTTTGAAATTTGTTGAAATCTATATAACTTAGACTATTTCAAATGAGATTTTGGTTATTTATATAAGCCTCTAGTTCTCATTCTTAATTAGGTACTATAGGAAAGAGTTAACACAAAATTAATTGTACATCCATCCAAATCGTAATAAGCGTGATTCCATTAAATGCAAAATTATTTAATATTTTTGTTATCTTACACAATTATATTTACTTTTAATATTTCATCGAGTTATAGATTATAATATATGAAAACATGTGTTCGGAATTCACGTTATATACCTAAGTAGACAACAAATAAAATTATACAGCTTAGAAAGTGATGCAGGAATGATTCCATTAAAGATGATTTCTTTACCGGCTCACAAAACTATAGAGGAACACAGAACTGACGGTATACAATTTATGCTATTACCTACATAAAACTTTACTGGAATATTTTTAACAAGAAACTATTAATGGCACATCAACACGTTAAAGAAAGTTCTCAAATAAAAACGAGATGCAACATCTCAGCCTCTATTCTACAGGTGATATTTTTATTTATCTATTAAATTGCTGGTAAACAAGCTTTGGAACTGTGGTGACCCCGGAACTCTGTTGATACTGGCAGTATCAGCATCTACAAGGATACAGTTATGCCCGGTTCCTATAATCAAGAAACGATTCGTTTTGCTTACGGATGATAAAATATCCGTTGAATTTTCAACGAAAATCGAAGTCGCATACTTGTATTTCGAAGTTCGAAATACAGGTATGCGACCTTGACCAGCTCGAACTATTGCTTGCCCTTTCCAATCCATACGTATAAGCAATTTCATCTTCTTTCCATTGGCTACAATTCTTGCCTAGCTTTCTCTTTCAATTTACTCCCAATTTTATTTTCTTTAATTCCAAAGAGCCCGGTTGGCAGCAAATTATTGTTGGAAAATGTGGGTGTTTAATCACCTCTGCCTACCTCTTCGGGGATACGGGCGCGAGTGTATGTATCTAACAAGCCTTGCTCACTTAGAACCATACTACAAAAATATACCTACTTCAAATTTTTTTTAAAGTAAACCATTTGTTCTTTTCATTAATCTGTATCTGTAACTATGTAATCTGGTACTACAGGACTGCTCTTTTATAATTTAGAAGCGTTCTCCTAGATGGATGATTCCAATTCGAGCAGAAGTTAGATTTAGAAAATTTTATCCGTGTTGACGTAATTAATGACAAATTTAAAGACACCAAAAACTACGGATTTCTAGAGTTAAGTATTAGTAACGCGGTCGCACGGCAGTAGTATTACGTCAATCCACCAATCTGTGGAAAAACACTCAAACGGCCACTTAATTATAGCGACATAACCAGACTTAAACTTATCTTCTCTAGAGAGTCAAGAGTATTCTACCGTAAATTAAAGGCTTGTATAAGACGGAGGTTCACGTCAAACTTATCCGAAGTTTGGCTTTGCCACTTGGAAGGGCTCTAGATGGTCAATTTCAAATTGGTAGGGCCAGCATGGGACCGTTTCTTTCGGCCTGACGCGGGTAGTGCCTGCCGGGCTGCGTTCACTTTTTTGGGTAAAAGCCTTAATATTTTATATTATAATATTCCAATCCTGGTTGTGCTAAGTGCCTTATTGCGGGCCATCTATCCCAGGCAAACTTAGGATGGATCAAAATGATTCGATTGAGACTTTGTGACAAGTAATTCATTGCATTTTAATATTTATATAGATATAGCACTTGAATACTAAACAAAAATTATTTATTACACATTGGACTTTACCCAGATTCTCTTTTTATTACATTAGGTATTCCAACTACACCATACGCATATACTTAATTATGTTTTGAAACAACACTAACATTAATGATAATCCACACGGACAGTTTGAGGGTGTCACCGAAACTTTAAAGTGTACTAAAGGTTGTCGGCCTTCGTAAACAATCGAGACTTTTCCATGCGATTCGGATTAAGTTGCCGTTTTTAGCGTTAAAAATTATATCTTTCTTTATCACTAGTATTAGGTTTCTTGACCTTGGCTGGCTAGAAATCCATGCTAAGTCGTGTGCATTACCTCCAAACGCAAGTAGAGACGGGGTACCTACTCTCGCCTCGAGGCCTGTTCATGTTTTATTCTGGTTACGGCTACGATTTGTGCCAAAAGGAGACCTCAAAGAACCCAAATACGTTGAAAAATATTGAAGATTAGTGATCAAGAGTCATTGGTGAGCAGTGTTGGAAAAATCTAAATTCAATAGTATTATTTACCTATTACAGTAGTATAAAATAAAAACACACAGATATAATATTTGGAAAATAATTTGTCAAATCGCTTCAACGTATAACTTAAAATCGTTGCTTATGTCACATTCAAGTGTAATCAGGTAGACCGATAGTGGCCGGTCCGGAGATGTCGCCGACTTACACAGAATCAATTCAACTCAAAACAGACTTAAATCAATAAGCAATAAAGATAAAAATTCAACAACATTCAACTCCTTATAGTTGTGCAATTTCAAACTCAACCAAAACGAGATATAGCGTTTGTTTTTTACACTGTTGTATTACAGATATTATCATTTATAATACACAGGATAAGTGTGAATTTTCAACGTTTTAATATTTTTAGGAGTCTTACACTTCGATTGCAAAATTTAATAAAACATATTATTAAATTAAGATCTAAAGAGAAGACGGAAATGTTTTTCTATCTACTCGTAGGCACTCCACTCCACTCAAGTTTTTTTCTTTCGTGACGTAAAAAAAAACATTAATAAAATACTCTCGTACTTTTTGCGAAAAGAGTTCCTCATATCGATTATTTAAGGAAATAAAGTAATTAATACTATCCCGGACTTTGATATGAACGATAATATATGAATAAAGACGTGTATAATATTTTAATACATAGTTGATTTATAACTCTATAGTGTCATTATTTGCATTATGTAACAGCGGGTGAATAAAAACCAAAAAAAGTTAAAACCTTGGACGTAGAAACTTTGTCTCTATATATACTAAAACATACATAAGCTACAGTCATATTTTTTTGAATAATTTATATTTTTAAAAACCGTATGTACAATAGTTCATGCTTTTAGCGGTTTGGTAGATTCATTATCATTTTGTAACTAATTCTTCCAAGTATATAAAAATATGATACAGGGGGAAATGGTTTTAGCGACATTTGGTATACATTTTATTGCCCGTCAAAATGTTTACTTCGATGAAAAAGTACGACACTTTACATAACTTTATGACATGCTTGCTGAATACATTCGCAGACAATAGTAAAATAAAACATACCCAAGATCTCATACATTAACGGTATCGCAATTAAAACCGTTTCAGCATCTAATATCTTGGATCAGTATCACGTTACCGGTCAAGCAACCTGACACTTTAACTAGAACAAGTTAAGGTGTAATATTACCTACATATCAACGGTTGGTCAAACACGAGTAATGGGTACATAGTGAGGTGATTATGTCGAGTTTCAATGGATAAAAACTTGCTCGAGTGTGAATATGAATGTATGATGATTATTATAAGACTTTATATTTTGTTACGTAATTTCCCTGAATATCCAAGTATCTTTTTACGTCAGCCAAATTATTATGACTTCCTTAGAATATTATTTAATCATACATGTAATATTCTTGTGTTACAAAAATAGCTAAGCTTATACATACCGAGAGTATCACTTAAAATACAGAATTGTTTCTCAACATGTTTTGTAAGTCATTTTCTGTCATTATTTATTATGAAATTTTATTTTACAGTGTGATATTTCAACAATACTGAGAGCTTATCCTCCATCATTTCCGCGATTTAATTTACGCATTAAGACTACTTCCATGATTATATATTGCTTTTATTCTAGTTCACTAACTTACTCTTTGTAACTGGAACATGAAATTTCTCACTCGAGTCATAACATTGCGTACAGCAGTAATTGTCATTATTTGCACAGATTGTCACGCTTATAAATAACTACCAAAAGAATTGGCACCTTTTAGCACAGACACTAAGTTATATTATTGTGTGAACGGAACTAAGTTTTGTTCAAGGTAATATTGATTGTTTGCCTTTTGGTGGCGGTGGCGGTGATGGTGATGTATACATAGATACTACGACCAACTGATGTTTTTCCTGTTTTAGTTTATTATTTAACTAGCAACCCGGCTTCGCACGGGTAGCAGAGACATCTTCAACAATCATCATATTTCAACCAATTTACACAAAACCTTAACAAATTATATACCTAAACCTTCCTCATGAATCGCTTTATCTATTGTTGAAAACCGCATGAAAATCCGTTCAGTAGTGAACACGAACAGACGCAGCGGGGGACTTTGTTTTTATAATATGTAGTGAAATGTTTCGAAAGTATTATTTTCCTCCAAAGTGTGATTTAGACATGCAAATTATCTTTTTAAATGAGAATATAATGCAAAATTTGATTAATAAAATATTTCGTTTGGAGTTCAGGGCTATTGACTTTCAAACGAAGAAACATTTTGACAAATATGAGCGGGGTTATTAAACATAATAATATGCTACTTTCAAGTTAACACTTACTTACATTACTTTTTTACATTAACGCTATTGACTGATAAAAAAATATCGAAAAACAATTCAATTAGATTTAATTACCGGTGTTAAGACAGTTGCCAGTAATGTCATGAAAACAATAAAATACTATCAACCTATATTAAAAGGATAATGTACTGTAATGTACAATAGAAAACAAACAATTAATACCTTAGCAAGCCTTCGCTCCTGGTTTCGCTCGAATCAAATTATGACGCCAACTAAATTAATAAATACTCATTATATCCCTAGGGATATAGTTATATACCGTAATATAGTTATATAAAAGCGGTTCGTAACTGTCTTACTAGGAAAATAACTAGAATACGAGGACGATCTAGTAATTTAACTTTAACTTACTAGACTAGCCTAGTGATTTTTTTTAAATATCTATTTTTTCTTTGATTTGCACAAATCATTTTCACTTAGGTTTCGGTTACTCATTTTCACGCATCACTCATCAAACTTTTTTTTAATTGGTCAATGTTAACAACCAGAACAAACAATGTTATAAGACGAAATAATAACGACGAAAAGACGAAAGACAAAGAAAAAATTGTTTTCTTATGAAAAAATACTACTTTGTACATGTACTTTGTACATGGGCCGGCTCGACTCCGCTCGTTACCACGACTTTACAGAAAACCGGCCGTGAAGCAATGCTTGCATTGCATTTCGCCGCGTGAGTTACCGGAGGCCCTAACCATTCCCCCTCCCTTATTCCCGTCCTTCCCCTCTCCCCACTCTTCCCCCCCTCCCCCTCTTCTCCAACTCCCACCTTAAAGGGCGGCAACGCACTTGTCACTCTCGAGTTGCAGCTGCCCATGGGCGGCGGTAGTCATTTACCATCAGGTGACCCGTCTGCTCGTTTGCCCCCTATACCATAAAAAAAAAAATGTAGTATTTTTTCAAAGTCATAATGTCTACGAATGGTTATAAATTGTATAATCAAATTGTTCTAGCTGCGCGTTTTAAAGTTTAATTTTACAGACTCTGGCACAGATCAACACGTCTGGCACGTTCCTTAACTGTCAAAATTAAATAAATGGACAGAGCATAACTTATATTATTAATATTACATAGTTTTATTATTATTATTAAATAATATTATAAATGCGGAAGTGAGTTTGTTTATTTGGTTGTTTGTTAATAAAAATAAAAATTTGCATATAGTTACGTTGTCAGGGGTACAGAAAGGACATAAAGGAACTCTCATTTAAAAAAAAGGTAATGTTGTCGAGGGAACCTGAATTGGTTGCGAGCGACGCCGTGGGCAAAAGCAAGTAATTTATAGTTTCTACTTATAAAATACTATCCGTCTCCTGCGTTTATGGTCACTGCTCCGCTCCTATGGGTCGTAGCGTGATGTCATATAGCCTTCCTCGATAAATGGGCTATTAACTCTAAAATAATTTTTCAATTCGAACCAGTAGTTCCTGAGATTAGGACTAACCAAACAAACAAACTCTTCAGCTTTATATATAGTATAGAGATAATGTTCGTTATCTATCAGACTGGCTGTTTTATTTATACATTTAAACAGTTTTACGTAAGTAATGGTCAGCATACAGTCACTTCATATCACTATAAGCAGCTACATTTTGCATTATTAATAGATTTATTAACATTTATTATTTTGTTTGTTTAGAGTTATTATTAAATTTATCATCAATCATAAGATTTATGTTCATTTATCACAAAATAACGTATATTGAAATTATTTATCTGTCAATACGAAGTCGTCGTTAAAATAAGTTATTTATGTATAAGTTTTAAAGTTTAAAACAAGATGCTTTAATAACAAATGAAAAAGAAGAAAATATTTTTTAAATATGAAGTTTGTTCTATAGCGATATGAAGTCCACTGTCTATCCACAAACCTTGAATTTGGTGAAAACTACTATAAAGGAATGCGTTACATAGACAGATAGATAGATATATAGATACAGGTCAAGCTAATATACAACGTGTAAAAAATTAAAAAAAAACATGAGTTTGAGTGGTTGTCTCAGCGTGCGAACTAGCATTAATAACAATTAATGTGATTCTATTGTTATATTACATTTAAAGTGTTAAAATTTAAAAACAATTATTTTCCGCTTGTATTTAGATTTCCTACAACGCAACATGTACATACAACAAACCATGATAGAAAATCCTGTATTAATCTGACTGGCCTGTTGGTCTAGTGGTTAGTGACCCTGACCGCTATGCTTATAGGTCGTGGGTTCGATTCTCACCTGAGTCTTGGTGTTCTTTGTGTCCGTTGTTTCTATGGTTGTAAAGTCCCCCGCGACACAGGAGTAATTCCTAATGCGGGAGTTGTCTTTTTAATAAAAAAAAAAAATAAAAAAAAAAAAGGAATATAATAACAAAGGATATTAATCCTAAAACTATGTTTATGTGTTTGTACATACATTTATATTACTTTATACAAAGAAGTTGACAAACAAGCACAATGCTTGTGCAATAGGAAGCAGTGATTGGCGTCTATAAATTTTACACTTGTAAGACTAATGATGTCACTTGGCGACCATTTAAACCATTGTGCACGGACGGCGCAATGGTTTAAGTGGTCGCCTCGCCGCCACTACGCCGCGAAGAGTGTTGTGGGTTCAAATCCCACACAGGACAAAAATTTATGTGATCCACAAATAATTGTCCCGAGTCTGGGTGTTCTTTGTGTCCGTTGTTTAAACGTTTGTGAAGCCCCCGTGACATAGGAATATTCCTAATGCGGGAGTTGTCTTTAAAAATAAACCTTGAGTTTTGCCAAGACCGCTACACTAGTAATATCATCCTCATCAGTTAGTGCTGCACGCCCGAGGTCACCTTGGTCAATTGCCAACTCGGAACAGAATATCAGGTAAACATTCTGCTGTGCACTTTCCCATCCCAATAATTATTTCTTTAACTCACCGCAAAAACTGTATCCAGGGAACACTGCTAGCTGAACTGTAATTTAGGCAGAGCAAGCTTAGGTAACACGCATATATATTTACGTTAGTGTACCACATACGTCGGACGTTTTTATATTACTAGATTACTATTGACGCCTGTTGAGGCGGCATTAATTGGAGTGTAGGATGCATTCTACAATCGTATAACGTACAGATGTCATTGTTTAGTAACTGAGAGGCGCTTAAATGTGATTTTCACAAGACTTTAATCGTCAAATGCGAATTATTTTAAAAACTGTGTATCATCATCATTATACGATAAGAAAGTAGTTTATACTTTGGTATAGAAATTAATGTTACATTCCTGGTGTATATTTCTTATTACAGACTAGCAAACAGCATGAAAATCCGTTCAGTAGTTTTTCAGTTTATCGTGAACAGACAGACAGACTTTAGACAGGGAACTTTGTTTTATAATATGTACTGATGATGTAGTGAAATGAGAGATGTTGAATTCACACACATTCAGAAACATATTGGAAAATTGTTTTGCATAATGAAAATCCAGATGAAAACCACGCCATTAAACAAGTCGTAAATTAACCACTAATACAAACAAGGTTTTAAAATATCTGAGCTGTGTGCCGTGCGGTGGGACAGACCTCAAATTTTGTTTTCAGCGGCGATAAGTTACATAACTATTAATTATAATTGTTGGAGTTAAAAAAAATCATTACATTTCACTGGCTATGCAGATATTATGTATATTCAGAATTGCAAAAGACATAATAGATACGCTTTCTCAAGACACGAGAACAAGCATACTTGTAAATTAATATTTTGAGGTGATTTATGAAATAGTTTTAAGACTTTTGACGTGGGAGAGCCATGCTTCGGCACGTATGGGCCAGCTCGATTCCGCTCGATACCACGGCTTCACAGAAAACGGGCAGTGAAGCAATGCTTTCATTGCATTTCGCCGCGTGAGTGAGGTTACCGGAGGCCCTAACCCTTCCCTCTCCCCTATTCCCGTCCTTCCCCTCTCCCCTCTTCCCCTCTTCTCCTACTCCCACCTTAAAGGGCGGAACACACTTATGACTCTTGAGTTACAGGTGCTCATGGGCGGCGGTAGTCATTTACCATCAGGTGACCCGTATGCTCGTTTGCCCCTATACCATAAAAAAGACTACGCTTGAGAAACCTATTTACTTGACAGGCGACGATAAATGTTGTTCCTATCTAAATAATCTGTTACGCATGAGAGTTCTACAAAAAGTTTTAATTGGCTTGGTGAAATTTGTAACTCCAATCCATATTCGTTTGTGTTAATCTGTAGGTGGGTAACATGTAACTAAGACTTTGTTGATTTGGACTAGGCCTGCCATCACTTAAATTGCCAACACCGAACCAAAACTTAAAATAATCCGGACACATGGGTGAAATCGAGATTTTTTCCCGGACACCTTAATGAGAACGCCGATTCCATTTAAATTTTTAGCTTGTTAACGATTCATCCCCATGTCCCTTGGCACACAGTGCCCGGGTTTTACCCGGACACTTTTGATAACCCCGCCCGGACGCTCCCCGGACGCCCTCCTCAAATCCGGGGAAACCCGGACGGATGGCAGCCCTAATTTGGACGAACTTGTTTTCAGTTAAGTTGAAAGATGATTGGCTCAAAAGTTTTTTTGGCCCGAGGAACTATTTAAGATATATTAATGATGATTTATAAAAACTAACATACTATATGACAGTGTTCGAAGAAACCAATAGTAACACTAATACTTGGGACCACATATGGCACTGGATATCTAAACATTAAAATTCAAGCTATGTATTTCTTCCTCTAAGGGCTCACGTATAATTTTTTTTACAAATTTGACTGGTCATTAATGGATGACACTAAAGATGTGTCAAAATTGTAGTAGGATAACAATAATAGCTTGGGCCTGCAAAGAATTTTTAAACTTTCCGTGTCTTGGGTAGCTATGTTGTCTAATGTTTATTACATTATCTCCGCTAAGTTAGTCGAAATCGCTCTTTGTGGAAGTCTTTTAAAAATGTAATGAGCAGAGAGAGTCCTGTAGATGAGATTATGATGGTTGAGAAATTGACTCTTAAAGCGTACAAATAAAAAAACGGTGGCACGTGCGAAAAGGTCCTTATCGTCAGTAGGTAAGTAAGTAGAAATAGGTACCTATCTATAAAACTTTTATACCGGTTTTAATATTGTCGAATGTCACGCACACAGCTGTAGTTTGATAATCGAATAACTTTATATATTTTTTACTGGTTCCCATTAAACCATATCAAAACAAAAGACAGTCCGCCTAAGGCCTCATACACATGAAAGTCACAAGTAGACCGCATCGCAGCACGCGACACGCCACGCGCCGCGCCTGCGCACGGGCAGTGAAAACGTGCTCGATAATTACATCTAGCAACACTACACTGTATTATCGTCAAAAGAATAAAAAAAATGTGCTAAATGTATTTAGTCACACTTGAGTACAGAATACACGTGAGGTTTAAGTGAAATAAATGTTTCGAATAATTCCTTATGAAGAACAGAACGTGTTTGTTTTAATCGTACATTAATTACGTGACGTATAAATATGTTGTTGAGTATGCATTAACACCCACTACAAAGAGCACGTAAGGAGATCACAGGTCCAGTTTATAAAGAACTCCTCTAATCTTAGAGTGTTACACATCTACGATAGGCTGTGAATGAAACTAAAATTTTGACAAAATTATTGCACTTGATCTAGGGCTGCCATCCGTCCGTGTTTCCCCGGATTTGTTCTAGTTTAGAGGGCGTCCGGGGAGCGTCCGGGTAGGGTTTTCAAAAAGAGTCCGGGTAAAACCCGGACACTCTCTGCCAGGGACAACTTATAATTATTAGATGAACAAGCTGTTTAATTTAATAAAAAAATGGAATCGGCGTTTTTTTTAAGGTGTCCGAGAAAGAATCTCGATTTCACACATGTGTCCGGGATTTATGAAGAGATTGTCCAACGTCGGCAATTTAAGTGATGGCAGGCCTAAATTGATTTCGAAAGACTTAACTATACGGAATAAGAGATGCAACTGACATGAAAAAGTTTTAGCCTATTTTCAAAACTGATTTCATTTTTAAAAACCGAAAAAAGAAACAAA
This sequence comes from Euplagia quadripunctaria, assembly GCA_963859945.1. Classification (NCBI taxonomy): domain Eukaryota; kingdom Metazoa; phylum Arthropoda; class Insecta; order Lepidoptera; family Erebidae; genus Euplagia; species Euplagia quadripunctaria. The sequence goes on along the minus strand of OY982584.1, from coordinate 6,726,693 downwards.
ACCGAAACTTGAATCTTATCATTTCTTTAATTTTTTCAATACAGACACTTATGTACATTTACAATACAGTCTGACATGAAAAATGTTTCTTGACGAAATGAAACGTGTTTCTCAAAAACCTAAGCGCACAGATATCCATGTACGGGCTGAATACTTAGGATAAAACCATTTGTGTTGTCTTTGTGTTCCATCATTAAACTGTACATATTAAGTATTTGCTAAATAACACTAACTCCTGAACTTAAATCAAGAGAAAAAAAATTGATCTCCTAAAAACCTGAAAGGGGTATTCGGCTAAAGACGCAAATTTATGTATTTCGATAATCTATAATAATATTATAAAGCTGAAGAGTTTGTTTGTTTGTTTGCCTGAACGCGCTAATCTCAGGAACTACTGGTTCGAATTGAAAAATTATTTTAGTGTTGGATAGCCCATTTATCAAGGAAAGCTATAGGCTATAAAACATCACGCTACGACCAATAGGAGCGAAGCAGTGACCATAAACGCATGTGAAACTGCGGGGACGGCTAGTTACTGATATATCTGAAATTATACTAGACACTGAAGACAAACATCATTTGCATCCGTTGTAAATTGTTTGAATTTCCCAATAGTATTTGCTCAAAAGTAGTAGGTATATAGGATTCGTCTACGGTCTGCGTAGACCTATCGTATAAGTAGACTAATTTCGATAATTACCTAACAAAAAAATCTTGTATGACTCGTATCTTTCTTTGAATGTAAAGTTGGCTTATCGACATAGTAGAAGTAATCGTTTTATGCTACATTCAGTTAGTTTATTACAAATTCAAATGCTTAGTTTGGAACTGTCTTCACAAAACAGTCCTCTAAAATTGAACGGGTACTTTGAGTAAGACTATTTAACTATGACCAATAAGTGAGACAGTAAGACTATGTACGGATGACGGGCGTTGGCCGCGCGTTGATATGAACGAGCGTTGAATTTTTGTATAGTGTTCACGTGGCGACCGCTTCTCGGGCGTTTTTGCAGTTCAGTTCGAGCTCTGTATTCGTTGAAAATCGGCGTAAAAACAGAAAATTAAAATAGATTTTTATTTCTCTATCACATCAGGTGCATTTCTTGTATTTTTATTTTCTAGCGCGCGTCAGATCAAAACGCGCATTACAATATGAACAACTTGAACAAAATATGTGTTAACGCGCGCTAGGAAAACGAGCGCTCAACGCTCGTCATCTGAGCATGGCCTAACTGGGACCTTGCCTTTAAACTGCCTTGAAAGGCGGATCTGTACTTATCTATATTTATGCACGACACACTAGACTTATTAGCAATCTTATGCGTTGATCCTCTTATTAAACTTATATACCGAGAGCATTACGATAGGTATCTTTTTAGGAGAAGTGTGTCAGTTATGCTTTTGTGTTATCTCGTATTCGTCAAGGGTGGTTGGTGGTGGTTATTTTATTTTATTATGAGTTAATCTTCATCGTATGATTATATTATCTATCAAATATCTCTAGTCGTGTGCCATTCTTATAAAGCACTTCATTATTTATGTGGTTAAACGAGGTACACAGCCCTCTGATAAGTGGCTGTGTACCTCGGTTACACGGGAGTTCGGAGTTGATATTGTAGTCTTAAAATCAACTCACTCCAATTGAAAAGGAATACAGTTTACTAGTATTCCTTTACAGCCGATCGATATTTCTTAACAGCCACTACAACACAGCATACAAAAAAAGGTATCCCACCTAGGACATATATTTTCTTAGTAACTGCAGTAACAACTATTGTACAAAAATTTTTATAGAGTTATTCGCTTTAATAGGTAATTACTTATGGCATTAGACCAGCTAATGTTTGTATAATATATATTGTTGGAAAATACGTCTTTAATACGTTAACTACTGGTAGAAAAGGAAAGGACAGTTTTATAAGGAGGAATAGAATAGTGTATATTTGTTGCGTATTGTTAATGTATGATTAATTAATTGTTTCATATTCATCTTTTATTTTAAAGACAGGTTGACTCATGTTATTGTACATGTACAATAATACAATAATAATCATGTTATTGTACATGATTAGCATTAGCTTAGTTATAAATAAATAAATTGGGGTTTAGGCCGGGTACTTACCCACAAGGTCCCAATCAAATTATTGAAATTCTTTTATTATTTAAAAACATTCATGAAAATTCATACGTAGTTAATGTTATACAAAGTTTCAACTCAAATAAAATAAAATGTTTTTATAGGTACGAATACAAGCGTACAAATATGAAATATGCATACTTGATATTAAAACGACAAATAATAATCAGTTTATTTAAAACACCTACTTCTTTAATTTCAGCACCACCCTAACTATTACAGAATGCTTCAGGTATTAAATCTGTCTGTACACAACAATGTCTAAGAAGTTTTAAATAAATAAATGAACATTTCCTTAAACAATTACTGACTTGTTTAACTATAATTTCCTTTTAGAATTACATCGCGACAGAAAGTTCATCAGTGTTGAAACAGCAGTTAGTAATATGATGATGATCCTCGGCCGATTTCGACCACAGCGACCGCTGCAACTTCATAGCTGGCGTTCGTGTGGTCGCATGTGGCTTATGTATCCACTCTTATATGCTGTTGATTTCAGCGTCAAGGTTTCATGGGTTACCTAATCAGATAATCGTATGGAAACAAAAATGTCAAGGTGACATTAATGTCCATCTTTAACTGCAGCCTTGTCGCATATAATATGTGTATGGAATTTCATACGAATCACTGTATAATAAAAAATGTTATTATAAGTTATGCAATAGTATGCTAAAAGATTAAATTAACTACCGTCATTGTTTAACTAGTCATTGGCACTGTCATTGCTGCTTTATGGAGATGTGTTAAAGGTGCAAATTCATTCGTTTTGTATCCTTTTAAAGCGAATGTAGTAGTAGAATAAGAAGTTTCGCTTTTATGAATGTTCTAGTAAAGAACTACTTCATGGTTAATTTTTTTAACCACTCATGTTTATAATGCTGGTTCTCTTGCACATTGTCTATCTTCAAAGTACTAACCCGTAGTATAAAACTAGTGATGAAAAAAGAAACAAAGAGATAGATTACTACGAATCAACTTAAACATATATTACAATTTTTTAACTAATATATTATAATATATTCTGTTACCAAGTGTAAATAAATAAATAAGTGTATATTAAAAAAGGAACAATTACAATAGATTTTTTATGGTTTATTTAATTCTATAAAATTATTATTTTTTTGCCTTTGCAGTCCTTGTGCTTAACGAAGGTAGATGTGTTATGCAAGATGCATAAAAGATTTTTGTGTTCTTCCTGTCAATAACAAAAACAATGCCAGCAAACCGCTACAAAATGACTTAATAACTTACAACATGAATCGAAAGCAAAAGAAGCACATAAGTCTAAATAAATGTGACGATAAGATGAATATCACGAACAATTCAACAAACAAAACATACAATCACGAGAGCTACACAAAAATTCCTTGAAGATTTTCATCGTAAATTGAATAATTGAAAACGAATACTTAAAATCACTGAACGCGAAGTATTCGAACACTCGTACGTACGAAGCATTGAAGTATTTAATTGGCTCTTTATTATTACAGTTTACAGTTCCTAAGCATTCGTACAATAAGTATAGGAATTCACTACATGATGTTCAATTGCATAACATTTATGAACGGAACTTTAAATATTTTTCCCGTCCCGTTACGGGGGTTAAGCGTTGCGATTTTGTAATCAAATCCTTTGGAAGTAGCTTATTATTCGGATGTTTTAATTGATCGACGTTTGAATGGATACTTATTTTGTTGCGCTGTGAGGAGAAACGACTCAACGGATTCAGATAATTGACTAAGATTTCAGATATTGAAATGCACTTTCCTATGTTAACGCATTAGTACCGAAAGTCTCCATTAGATTTTTGTTGCTCAAACAGGAAAAAAATTAACATTATTAACACTTTGTATGTTTATCTGAAATGGAAAAACCTAAAATGCTCAAGTTATAGGTTTTTCCACTTCAGATAACCTATATTATATATTTAATTAATATTATAATACAATACAAAACAAGTGTTTATTGTGTTAGTATACAACGATAAAAGGAAAGATGAGGCCAGAAAATCTTTTCGCGACCGATCCTAGACTATGGGAGCGATTACGCCTCCTTTCTTTCTTTGGGCTGGAGATGTTGTTGCGAAGGCTGGCGGCGTTTACCACTGATTTGTAGAAGATACCATGAAGAAATGGTTCATAATAATCCAGAGAGGGTGACCCGTACGATATCATCCAACCCTGGATTTTACGAGTGTTTATCACACACTAATATTGCCTGTTGGCCAAGTGGTTAGTGACCCTGACTGCTATGCCATAGGTCGTGGGTTCGATTCCCACCAGTCTGGGTGTTCTTTGTGTCCGTTGTTTGTATGTTTGTAAAGTCCCCGCGACACAGGAGTAATTCGTAATGCGGGAGTTGTCATTAAAAAAAAAGTTATACTACTAGACTTCATATATATTTATATAAGGTAACATATACACGATTTAACTTCATTCATCGCTAAGCAAAAAATAAAAGCAGCTAGAAAGAAAAAATAAAAAATTGGTCAATGCATAAATTATCTTACACGTTGTCATCAATCTCACTTCACAAACAAACAGACACTTCAATTACGCTGAAGATTATTCTGCTGATACCAACAATCAAATAACACCAAATTAAGATTCTAAAGACCCTTTCACACACTATTTTCCATTGTTTCTCACTTGACACGGCCACATCGCGTAACAGACATGAGAAGTTCGCGTTACAGAACATTGTGTAACATGAAATATGAACAGGGTGCTATTAAATTTGGCAATATAGTACCGAAATTGTCTATTGTTGTATGACGTAAAGTATATTGTATGGGTCAGTACTGTTGAGCAATGGTTATAAAAGCGTCTGAACGGGAAGTAGACGTTATTGCCAAAGTTATCTAATCTATGGTAAAGTAAGTAATATTGCCTCGAGTGCTAGGTCAGCACAGCAAGATCAAGAGATTGGCGAAAACTTTAAAGGAAAAATTATTACAAATTTTAATTTAAAATTAATCATTTAATATTTAACGAAGAAAAGTAAAGTAGAATTCTATTTAAGTTTTGTAAGCCATAACAATTTTAAACACCCGACTGAATCATGCATAAACAGGCCATGTCTAATTCCATATAAAATGTAGGAAGTGAAAGTTAATGCGGCAAAGTTTACAAAACTTTGTAAACACCTGGTTGCCCATTAAATAACACTTTCCTTACGTGTTATGAGAAAAACACAATAAAAATAAAACATGCACAAAATTTACATGGCACGTCTATACTCAACGAGTATTCGAACAAAAATAGCAGCCTATTAACCCGAATCACACGCATGCGCAGTAGACTCCATATTGCGGACACTTGCGTGATCGCAATGTAAGGTGCGATGTTGTTACGTGTTTGGGGATTAAAGTAAACAACATAAGACTACATAAGTAAAGCAGGTTGCATAAAAAAATATATACAGAAGTGTACTTGTTTGTATCATGCACTTGTTTTTCTTCCATCAAAGGCAGGAGGTTGCATGATGCTGATGTATTTTGTTTACTAAACAAGCGGTACGTGCCGCAATGAAATACGTCTGTTTTGAAGAGGACCGAAAACGTTTTGCCCCCGATTTCTTAAACATCCCAGATGTGTATATACATCATTCGAAATGACTGAGAGTGAAACTGATTTCACCGGACTTCGTAAGAATCTCGGCCAAACGAAATTTACACATTCAAAATGAGATGAACTTATCAAATTGTAAAGCGTAATTCACGCCTGACAATATTGCTAAATTTGGCGTAACGGTATCGAAAAGTAAGTTATAAATAAAAATATGGGACATTTTGATTAATAAGAAAAAATCATCAAGAAAGTAGTTGAGGAAAGTTTACGTATTTTTTGCTTACATAACAATAATGAAACAAGCGAAGTGGAATGGTACGAAAATAAACACTGACATTAACACTTTATAGAGACGTGGATAGTATTCATATTCCGACAATTCTTGAACGTACTACCTCATTTTTTATCTACAAAATACCGAATCCATTCGAACCTCTAATGTGCTTTTGAAGTTTTTTTTGTTTGTATTACACAGGTCATGAACGTAAGTTATATTTAAAGTTTCTGAACTTACTGAATGAATATTTTACCTTTTTACGTAGCCTGCGCCTGACCCTTAGCCCGATATGAATCAGGCGGCTTAACATGTCTACTTCCAAAAGAATTTTTTTAACTGAAATAGAATAATATTTTGAATGTTTAATGGGAAAGGATTCAGAAGTTCTTCATAGAGGAAACAAAGTACTGTTTTTAACATTTAACTTATTGTTTCTTAGAAATGGTTAAGATCATTGCACTTATGCCTTGAATATTTCGAAGAAAAAGAAAACAACATACAATTAGGGTTTTTACACGTACTATAATATATAGTATCGTACTACATTTTGATCAATTGTACTATATATTATAGAACAATAATATAGTACGAAAAATGCTATATTTTTATTGCTAACTCCATTGTCGTCATTTTAACTAAAACTGGAACTGTTTTAATGCCTTCACGCCTTAACTACTCAACGAAGTTTTGGTGACACGTTTTCAATGGTACAAAAAATGACATAGGGTACCTACCACCCAGAAAAAAAATGTTCCCGACTAATGGAAAAATAACTTTTCAACAACGATAAACGAAACGTAAAAGATAAGAACGATAAATGTGTAGGTACTATTTTTTTCTTGAATTTTCTAAAAGTACTATATTTTTTGCAAGTTTAAAATAGAATACTATATTTTCCCATAAAAAGGTGGCAACCCTACCTACAATCTGCGCCACACCTGAATATTTAAATACGTACAAATGTTTTAATACACTTACACAGAGTATGTAGTTAGTATTCTTATAGATAAAAGATGTTTTTAATACCTATATAATAACACGTAAAGCGAAAACTTTGGATCCCTTTTTACGAAAATTGGGCGAACGGAGGAGTATGAAATGTCGCACACTTACAGTTTATACAGAGAAGAAGTGACGAATGCTAAAATTTATGAACAATATTTGCTACAAAGTTAAAAAAAATGCAAAAACGGGTACATACAGCTATGAGTGTCCAGTATATATTTTGACTTGTCATGGTACAAAAGTCTATACAATAACAGGTCAAGTAATATTGGCCAATGAAATAAACCATGGTCGAAATTCGACCAACATGCGATCTCTAGTATAGTTAGTTACCTACAGAGCGTATATCAGATTGACATGTCTGTAATATTGTTGAATAGAATGCCACGAAATTAATTTTTATTGTAGGCCTACCATCACTTAAATTGCCGACAAACACACACACAAACATGGGTGAAATCGAGATTCTTTCCCGGACACCTTAAAAAAACCATGATTTTACAGCTTATTAACGATTCATCTAACAATTATAATTTTCCCCTGGCAAAGAGTGTCCGGGTCTTGAATACCTTATCCGGACACTCCCCGGACTCTAAAATAAGACAAATCCGGGGAAAACGGACGGATGGCAGCCCCAGTTTGTTGGCATAAATGGCATTTTGTTTTATGTCCGTTACGCCTTTTAGTCTTATACATAATGATCCCTCTTGGCCCCTTGACCCATAACCAAATATTTTTTTACACTTTGACTTCCTAAATTGCTTTTAATTATTTTTGTACAATTATATTACTCTTTTATTTATTAAAAAGTCTAGTTCCCACAGTACAGTGAATCCTAATTAGTTATTTTTTACATCAAAATATATGCTTAGATAACAAAATTCACATTCAGATTTCTAAACAATCCTATCTAGGTAGATTAATATTTTTAATGGGTCGTCATCTCTAGCTAGATGTAGTGACAGTTCTAACTGCGAAACATATTATATTATCCTAATATCATATCATATCCTTGGTGAAATTGCATACTCATCCGCATCACGCCTGATTCCACACGGAACTGGCGAGGTCATTGCCGTGACCTTAAACGACCTCCGTGTAACGCCGAACTTCAAAACTGGTTCCTCCAACATGTCCAGTAGCATTGTTGGAGCGAGAGCAGCGTTGGTTTGTTCGCTTTCGTTCATATTGTTCTAATATAATATAATGACTGGAATGAAAACGACTGCATAGAATTCTTATTTCTTGAGAGTTGGACTATTCCGATCTTCAATACGGAACGATGACATACTGTTTAAGAATATTATACCGCTAAATTTCAGTTGTCATACCATCGCGAAGAGCGGAATCTTGCGCTGGTGAGAATTGGTATTCGCTTTAGCCGATGTTTGCTAGGAAAGATAGTTTCAAACGATTGGTCTTTCATAATTTATTTTCCAGATATACAATTATCGTTTGTTTTAAGGTGTATTTAATAATTTAAAGGCAATATATTATGAGAAGTATGTAATTTTGGGAAATAAATAATTAGCATTAAAATGGCTACGCTGGAAGTACTAGTGATAGAGACATAACTTTCTATGTTTCGATGTATGTGCCGCATGTTTTCGAATGATTATACTCACTTAAGAAACCATCACCGAAAATGTTGAACCATAAGTTATCCGTCACGTCAGAATCACTGAGGGGGCCATGAGGAAGATGAGGAGGTATCAGCGAGTCTATAATTATTGTTCTTTATGTTTCTGGCGTAGAAACATCGTTGGTCGTGCTTCGTTTTTGGCATTGGCACGACTATAAACTAAATTATATGACTCGGGCCGGGTTCGGAGCCTAGTCGTGCCCCGGCTGCGACACAACCTTGATTCCGTCCCGGGATAGCAAAGACAATTCCGAAACTGCAGAATATAAACACTACTCAACCATAAAATATCATATTGTCTTGTTGTTATGTCGCTACAATTCACCTTGAAGTGACACATTATATTAAGTAAAAAAAAAACTATGTAAATATGTATTGAAAATAATAAATAACTTCTAAGTTTCTTCTAACTTCTCATTTTAGATTTTTTTGTAGTTGCGTAAATGACAATAACGAGTAAATGGGATCGGCTTGCAATATGAGCAGATTTCCCATCTGTCCATTAACACCAAACAGGATAACAATATTCTGTACTTACGCCATTTTGTCAGAATATTTAATTGTGATTGACGACCGATGAAATCGACGATTTCATTAGAACGACGTTTCGTAGTCGGACACTAGGTTTAAGGTGACTTTATCTATAGCCTATATAAATATTGGTAGCCATGTGTGTGTGTCAACTTTGTTTAACCGCGTTACGATGCATACCGTCACCAACATTTCAACAAGAAACAATTACTAAGTAACCCAATGTCTTCATAAAATAAATAATATCAGCAATGAATAACATTTGCTGTAATTTAAAGCAAAACACATAAAGCAAACGGTAGGTTATTCATTAAATTGTACAAGTAAGTATCTATAAAGTGTAACTTCGAAGGCTGTTTGAAAAATAATCAAAGTTGAGTTGAAACCAATTGGAAAGGTCAATGAGTAGGCATTTTGCGGCGTACCCACTTATTTGAAGTGCCCTTGAACACTTTAAAGTCGTTTAAAATCCCATTGCAAGGTAAATATTTATTATTCACGATCACTCTTCGCCAGAGGTCGTGATGTTTTGACCTTTCGCAAAAAACATTAAAGTGTTCATCACATAAGGAAATGCTAAAGTTTCCTCGTAAATACTTCTAAATGTTACAGTAGCTAATAGTTTGTGAAGTAATAATTATGGCGGGATATTATTCTTTAATTTCCGTTTTGTAATGACACATTTTGACCTTCCAAGATGAAACTATTAACCAACAACTACCTAATGAAAGGTAAAACAGGCACGTAACTGATTTTGCAATGTGGATGATATTTTTCAATTGTCTGAATAATACAACAATCCTAACAGAATGAGAGAAAGAGAGATAAGAAAAGAAGCTCAAATCATCATCATTCAGTCATCTAGAATTCAGAATCAAAGCAAATCCATCATTTTGTTACTTTATACAATAATATATGATATAAGAGACTGGCGTGAGATGTTCCTGACTAAATTAAATTTATATGAAATACATAGGTACATACTTTGAATTACTTGTCAAGATTTCTCGCAACAAAAGTATTATATAAAATTGTACAATGTAACTAAATGATGGATTCAATTCAATTCAAAGCTTGTTTTCTTCTTTTTTGTGCACTTTTGTGATAAGTATGATCTATCGTAATTTAATGAGTATTATATAAAGTTCGTGTCTGTAACGTTGATCACTGAGGAGTTGCCTCGTCTGGAGCCTATGCTGAGCGCAAAAATCAGGTCATGCTTATCATAAAAATGCAATTTCATCGGAACTGATCAAATATATAAAATTTCAAGTAGCTTTAATTCAACTTCTAAAATTTTACCCAATTGAAAGTTAAATGAAAGCTTTTGAAAAAAATCGCTCGTTAAAGACGGTTGAAGACGACTTAAGATCAAATTTTAAAAAACTTGTATTTCGAAGGCAGTTCGATTAAGCTCTACGATTGGTGGAGTGAAAGTGAGAGCGTCATCAATGCGGCTATGACGTAATGTAGCCAATCGGCCATTGTCCGTTAGCCTTTGGGTTACAACAACCAGTGATTGGCTAATGAGTGTCTCAAGATTGTATACTGGGTCGCTTAGCTTGTGTATGGAATTAATAGTCCTTTACTGACATCGTTGAAGATTACATGGTCGTTAAACATGGATATGTTGCGATCTAAAGCTTTGTAAACAGAAATAAAACAATTCAAATACATTTGTATGTCTTAATATCGAGCGACCGAGGTTTTGGGAGTTGAATCGAGTTAAACCTAACACAAATTTTGTGGGGGCGGTTTGTCCCAGAAGACAGCAACTCATTTTAATGTAATGGAACACGATAAGTTTAATGTTGTAAAAGATATAATCAAAATAATAACATAAGAGTTACCAGCATCAGTACGCAAATTGCGATGATGATGATGGTACCTAATGTAGGATGAAGGAAACAATCGCTATCAATATCCTTCATCACTCTTTACGTTCCCAAAAATAACAAGACCGAATAAATGTGCTTATTGATATAACAGATATTTATAATACAGTTGTAACTAGCGCAGAAGTGAGGGAATTTAAAATGTGTGCCAATGGTTCTGTCAATACAGAATTTGTTCTTTACTTTGTATTTGTACGTCTGAAACAGTAACCGACAGGAATCAGATTATATAATCACTTCAACGATATCGTATCCGGAATAAACATCTCCTTTTTATTGAGAAACGTTTATACAACACAGGAAAATAAATAGGACTATATTTTCGATTTGACTGACGCGAACAACTTATGTAATGATAAAAAGTTCCGTAACAATTTTGTATTCCTGTCAGGGGCCGACCGGTTGCTTTATTGTCTTCCGTCTCTGTCTGGAAAGGCCTTTGAACCGACTGAAAATTTTACGCACGGTGCACTTGGAATAATAATACAATTTGCATAGTTTAAGTTAAGAAAGACAGATGGCAGAATCGAGTGTCGCTTTCACAGCAAATACACTATATCTATGACTACATCATTTAGCGGTTTGGTACCAAAAGTATATATTCGCCAGAAGGCCTTCACTTCACTCAGCGGGAGCGGCTCACTCATTAGGTGAAACGTACGGCGCACGGATATTATAAGTATTGTAATGACAGGGATACGGCCTCGGGAGAACTACTGATCGATGGCAATCACTGTAAAACATGCTCATGTGCGTAGTGATTAAGCATGTATTAGAATAACTAATTCTAGGTAAATTTACCTAGCAGTTCATGTAGTCTATTGGCAGGCGATCACTACTTACAATAAAAATGTTGTAGTGACGCGGATAAAACTAAAACAAGAATTAACTGAAGGGATAAAAAGTACCATACCACACGAGAGTGATCATCTAAAAGAGGAACACAACACTGCAAAACATTGTTGTAGGTGTAGCTGTGATTGTGAAAGCAGCAATGAAGGCGCTTTTTGTAGGAGCTGTGATGTCCAGCACTCAACACTCGGCGTGGAGGAGTACTTTCCAAATCAGGTGGGTTAAAATTTTGCAGTAAGTTTTTAAAAGTCTGCCAACAAACTTTCGTTATTGTTATGGGTGCAAGTACTGTTTTACACCGGATTTGATTGTTGTCATTTCACTTTCTGCACGTTTCCACATACCTACAATAATATTTACGACCGCCTTTGAACACGTTGTTAAAATAAAAGACATGTAGGACCTGTTGTCATCCTGTTTACTTTTTATTCTTACAAACTGTTACGTAAACAATTTTGTATGGACAGTTAATTGTGTTATTTCGCATTTGTATGTAGTGCATAATGCAAAAGTTCACGTCATTTTGCGACAGTATTTTTGAAAGGACGAAGTAGACTATTTCTTTAATGAAAGTTTAAATGTATGAAACTGACACACTTCAATAATTTTTCAGAAAGCAGGAACCTGAAGGATAAAATCGTAACTCTAAAAAGAAACCCAGATGTCACCTGTATATACTTAATGTTCTGTGTAAGTCTTCTAGTAATCATTATCATACTAGTTTGACTCTTCCTGATCATCACTAATCGTAGTAAACCTGTGCGTTCACCAAATAATTGGCTTGGCTTATGGACGGAATATTATGTGGTTTGAGTGTCATCAATTCCGACCAAACGCTTCACATTTAAACCTGATGAATTAGGGATCGAGAAGACAAATCATATTTTTAAAGAGTCATACAAAAATAACACAGATTACTAAGTTTTACCTCCAGTCACAGAAAATACAGGACATTCGGGTACGCGACCTCAGCCTCTGCGAGCTACTACAGTCTCAGTCCTGTTCCCCATCCGAGACTTGCGGTATGCTTTACCCTAGGATTCTCTCCCTACCCATTTTTCCTTATACAAATTTTCGTTCTTCCTTCTTTTCCGTCTTAAAACGACTACATTCCCAAAGAGGATTGGCGTCAGGTAGGTGGCCGGCCATAAAAGAAACCAGCCTAAACCGATGTTACACATTGCGCCGACCCAAATGAAAATTAGTAAAAGGGCAAGAAGATGACGATTACTAAGTTTTACGAAGCTTATCAGAAACAGAAAACCACGCGATGTAAGAATTAACTTCCAAAAAACATTTTTGATTATAATTCGTGAAGGCTTTCCGTTTCTTATAAGAAGAAAACTAGAAGCGATAATAATCTTTAATTTACTCTCTTGTTGAACAAACAAAAAGCCTTATTGTTCTCTGATTAAAATGTATTATACAATGGCAGCAGCGAAATGTCATCGCATCCTGAGGGAGCCCACGCCCACAGCCAACGTGGTCGTGGGCGATAGTATGACGTTAATAAAGATGGCAAGAAGGATCGACGGTACTAGAGGAGAGTGGTTTTGTATTTTTACTTTTGTCTTTGTACATAGACTTAAGTTATTGCATTGCAAAGTTAGCACTAGCTACTAAGCGATACACTTCATAGGTGTAATGTATTTATGACGTACCTATACAAAAAAATATAATAATATAATATCCTGAGACATAGCGAGAGAATCGATAGTTTTATGTGAATTTCAGCATAACAAGCAAAGCTTTCCGTCTATGTGTGAAACATCTTTTACACATAGAGGAAAACCTCTTTATATGTCTGTATACTGGGATGGTGTTTGACCACATCAATACAATTAGATCTCAAAGGCTTCGCTTACGACAATAATGACAATCTATGGGCCTCATTAATCATTTCTGCTTCATAGTTCAGGTGTGCTCGCCACTACTACTAATATTACTAATACTCACTAAATTCTCGCCGTGAAAAACGTTACTACATTATCACTCATCAAAACAAATGAATATGCAAATGGCGTTCAGTTAGTCACACAATTTTGCGATTCATTGAGCGCCATTGAGTACTCATTTGTTTGACCAACTTTTGGTTGGTCTTCTTCTACAAGCCATGGACGTTTATAAGTAATAGTTTGTTATGGAAGTTGACGAATACAAGAGTAGAGGACGACCAAAGAAAAGATGGATGGACTGCATGAAAGAGGATATGACTAGAAAGTAACTGACGAATGATGAAAGAGAATGACAGACGAAAACATATTGCGCCGACCCCAAATACATTTGGTAAAGGGGCAAGAAGATGAGGTTAACTACATGTTTACCAAGCAAACGGCATACCTGATGGAAGTTGTAGACGTACCTAGTGTTTGACATGTGCTTTGAAGCGATGTCACTACTACCACAATTTGTATTCTGGGGTAAGTTTTAAGATGATCGCGCACGCCTTCACGTCAAGCACGGCGCTTCAGATTCACGCAAGTGAATCTGACACATTAAAGTGAGTAATTGATAGAAAGTGGTTTATGGAATAAATAGTAGAAGAAACAACAGTGAAAGCTGTATGTATGAGTGGGACTGTTTCAAAAAAGGATATCGCATGCTTTATGAATTTAAATTAGATTTGTATTATAGAACTATATTGGCAAAAGGATCACACGGGCCGAATGATGGTATTCGGGTTCCTATGTTACGTGTGCCTATACAAATTCTCCCATTGAGCTCTGGTATTCCTACACGCCAGGACAATAATAGTACTGCGCCAGTAGTAATATCTAAATCTATCTACCTAACTACAATCTTACATAGAATAAGGCCAATATGAGCTCAAAAATGCTGTGCCCTTATTTCTGCTTACTTATATATATTATCATTAAGTCTTAAGAAGTTCCTACTATCATTCCCATCGGTAATAAAGAAATAGAAATATTTTAAATGAAAAATATCAAACTCTCAGCAAATATCACTTCGATAATGAATTTGAGACAATCGCTCAAACAGTAGCACACTTTGATATCCTAGTCACGTATTCTTCATTCCTGCAAGATCCCTTAGTAAGGACACCCTCACCGCGGAAATTAATCACGGCAACGCAGGAAAACGTCCAATGAACAATAGTTCATTAGAGTGAGATCTGCTATGAAACAGATCAAGTATGTTTCTATATGTGTATAAATTTAACTTATAAATCTTATAAATCCGAATTCATACTTTAAATATGAAAGTCAATTTACTTATTACTTTTTCACAACTAGATCGCTTATCCGATTCCTGCGATAATGTTATGATATCATACATAACTTGAATGCTGGAGATAGACAATGGGAACCTTTGTCGAGTTAACCGACATCCATGCGGGTGGAACCGCAAAGGTAATGTAGTATTTTATTCTAATGGTCATGGAAGAACATTTTATTTACGGGTGAGTACACGACGTAGTGGGATGAGTGCGGTACAGCATCAATGCCATGAAAATGTCGATTTCCTCAGTTATATATCTAAGAAAATAAACTAGTCAAGTAAGTGATGACATTTCTAATGTTTATCACGCATCTAATTTATTACCAAGGGTTCATTATTTACAACATAAATGATAATTACATCAACATAGTCATGACACGCTTTTTTCTTTACAGTAAACTTGTAGTTTTGTAATAGTTTCCACTATTTGTTAATAGCATTCATACCAATTGTTTTTCGACCCAGGTACTCTTTGCAAAACTAGTCTATATTTTCATTATATAACCGAACTGCTGTCTAGATATAAGTACTTGAAACAAAGCATCTAATAGCCATTGTTCAAACATTTGAAATTAACCTAAATCTCTGAGAACACAAAACTCATTTACTTTACTAAGGAAAAATGTGAATAATTTCAGTGAAAGTGAATCACGGCAAATATGGCAGGAACACGACTCTTAATTAACTGAAGGGCACTTTCTTTGAGATAAACGCGGACGCCTTTTGATAGATAATTCGTAAGTAAAATAAAGCGATATCTAAAAGAGAAGGAGAATATGATAAGAAACTGGATATGATATATCAACTGACGTATCTCCAACAAAAATAGACTCCATTTTTTTAAAGATGAAATTTTCACAAAGCTGTGGCACATTTTAAGCAGTCAAAGAATTAGTTTTTCGATTACAATTTCTCACTAAATATAATAGGTACTAGATACTAAAAGGAAATTGACAAATGTAAAGAAAAGGTATTTTTTTAAATCACCCACTAATTATTTTTAATGAACAATGTGACTCGACAATAAAGACAAATTTGTCCACGGATAATGAAAATTAGCCGTTTTTTCACTCTCAAGTCATTTATAACTCGTTAATTTTTGCAGCAAAAGACGACATCTACTAAGCTTGAGTGAACTCTTATAATACATCTTACGTCACTCGTGACGTGTGTATTAAAAATAAAGTAGGGGCTTATATGAGGTGTTATCATTATAATTTATGAGACATTGTATACCGCAAGGGAAGAGTATACGAAACTGTGTACTCGTTTATATTAATAACAGGAGAAGGAATTATAAAATCTTTAGTCTTAACTTTTAGGTTAAGTAGTAACTCTGGCCCCTATGATGATTCAATTTAAAAATATGGTACAAAATTGCAACTTTTCAATAAAACTTATTAGGAAAGGCCTCAACTTCAACTCAACTCAAGTCTAAGTAAAACTTATTAAATAAATCTGACGTAGGTATCATCACGTTTAGCAATGTTTTTTTCCAAAAGCATTCAATTGAAATAACTCCCACAGAGCGAAACAGAAGGTATTATTAAAACTGGTTTAAATAAAATAATAAAAACCGTTTCCGCCTCGGTTAAAAGTGATTTTTTGCCACTGGATGTTCATTTTGTGACACTTTAAGATAAATAAATTTTAAAGAAACTTATATAAAGTACGTCAAAACAACAATAGTTAATAATATTTCAAACGAATAGGTATAACGAAACTAAAAAACTTGAAATAACAGGCAAAATTATTGCTCAACCTTGTCGCTAAGACGTAAAAACTCGGTAATTCCTAAAAAGTATCTATTCAATGTGGCATCTTTTGTCAATGGGAAAGATCAATAGAAGACGGATGTATTAAATCACGATTTTATAGCTTAATTATGAAATAATTTGGTTACAAAAGAAACGATCCACTTTGTTGTTTTTATAAGTATTACTAAAAAAGCGATGGAAGAGTAATGGGTAGGACGGAAAACTTTCGACCAGTGCTTTGGGGTTCGAATCCGGTCCAACACTATTGATGTAAACTCACCCTAAACACAAGCATTTAGCTTAGTTGGAACGTTTAACAAAAATATTAATAATGTGCTACTACGCTTCCATTAAAAAAAAAAGTACTGTTCAGGCTATGTTCTGCAGACCAAAGCTTGTGAATATCGTATTAATTGAAACTATGTTAGTATAATAATAACGGAGTAATCATTGGTACCGTAAAAGACTTACGCTTACCCCACATATGAAAAAAGCGTGACCACCAATCAATTAACAATATGAAACGCGATGTGGGATATGTATCATGCCATGTATGCAAGTGAAACATCTACGGCAATGTTCATAAACCACGCACTTACTCTGTCTTTTGAACATTACAACAAATTTATTGATGGGAAACTACTAATTATAGCAGTAACGGAGAAAGTATGAGGAAGTAGAAAACATGTTGAAGTCCAATAAGAAGAAATCAAGAGGTTTGAGGTTTCAACTTTGAGATGAATACAAAATTCAGCAATCGTTGTAAGTGAATAACAGACTAATACAAATGTTTGTAATTGTTTTAACCATGTTTCTTGACGTCAAGAAATTCAAGGCCCCAAGATCTAAGATACCCATACTGACAATTATCTTTGTAAGAGTAACAGAATAATTGAAATCTTCCAAATCCTCCATTTTATGCAAAGACTTTTCTTTCATTCAAATCTATCCAAAAACTCGGTGTTAGACGTTGTCTGATCTAACAACTTACTCTTTACAGAAGGAATATATTAAAAACATAAACTTAATTACGTTTATGACTTTTGAAGTACAATTATTTTATTTTTGATAATCATTCAACAAAGTATTTTTGAGGATTTTATATTCTAGAAATCGTTTAATTTACTTCAGCGATAAAGTTTTGGAAATATATTTTACAGACGTAATTTGTTTCAAATATTGTGCATTAGTTCCTATGATATAATAAAACAGTGATTGAATACTATTCTTTATGATAATATTTGACTTGCTTTCAGTGACCCAATGAACTACATGAGCCCCAGGAAATATTTTATCGTGAATGTTTGGATACTTTGCTGATAACTGTCCTATTTTACAGGTTGTATATTACTATGTTCCTTGTAATACCTGTCTTTCTTATCTGATACTTGGTTTATTGGATTTCTCATAAGCTTTTGATAAGGTGTGTGAAATCAATATTGAGTATATTGAATTCATGTCCCAGATAATGCAATGTCTTTTCTGGAAGGCAGCAAAAAGAGGTATCTTAAATTGTTTGAAACCTACATTGTTTCGTATTCGTGCATGTAGTTAGTTAAAACAATAACGATTGGCTTATCACAATCGTTCAAGCGTGACTTTAATACATTTTGATTGTCGACAGACGTGAGTAACATTTTGTCTTTATGAAGTTATTTTTGGTATTAACAAGGACTACATTGTTTTCAACCTTTGGCATAAGAAGAAGCAAAAATATATTTTTTATTTGCAGTTCAGATAATAAATATAGGACTGTATCCTATACTATAAAATAGAAAAAAGGAAGCAAACATTTGGTACCGAAATAATATGTCTGTAATTGATGAAAATTAGCGCTGGCGAAAACTGATTTACATTTATAATTTGATCGTTCGTAACAACACATTTAAATAAGACGTATTAAATAATGTCATGGTTTAGTGTGATCAGATTTATGCATATAGTTTCACTTTCAACTGTTGGATTTTGATACCGGATTTCAAGGTGATTTGGTACCAAGTTACAGCTTCCTACTCAAACCTCGTTATATGGGTCTTTAATTGACGCATAAAATCTTATGAAGTGAAACAAGATCGCCTTTGCCTTATGTTCAAAAAGCATGTTTGACTTTAGAATTTTCAACAACTTTAAAGTCTACCTGGAAATGGGTAAAGTTAATTTGGAAAGAACCAAGATCATCTAACTAGAACGACCTTATGACAGTCAAGAATAATTACAAGCAATTACAATAATACGAATCCTATATAAAAACAAGTTAAATCGCGTGACGATGGCTGATAGGGAAAAAAAATATACACTTGAGATCATCCTGTTTTTGCAACACAACACTGCTAACCTTGGTAAGTTCCAAGTGTTTGATCACAAAATATTTGTTTTTGCACTGTGGACACTTTACACTGTAGTTACTGACGCAAACGCGGCGGAGCGGACCGCCGACTATTCGATTCGCGAATTTTTTGATAACACGACGCGTGCGGCCCCACTGAACGGCCGTGAGCGACTGGCTTGGCGCATGTGTAGTTAGCGACGCGTCGCTTGAGAGAAAGCAACACTCTGGCGCAGAAACTCTTGGAAATAAGTTTTCAAAGCGCTGTTTTTGCTGAAAATCTGTAGAAATGCTTTCTAAGAGACGGTCAGTTTCATTGCTCGATGGACAGTAAACTCGTACATAAAGGTACCTAGAGGAAATTTGATAAAAAACTCCAACGTGTATTTGATCGTAATAGGTAGTATCTACATATTTACTTGAATGTACATATACGACATTACAATTTTTCATTTTGTCATTGCGTTCCCATTTGCCATCTGCTGTTTCTGCTTGATGTTTTGAACACATTAATCTGTAAAGCCTTACAACGTGAAGTTTGAAGCCACCTGTCACGCATAAGGCTACAAAGCAAGTTGTTCATGCGTCATTTTATACCAGCAAGCTGGAGCAGCTGGTGTGAAGCATAATAATACCCCAAGGTGATTTGTTCGCTTACGAAGGTCAATGGCATGACTATAATAAAACTGATGACACTCCACACAATTACTTGTTTGCAATAATAAGGCAGGTTGCGAGACTCAAACTATTTATAAAATAAAAATCTTCAAGTCAGAATAATAATAAATTGAAGTTGGTAATTCAGAAAAGCGACAGGCAAGCACATTGGAACTAAACAAGCAATAAACAAATGTTACGAAGCCTCAATCTATAGATCAGTAAGTGAACGTGCGCGGGCGCAAGGTCGTTTGTGAACCGGTCCTGTGTTGACCGAACACCATCGTACTGTATCGCTTTTTAATACAATGTACATTTTATTGCCCAATATAGAACATATTCATCGACTTATTATTGTTTTAGTTTCTTTACTACTTCCAAGTTATATGAGTATCGCTTTAATAGCTGCAACGATCTAAAATTATTTTTGTGTCATGAATAATAGACATGATACAATGTCAAGGAATAAATTACCACGGTTAAAACATTCGTCAGAGTAGTAGCCGTTTCTATTTGCATATTTGCAAAGCCTACTGCCATGGCACCAAAAAAACATTAAGATATATTAGATTAGAGGGCAAATGTTATAAATGTATCCCTGAACATGTTGATAACGAGGGGTATCTACTACCTAGTATGTAAATAGGTGAAGCGAGGTATCTGCTGGCAGTGCCTGACCCACTGCTACAATTACCCGCTTGGATACTCGGTCACGTAAAGAGTTCGTGACGGACAAATTGACTAGAAGTCAGCTAGACGGATTAATGGAAACTTTATTTGCTTCTGCTTTTACTAAGCTTCAATGTTTTTATAAAATATTGGTGATAAACGCACGATCGTCTGCTTGAGTATAACTGTTTGATATTATAAACTGTATTTTTAGGTGAAGATAAACCAAAATGGTGGTCACGTTTACATATAGGACTTTGTGGATACTTGCTGTTTATATGGTTTATAGGATAATGATAATTGGAGCTTTCAAAGAAACTTCTATTAATATGTTTAGTTTTATAATAAGTTAAGCTAAGGCATAATAATATGTGGATTATACATCTTAACAGGTACATCAGACCTCATATTAATTTCCATATGTTTTATTCATAGATAAAAAAATATTAAATGGATATCAAGAGCATAATAAATTTTGAATTCTTAAAACAGTCTGACCATAGATAGAGCCTTGGTGGTCTAGATGTAGTTCTAAACAGAAGATATATTTTAAACAACACGATGAAACAGTCGATGAAAACAATGTTCGATTAGTAAATAACGTTATTAACGAGATCTGGTATTTGACGATAATTAAATTTCAATAAAATACCATTTAATTACCGCACAAAATATTTGTGGTAACATTTGCAATAGTCATAAAGTAAAATAGTTCGATATCTATTTTCTGTGATAGTTATAGATGCAGATAATCAGATAGAAGGCCTTACAGTCTTGATCAATGGTTTTCTTGTCTATATGGACATTTGCCTCAGCAGCAAGGCGTGTTATACGATCACACGTTATTGCTAAACAGACAAATCTGAAAAGATTGAACCTTGTTATTGTGTATGAATGTATCTATTAATATAAAAAATAGTATAATATCTAGAAAACAAGTTCTTATGGTTAAGAAGAGTAAAGTTGTTTTAAACAATTTCATTTTATCTTTCATCAGACAAACGCGTAAAACACAGTTTAAAGGTTTAAGTTGGATAGGCGTGTACCACCTTCGTCTTCATCGCCACTTTACATCAGGTCAGTTGGAAGACAAACGCCTATAAACGTAGTTTAGGTCATAAAAATGCAAATCTACTAACATGTATATTTGGCAATGAATCTGGGGGCAATTGTGCCTAAGCGCTTTTCTTATTCAGTGTGTATAATCTGAATTTCATCAATCATCAATCAATTTTAAAAGTTTCTAAAAATGATTTTGATAGTGTTATTACAACATTTTTCTATATAGACTAACATCTACAAATGCAACTACTATGGAAGTCCACAAAATTGTCGAGCGTTATATTTTGTACTCATTGCCGCGCGTTTACTATTATTAATTTATAGGAATGACATTATATGGTGATCATTTGACTCGTATTCGAAATTAATTCGTAACGTTAACTCACGTTAATATGTAAAAAACAAACACTACACACGTAAGGCATTAAATCATAAACAAGCCGGTGTAACGAGGTGTCAATTTACGCTATGCCCGAACTTTATCTAAATACACACAGTTTTGGATTGCTCTTTTCAGGCAGTAAAATTAAATTACCGCTATTCAAAACCACAAGTCATTCATAGACAAACCTCTATAAAGAGCATGATAACCATTAAACCAGTTTTATTTCCTCCGTTGTTCGACTTGCTGTAATGTATGCTAGCCGCGATCTACTGAACTGGACGGTTACCGGTGCATACTAAAGCGCCATCCATACCCGTTATAGCAAACTATAGGCCCTATGTCATTTTAGCTAGTGTTTATTCTCAAACACAATCAATTCTTTGTATGTGTTCTTACTGCTTTTAACTTGAGAATAACCAGCATCCTGGTTGACTTAAAGTAAGTCAAATTAAAATGAGTAGACATAATCTTTATTATTTACTAAGATGCAACAGTGAAACGAATTTAGAAATTTGGTAACTGTGCATCTTTTAATTAAAAGATTCATTTAAATATCAATGGAGCTAAATTTAACGGGTATATGCTTAAATTTATATATTAATTAGGATTATACAATTAGAATTCCAACAAAGACGCATGACAAGTACCTTACCGAATATTTTTACGAAAGCTATAGCATCATATACAATCCACCAATCCAAGAGCGATAGTCGTGTATAGTAAAAATCGAATTTGAGAAAGCCTACTCTCACGACCAACCATCAACCCAAAATATAATAAGTAAATCCATACTCGAGTATTGTATTGTATAATGAAATGTGTGGAATGCACACAGATACAATATTTGTTTACATGTCGTTCTTTTTAATGTGTATTTTGATGTCATTTAAGGACAATCAACTTCAGCTTTGTATATCAAATTTGAACATATTAAAGCCTTCTTCGGCTTTTACTTTCGGCCTGACGCGGACGGGGTCCTTACCACTTACCCCCGAGGAGTCAAACAGTATAATATATTTAATGTTTATGAATACCATTCACGAAATGTTTTATATTATTCATAAATTGTCATAACTGAGCTATTGAATTGATGCAACAGATATCTTAATAATAGAAATCTTGAAATATTTCCGATATAAAACCTTTATAATAGTGTTTATTGGATTATTGTAAATGTAAATTTTACAATAACAGCTTCTAACTCTACACAATGAACATCAGACTAGAGACGCTAATAACCGCAAACCGCATTCGCAAGATTCGAAAACCACAAAATATAACAAGATAAAGAAAGCTTTGTAGTTGGGTAAATACTTCCATAGCATTCAAACTCGTGACTGTCTAAAATGAATACCAATTGTACTGCAAAATTCAATTTGCCATTAAAAGAAACACATGCTTACACTGAATATGACATTTCGCGCCGAAATTGTACATAAGTGAGCACTAGGTACCAAAAGGTTTTTCAAAATTACCACAAAAATTAGGTTAACAATACTTGCTTGACGATTGCTAATAAATTCACAAACAATATCGCAGCCATTAGACATCCGCTGCTGAACATAGACCTTATCCAAAGAATTACACAACAGTAGAAACATATTTCAGCAATATTTTAGAAATTATGTATCTATTAAAAATAATAATGTAGAGTCATTAATTAATAAGTTAACTAATTTTGAACATTTATTATATATAAAGATATATACGCTGAAACATATACTAAGATATGAGGTGACCATAAGACGTGCGCAATCACTACCTGCTTTTAAGAAACTGGTAAAGGAACATTACCTGGGTGAAATTAACACTACATAATTAAACATAACGTAATTCCTTATTTGCCTTTTTATTTGAGTCAATATAGTACAGTATCCTATATTTGTATGATTTATTTGTGTATCGTTATACCTAAATTTGCTTATGTATTTATTTGTCTATTGCTCTTTTATATGTATATTCTTTTACTATATGTAATTTATCTTTATTTAACTTTATAATATACCTATTGAGCGTACACCTTACTGCCCTTAAATCGATTTCCTATGTTCGCCCCATCCTATGGTTGCCTGTAAGAGATTGCCTCAGTGCGATAAGGCCGCCAATTGTGTTAGCCACCCAACCTTGCTGTGCTCCTACTGCTTCAAATTATTTTGGTGTACAATAAAGAGATATATTATTATTCTCTTTATTAACATTTAAATACATATAAATTACATTTTTAAATACATTATTATATAAAAAAAAATATATTTAAAAATATAAAAAATAGTGTCCCACCGGTATCGGGTACAGGGACCAAGCTACCGGTGGTTAGGGTTCCAGAGACAGAAACCTCCTCACTATGCGTGCCGTGTCGAGAAGAACTGCCTTCTGCATTAGGCTCTTGATCCAGCTGCCTAACGTGAGCCTCTGAAGGTGTTGGTCGAGGCTCTTAGCAATTAACCCATGGGCCGAAATGACTATCGGCACAATGATTGCTGAATCCACATCCCACATGTCGACAATCTCGTGAGATAAGTCCAAATATATTATTTCTTTCTGTTTTTCAGCCTTCAAGAGATTGTCGTCATGGGGAATGGTGATGTCAACAATCATTGCTCGGCGCTCTAATCGGTCTATCACCACTATATCAGGCTTATTGGCAACAATAGTCCTGTCAGTGATGATAGATCGATCCCAGTACAATGTTGCACGACCATTTTCAAGAACTGGGTCGGGCACATACGTGTAGTACGGTAACTCGACAGTCACAAGGTTATATTTAAGAGCAAGTTGCTGATGGACTATCCTGGCCACTTGGTTATGTCTATGCAAGTACTCACCGTTGGCAAGACGAGAACAACCGGAAATTATATGCCTGAGGGTTTCTCCGGGGCGATGACATGCCCGACAAATGTCAATCGTGCCGTCCTTCAGGATATATTTTCGATAGTTATTCGTCATAACAACTTCATCTGTAATTGCACAGACAAACCCTTCAGTTTCTCCGAAGAGATCACCAAACCGTAGCCAGGACACAGATGCTAATAAATCGACATCGGGCCCATTTAAGGCCCGATAAAAACGTCCATGCAGCTCTTTGCCCTTCCATATCTCCTTACGATCAGTAATATTAAGTACTGCAGGTTTGCGCCAGTTCTCTTTTCCTAGAGCAAGTGGGGTGAGTCCGTTGTCAACTGCCACCACATCCCGATGCACATCCACGTTAACGGAGAGGAAGTAATCTCTAAGATTGCATACCTCGCGATTATGGAGGGTCTTGGCATTTAAAAAACCACGACCCCCACATTTCCGCGGGATATACAATCTCATTACCGACGATCGTGGATGGTGCATTCGGTACGCGGTAAGCAATGTACGAACTCTTCTATCCAGGGCATCTAGTTCAGTCTGAGTCCATCTAAGTATTCCAAAGGAGTAGATTAGGACTGGCATGACCCAATCATTATAGGCCCGCACCTTATTACCGCCTGACAAAAGACTTTTCAATACTTTTTTCAGGCGGCTAAAGAAGCGTTCCTGTAACGATTGCTTCATAATCAATTCATTTACACCTAACGCCTGTGACATACCTAGATACTTGTAAGTTTCGTTGGCGGAAAGACATCTAAGGTGTGTGGAATCTGTGAGTTCCATCCCATCAGATTCCACAATCCTGCCTCTTTTAACATGCATGACTGCACATTTATCCACACCAAATTCCATCCTGAACCTTTACTAAAGGTTTCAGTTACCTCTAGTAATCTTATCAATTGGAAATTGCTGCAGGCAAACAGTTTCAAATCATCCATGAAAAGGAGGTGGGATATAACCTGACCTCCTCTCCGCAAACGATAGCCTAGCCCTGAACTCTCCAGCAAAGTACTGAGAGGATTCAAAGCTAAACAGAACCACAAGGGGCTCAAACTGTCACCCTGAAATATACCCCGCTTGATCTTTATATGCTCGCCGTCACCGACAGGCCGCCGACATCCTGGATAGCAGAGGACCGTTCTCCATTGCCGCATACATGCCTTCAAGAAAGTGCATAGAGTCGTATCAATCTTGTACAACTCCATCACTCTCAAGAGCCACGTATGCGGCACAGAGTCATAGGCTTTCTTATAATCTATCCAACATGTCGCCAAATCCTTTCGGTTACGGCGAACTTGTTGATTAATGATCGTGTCAAGTATAAGGAGCTCTTTAGTGCCACGGGCCCCACTTCTACATCCATTCTGAGAGTAAGCCATAATAGTATTGTTAGTTATATGAGATGTTATCTTCACTCTCAGAATAGATGTTAGTAATTTATAAAGTGTTGGGAGACACGTTATAGGTCTGTAGTTTTTGGGATCCGTGGCACTACCAGACTTATAGAGGAGGTGAGTTACTCCTGTGGTCATAAAAGTTGGAAGCGAGCCTGATTCTAAGCATGAATGGAATTGAGATGCCAAATGTACATGTGAGCTACGGAGCCACTTTAACCAAAAGTTATGCAGTCCGTCCGGTCCCGCTGATTTCCAATTCGGCAGCGAACGAACTGCACAAGCTATATCAGTGCTGGTGATGGATATTGGCTCCATGGTATCAATCGACTCACATGATCGTTCAACATCTCGCATCCAATCACCCTCTGTGTGAGTGACAGGCATTGCCCAGATGTTACGCCAAAATGTATTTGTAGTTTCAGCATTTGGGAAATGTGTGTCACTCACTACATCAGGCTGCTCCCACCTTCTATAAACCCACCTCTCATCCTTTTGGAATGAACGATTCTGAGTATATCGGTCCACTCTTTTTTTGTATCTTCGTATACGGTTTGCCCATGCATAAACCTTCTGTTTCAGAAAGTCAATGCGTTCTGTGACTCGTGCTGCATAATGACAGGAACTGGTACCAGTTCCCGAAAAAGCCCGATTCACAAAACGCATTACTCTCGGACGTGTGTTACCCGATCTGAAACAGATAAGCTTGCCAATGAGTGCCCTCGCCTCAGTAATACGACGCTCAATCCTGCACTGCCACGCCGGAACCGCAAGCTTTAGCCGAGTAGCGGTATTATTTTCTGGGAATTTAACACCAGCTACTCGACATGCTGCAACAGCTGCACAATACAGAATTGAGTGTGTATCACTGAGATCTTTGCTTTCTTCTAAATAAATATTTAACATAGAATCAAGGGCACACACCAGCGCTTTATTTCGTTTATGCATTGGCAAACGCGGCAAACGAGGTCTGTTTTCATAACTCATGGACCGATATTCTCGAATAGCACCTTCCAAAGTATTCCTTATTTGATCATTATACTGAGTACTTACAGATGAAGCAGTGCTGTCCTCTCCGCCTTCATCAGGGTAAGGTCGTAATAAACCAGATGGTAATTGTGTAACTATTTGTGAAGGAGGAGAAGCCATAGTGCTTGTCTGCAAGTCCAAGCGCAGCCTCTCAAGCACAGAGTTATCCAACAAATGACATCGTTGGATGGCCCGTACTTGGTCCGATAGTCGTTGCGCCGAAACGTTAACAGTTGGTTCAAGTTCCTGAAACAGAGACAGCATACGATCACGGTACGCAGTGAGGTTAGTTCCTCCCTCTGTAGCCACAAAATATGCTCGCATGACGTTCTCATTTATTAAAGTCGTCCATCTCATGCGACGCACATTACCACCGGTAGCGGGGGCCCTATTCGAAGCCGGTGGGCCTCGGGATCCCAAGCCATTCGGTGGCCGGCCTCTCCCCTGCCGACGTACAGGTGTTGGCGACGTCGGCGGAGAGAAAAACTCGTCACTCGATGTCGAGCTCGACGCCTCAACAGCGGTCGGTACACTCGATGTAGTTTCCGGGGGCCGCGAGGCGGAGCTGAGCGACGAGTCCGGGGATAGTATTTGCGCTTTTGCCCTGGATCTTGTAAGCATCTTCGGAATTGGTTAATAATTGTATTCGTTTCGGTTTAATAAATTTTTTCTTGTATGACATGACATATGTCATGTCTTGTAGGTACTCTATTTATAGCTTGTTTTCGTCATTTTTTCCTTGTTTTTATTTTTATTTTATTTTGGATCTGCATTTTCGTTTATAGATTTCTATAATATATGGATTCAATAGAAAGTTATCTTGAAAAATATAAATATTGGTAATACGCTTATAAAAGAAGACTGCCTCTTAGTGTTGCCAGGTTATTATTATTATTATTATTAAGATATTGAGATATTTTTAGTTTTAGCCTGAAATTTGATTTTATTTTGTGTGTGTACACTGTGTACCTATTATTTCGTAATTATATTAAACACTATTGATGGCACTGATGCACAGAACAACTAGAAGTTTATGTTGCATCTTTATGTAAATCCTCTCTGCGTGTCTTATGTTAAACAAATAAATAAAAATATGCACTGCATCATTCACAATGCACCTCCATTTTACTATTGAAATTTGAAAAGGACAACAACATAACAGAATACTGGTGTAATGGCTTTTCCTGGTTCCTAGGAAGCCTCCCATATAAACTTAGCTATGTGAAGAGTACGGAGTATACAACAATATGTGCCAACATTGACCATTGTACTGCCTACAAGTCCGGTCCGTGAGAGAGGCTATACAATTACTGAGTTACGGACTGAATAAGCTTTGACATTCAGTGCAACGGAAAGCAAATATGCCTATGGCATGTACCTATAGTTTTGACTCACATTTACAATATGATGGTAATTTGAATAGCAGCTGTGTGGTTTAATGACATAATCAATCTGCATTGAGTTTCCTTTTGGACATGGATTGCTTTAGCAAATTAAGAAGCCTCTTAACAAATTCCTCACTTCAATTAATCGAATCAATCTGATAAGAATCCCTGAATTTACAAATGAATTTAATGAGGAATGCAAATGTCACTGGAAACAGTGGGATGTTTTTTTTTTATTTCAGTTCAGATATTCTGGAGTTGAGGACAGGCGGGAGCCCTTCATAGGGTGCTATCCGTGCCCTGAAACCTATAAACTACTACTACATAAACTCAGTTTTCTTTCCTTCTTCTATACGCTGGAATAGCTCTAATAGACGTTCGTGAGTATGTAGTAGGTATACGTAACCAACTGTATTGATCTTAAACTCAACGAATTGAAATAAAATATACCACAGTATTTTTATATAATAATATTCAAATTAGAAAAGAACAAGTGGCGGTGCATATATTTATCTTAGTTGTATCGTCTTGAGGTGAGTGGCAATCGTCTGAGTCTCAGACAATTACTCGTATATTGCCATTCACCCGTGCCAGTTAGTTTGTCCATAATAGTTATTTATTTGTATTTATTTTATCAGATAGATATGTGACTAGTCTTAAATATGCTTTTCATTCGTTTTTACTAATGGAAACGTGTGGTTCATGTTGGTTTTTAATTTTCAAGTTGATAGTGCGGCAGATTTCTTATTTAATTGGCGTCTGCCTGAGAAAGAATTTGGTATTTACCATTACGTACTTGCTGGTGACTTATTTAGGAGTTGAATTTTTAGAAACAAACCAGGAGAGGACTATAACGAGTGACTTACACCGCTGGTGTTCGCTACACACCCTAATTCCACTTGCTATCAGGCTGAACATTTGTTCGTTTGCAAACTTGATAGAATAAAAATTCATATGACTTTGATACAAACCAATATAATTATTATAATTATGTTAATATTTTTAAAAGAAATATTGAATTTTTATGTAAATATGCAAAGACAAATAAATTACAATAATGAGCTTAATTAACTTCACTTCAGAAGATGAAAATATGTGCTCATAAATTAAATTAATTTTCGTTTGTCGACTCGCAGATTAAATATTTTAATAATTATTTTGTACCTTACTTATTCTTTAAGCGGCTTTGCTGACGTGTTTCATTAGACTACCTTATAACGTGTCGTTGGTCGTACAGGAGTGTTTTATTTTTTGTTTGTTACGCTTTTGCGCCTTAACTCCTCAACCAATCGTCATGACATCGCGTAAATACTTTCAGGTTTGATAGAACAGAAACGGACATAGCATACCTTTCATCAAGAAATCTGCTCCCAAGGGATACCTGCTTTGATTGAGAAAGTCTGCGAAGACGCGGAAAAAAACTAGTCTTGTTTAAAAATCCTAATAATCCCACTAATATTATAAATGTGAAAGTTTAGATAGATAGATGGAGGAATGGATGGATGGATGTTTGTTACTTTTTCACGCAAAAAACCACTGAACCGATTGCGATGTAACTTGGTATGTAGATAGCTGGAGACCTGGATTAACGCATAGGCTACTTTTTATCCCGATATTCCCTCCGGATCGGGACTTACGCGGGTGAAACCGCGGGGCGCTGCTAGTATCTATTATAAACGTGTTTATAAGGATGTATGAATGTTTGTTACTCTTTTACGCAAAAAATTCTAAACCGATTGCGATGAAACTTGGTGTGTAGATAGCTGGAGACTTGGATTAACACATAGGCAACTTTTTATCCCGATATTACCACGACATCGGGATTTACACGGGTGAAAACGCAAGGCGCAGCTAGTTTATAATAAATACCAATTACGGAAGTTTTTATTATCAGAATAGTCTTTAGCCAGCAATTGCTACTTTCTTATAAAAAAGAAGCACTGCTCAGAGGGTGGTATACGATGGGTGACTAAATCAAAATCGAGAGTTCAAACAGTGCAAAAAACTCAGCGACGTAAAGTACTGGGAAATATGGTATTGATGTGATTTTTTTATTCGTTCTGTTATTACCTAGTACTGTTGGTTTTTGTTGTTGTTGGTTGTATAATTTTTGTTTTGTTGAAGAATTGTGTTCTTTGTTTCAAGATGGTCCTAGAATCTACATATACATACGTACCAATCAGATTAAAAAATCTTTCTGTAGGTAGCCCGTCAGGTAGTGATTACTTTTTTCTCGCGAACCTCGTGACTTTATCTGACATGAGAAACTAAATGTGTATGTGTAGGTAAGATTATTATTAAACTTAGTACTACGGAATCGCGGGTAATGAATAATTGACTGAAGTGAAGTGATAAATGTAGATATAGTTTTATAATTCTTTCTCGACTATGCCAAGTTTATACCGGGAAAAACAAGAACGAAAGTTGCTGATCAGACAGCATTTATGACAAAAAGAAAGAACAAAAGAAACTCAAAGGATAAAATTGATTAATTTGTACTATTATAAAATTGTATTCCCGTCTGCTTTAGTTGCCGAGTGTACCTACTTTATGCCATAGAAAATGAGGTAAAATATCCGTTGGCTGACGATAAAGTATAGAATCTTTTAAGTTAACGGGCTCCCGTTAAATTTGAAGTTAACGGGAGCCGTTAACGTAACTTAACTAAGATAACTAATGGTATAATGAAGGCGATTTAATCAAGGCCAAAATTTTCTAGTTTTGAACATCAAAAAGCTAAAGGAAATTAAAGTTTAATTAATATAGCACTTGATCCTTTGATGAATTAGGTTCAGGGAGCTTAACGCTTTTGAATTTTGATTGACTATTAAAAAGGGATATATTGTTTGAAAATCGTTAAACTAACCTTTTTATTCAGCTATCATATTATACATCTATCCAACTTTTAATCCACTAGAAGTTAAATTAGTAAGCAAGTAATAAGTTCATGTACGATCGTATTTATCCTATGGGATTCCAGAGTTGCTTTTGCTTTTTCAGTGTCAATAGAAATTACGTTGTGTGAATGTAATATGATTTCTGGTTTGGATATCATAATTCCAATAGAAGAAGGTTACCAGTTTAAATTGTTCCTACCTCGGCTACTGTAAATACATACGAGAATATGTAAAGCACTCGAGGGAAAAAGTTACTGTCGATAAAAGAGATCGACGTATCAAATGTCCAATATTTTTATATAACTCGGGACTCCGCATCACATAAGCTTTTATTTGCAAATCGACATAAAGTCTTCTTCATCTATTTTTCCACGAAAACCTAGGGAGCCACTCTTGCGTAGAACTTTTGTAATCATTTTGATCACTATGAACTGGGCTATTCTTGTTTATAGATTATTTAATAACAGACAGACTTTACGGAATCATTTATATAAATAGCAGCAACATATGCGGATGGCGCAATGGTTGTCGCCTCGCCACTACGCGCGCCGAGTGTTGTGGGTTCAACTCCCACACGGAACAAAAAATTGTGTGATTCACAAATAGTTGGCCAGAGTCTGGATGTTCTTTGTGTCCGTTGTTTAAATTTTTGTGAAGTCCCCCGCGACACAGGAATATTCCTAATGGAGGAGTTGTCTTTTTATATAAAAAAAATCTCTCTTGATCACCAATCAAGTATAATATGTGCTTAATCCCTACGCGCAAGATCACTTTTTATAATAATGACTGTTGTTAATCTGTTCGTAGTGTACCTACGTCCTCGCACGTCACATCGAACACGCACCTGATCCCGAGTGAGTTAGACGATAGATTCTTAAGGTAATGCTGTACAACCCAATGTGGGCTTATCCTTGTTCTATGAGCATGTACCACAAAGAGACTTTGGCTTGTTACAGTGACTGCTTATATGCTAAAAACCGTATCCTTGTACTTTAATGCTATGGGTAGCGGCCCTGAAATAGCGAATCCGACAAATACAGTGATAGAACCGTTATTAATATGTATTAAAACCATAGCAACCTTGTTCCCAATTAGGGAAGTTGAGCAAGATTATGTCAACCTAAATCGGGTGTTACGTCCCACGAGACTTAAACGATTTCTTACAACATTAAGTAACAGTCAGCTGATTATAAACATGACGTGCTGTTTCACGTTGTGTGGTATATAAATTTATACTTTTTTTAAGTTAGTAAACAACCATTTAGCTCGCGTACTGATAAATTGTTCACGATGAATATACAAAGTCACAGCATCTCCGCCGCTATTTTTTGAAACTACTATAGCCAGCTTAATAGTGTGAGCTGTCTATAACCACTTATAACACAAGGTTTAGCTATTCACAACTAGGATCACAACACTATGCAAGAAGTCCTATATTATTAAACTGTCCTACAAGGCGGAGGAGGTACTCACAAGGAAGCTTTCTAACTGTTTTGGTTTCGAACAATAGGTTTCAAACATAAATGGCAGATCCCGTTATGCTCTACATCTCCTAAAATTGTCTGGAAGTCCTGATTACAGTACTCTTAGTGTGAGGTTACAATATTGAAATGGCAATCTTTCATGTTCTCCGATGTACGAAGCTAAAGGGCAAAATATGTTCTAAATTTAAAAAAAAACATGGCAGTCCGCATATGAACTAAATAATAATTACTCTTCATACAAAAAGACGCAAAGAGAAATCTGTGCTTTTGGGAAAAAACCACGTACCGAAATTAGTACCACCTTTTTCGAAATTGCCGTACACTACTCTACACCGAAATGCGGTGCCTGCTTTCAACTTAAAATGGGCGTAAAAGAGAGACAACAACCAAATATGCTACCGCCACCAACTGTAGTTGTTTTGAACTACCGTCACGACTAGAATATGGTTTTAATATGTCAACGAGAAAAAATAGAGATTTTTTCAATGCAAATGCAATAATGGAGAATACTTTTTTTTTCGTGTGTTTTTTCAGTTGCGATACTAGTTGTCACTTGAGCGTTGTCAATCTGATCTACGTCTAGGGTGGAGATACTTTTTTTTTTTCATTTATCGTGTGGGAACCCCCACGGGTCATCACCTCACCAGAGCGAACGGTGAAGTGGAATGTCAGAATCGAACCGACTAAAACCACACGGTGTTCCGTCACAAGTGGGTCTATTGCAAGGGACCCGGGATACCCTAAGAAGGAAGCCTCCGGGAACCAAATAATGGAGAATACTGGAAAGACAACGGGTCTTTCCAGTATTCTTCGTGATCGAATATCAAAATATACAATCGACATTCTGTACACACAGCGTAGTGGATGCCATGAATAATTATTCCACAACGGTAGTATTGCGGATTCTGTGTTCGTATTCTTTTTGCAATTGATTCATTGACTTTTGAAACGGTCAGTAGTGCATTTGCGCAAATATATTTCAATACTATACTAATTCGATATTTGATTTAGGCGATGCGATTTGATATTGAAACTCGATCTGATACGCAAGGTCTAAATGGATTCGATACAGTGTAGCGAGTTGTAGAGTAGATATAGATTGTTTTATGATAGTTTTAAAAATATAATTTAATACTACCTAATATTTTTAATCTTAAATCTTTAGAAATAAAGATATTATGCTTAGATACATAGATGAAATTTTTTAATTTGTATTTCGAATGATCCTACTAATATTATAAACGCGAAAGTTTGTAAGTATGTATGGATGGATGGAAGTTTGTTACTCTTTCACGCCAAAACCACTGAACCGATTGCGATGAAACTTGGTACGTAGATAGCTGGAGACCTGGATTAACATATAGGCTACTTTTTATCCCGATATTCCCACGGGATCGGGACTTACGCGGGCGCTGCTAGTATTTACATATTTGACAAACTCAAGAAACCATCCATTTCAAATGTCAGAATTAAAAACCTTAGATGTTAGATTACATTATTTATTAATATCTAGTCTAAGAGGACAGAATCTAATGTGAGACAACTATGTGAAGTATTTAACAGCCGTTAGTAATAAACTAGTAATTTGAAATGAATTTAGAGCACTTGATATACATGGGCGCAAATCTTCAAATCTTGTTTTTTTAAGTGATTATATTATTATAGAAATATCCAAAATACATTAGACTGGTATTCAAATAATTATATATAAAATTGGTAACATATAAAAGATACCCATCATGTTCCCCGTTTGACATCCTCGTCTCCCATAAAGCTCTGGCATCAGGAAAACAGCACTGCGTTAGTAGTGGCGTTTAACCATGTGAGGTACATGGTTAAACGCCACTACTAACGCAGTGCTCATTTCAGGTTCTATCATTAACAAAGCTATGTTAATGTGAAAAAAAAACAGTCAGTCGTAGGACTGCACGCCAGAAGTGAAAACATAACTTCACAATGTATTTGCATATACATACACACACATCTGTATATATATAATTAGGTTAAAATAAAAATTAGGTAATAACATATCTAAATGTATACATAGGGTACACTGGAAGTTCTGCGCTCCTGGCCGCTCATAAATGTTTGAATTTAGAATGTTAAATTTTTTTAAATAACTCGGCTCCGTCTTACGAATTTTCGATGTCACGTGTCCTGACGCGAGTTTAACATTTTTTACCCATCCCAAAAAGTGCACAACGCCGCTAAAGAAGTAAACGAACAAAATAATAATATGTGGATTAATCATCAATCACTATCAAGATGAACTACTGAAAACATTAGGGACTTGACTTCGCCTAAAATTTATTATATCAGCAGGCGAAGTCACGGCCAACTGTAGAGAGGGAAGAAATATATCAGTTTCGTCTACCGCTACCCGTGAGAAGCTTTTAAAGATATTTCCTTCTATATTTCTACGAATGTTGTATGTAGTGCATCTGTAACGAGGAAAGGCCATCTTAGTTATATTATATTACTTCAATTACACCAGCATGCGTCGCATGTAACATATCATAACAACTTTGCGAAACTAAAGTACGGAAATACGGTCTTAAATGTCATTACGTCAACACCATCTAGTTTCAGACGTATTTGGTGCGAAGTAATCAAGTTATAAGTTAAAACTTAAGTAACACTGTAAGCAAATCGTATGACTGTTTGTCTATGGCGTACGTTTGTTTATGTTTGGAAATGTTTTTTTTTATCTTACGATCTTTTCAATTTAAATGGTTACCTTTAGTATTAATTAAGGTGTATTTACAAGTATTGGGTTTTTCGTACCTCTGTATGTAGGTAAAGCAAATAAATCGAGTTGAAGTCAACCAAACAGAATTCAGGAGGTCCCTGGAATGGATAGGATACCTAAGGCGGAAATACAAAGTGCTCATGGGCATATTAAGACAGCCTTAAGTCCAGCAGTAGACCTTCATAAGATTGATTGAAGCTGCATCGCTACTTTGGTTTGTTACTACCCCTTATGGCTTGGAATTAGTAAAATAAATCTCAAAAATCTATATTGATGGGTGTAACTCTGATTTCTCTGATTTCCAAATAACTAATCAAAGAAACTTGCAGTATCTGCGATAGCGTGACACAATTTGTTTCGAATAGGCGATAGTCCCGTGTTATTACATACCGAAGGCCTCAAGAAGTCAGTAAGAAAATTTTAAGTTTTGTTGGATGCAAAATCACAATTTTAGAATATTTTATATGAGTTGATGACGCAGACGAAGTCGCCAGTGAAATGTTAGTTATTTATAATGTTTTATTAAAGCTTGACTTGAATTACAAGTGCAAGTACGTAATACGTCGGTAAAATATCGTATCTGTCGGTTGCGTAAATGCAGCTGATGAACGACCTGATCTCCATCCGTTAAAGAAATGTATTTTTTTTTGTATAGGAGTAAAGGTGTACGTTAAATAAGGGAAGCAATATTATCACAAATTGTTAAAAGCTTAATGTATAAAAAATCATGTCACGTTCTTTGTTAGCGAAGAACTTCTAAACGAATGAACCGATTTTCATGAAAATTTTCAAAATGTGTGCATTTTGGTCCAACTTGAGAGTAACGCGCAACGCAACGTGGCCGGGTAGCTATTTTATACATTATTCATTATTGTTAAGGTATCCTTAGCTTAGAACTACTTGTCTTAAGGAATTTCATTATATGACAATCATAAACACAGTCAATATTGTTTGAATTGATCTCGTGGATTGAAAAAATATTTAAATTGAATTTTTTATTGATATATAAATTTCAATTACCATAATTCTTTCCGGTTTACCATAAGGTTTCCAGCAAATGTTATGCTGTTTTGTCTTAGAAACCTCTCGACTTACCCAAAGAATACAGTCTGTTGTGATCGTAAAGCTAAAATAAAATATGTAGATACTATTTTTTAAAGTAGGTACTATCCAAGGTCTACCTACCTCTATTTTCGTGTCTTACTTGGTTACCGAAATAAAAAATCGAACGTCTAATTTGATCTTTATTATAAGTAGGAGGATATGCGGGAGAAGCGCGCGCGGCGTCCGGTCATTGGTTAGGCCTGTGTTGGGTGGAGAGTGTGGTTGTGTACGAGTCTGAGTATGGCACTAGAAATCACTACTTCACAGTACTAAGATTATGTAAATTAGTACCTACATGTAATTCACATAGACAGGGTCATAAAGACATGCGATTACGATCGTTCAAAACGTACGACATTAATATAAGGCGCAGTATAATTTAGACTTTTCCGTAAATTAACGTCTCATATTCACTAAAGACTACAATAACTCTGTCTAATAACGCTCCATGTTAAAATAGGTCTAACTAATTCGCAAAATAAAAGACTTATGAAAATTTTGGAGGAGACTAATTCAAACAACAACATACTAAAAATTTGAAATCCCAAGTTCCTTCACTTCTATACTACACGTGTTTATAACTTTGAGTAACTGTCCTGACACTTAGCAGTCTTGCAGACAGGACATTATTCTTCGGAAAAGTCACTTTCATTTGGTTAAATGGTTGAGTATAAGTCTTTAGTACTAATGTACACGCGTGCCTTATGTGTGAATGAGCGACGTATTGCGCGAGTATATCAGTAATAGTATGTGTCTTTAATGGTTTAATCAACATGTGTTAACAGCAAAAGTAACTCACCTTTTATACCAGCATTCACACTCATCACTGACGCAAACCGATGGCAAGAATTTATTACCACTTTTTGATTTAATTGCACGTTTAACAGTTCGGATACTCATTTTAATAACTTATCAATAGTACGTTTAATCACAATTTATCACATTTGTCACTTAGTGTATGTAATAATGACGAATTTTATCCGATGAACTCACTACAAAATATGGTTTACCGATATGCAAAATCTCAAATACTTTCGACATAATGACAGCAATATTCTTTGATTAAATTAAGTATTCATATCCAAAAGCGTATGTATATCTGCCGCAAAATATGCTAGTGGTGTATTGTACTGCACGATGTGAACAAAATCAATAAGAATAGCACCATTATGTGGGTGGATGGCACACGCTAGGTGTGGGCGGATCCCAATGATAACGCTGCAAATTTTATCAAGAGAGTTAATTATTGATAACATTCGAGGCTGTGATATCAATTTAATTTAATTTTTGTTGCTACCAATTAATCGTCGTCGAGTATACTTTCCGCCTGTTGCATCCTGAAACCTCATCTCAAAATCGAAGAATTAAGGTCCTAGCAGAATAGAGAATTGGCAAGAAAAACTACTAAGCGTCCTTCACAAGGCGGCCCCCTTTCGGGTTCGAAACTAGTCTGGTATATCTTCAATTAATACGAATACCACTCAGGAAAGTTTTTATTCTAACACATCACTACTATTAACATTCTAAAAAAAGTTATGTATGTATACAACACTATAAGATTTACATATTTCGTTTGTTCGACACAGGATTACTTTTATTTTACAAAGTAAATACATTTTTTTTGTTGTATTTAGTTATGAATAAAAAAATATACCCAGAAGAAGAATAAAGTGGACTTAAAACTTTTCCCGTTGGGGCAACCTACATTTATAATCAAGAACAACCTGTATCTGAGGAGAAAGGCGTATAAGACCATACTTTTCTAATAACTCGTTACACTAAAATGTTTTAGAATGATAGTTCCTGGGACTCGGTATTCCAAGAAATAGTTGCTATTCAACCTCAATAGTTACGTAAAAAATCTGCAAATGCCCATGAATACTAACAAATAACATTTGTAATACGATTCGCTAGTTTCAAAGATATTAATATTCTGCTCTCTTTCTCATCTCGCCTAGACATCAAAAGGAAACACGTTTATAATTTCCGTCTTTACTTGTCAGCGTAGACATGATGTAATATTTATAATACTAAAGCAGGCAACAAACTCATGATCCGCTTGATAATAGAATATGGAATTTTGTCAAACCAAGAGCGATTATTTGGGGTGTGACCACTCTGAAAAACCCTAAAAGGGCAACTGTAGTAGTAATGGCGATTGTGCAAAACTGCCCAATATTCAACAACTGACCTACACAGTAGGGTTTCATTATTTGAGAATAAAACTCCTCTTTAACTAACTACGAGAAGCCTATCGTCGAAACAATCGTATTTTTTGCATTTTTCTGGTCAATATATTTCTGGTTATATGACAATTTCCTTCATTTAAAATAAGTCCCAAATAGTACAACCCTCGGTACGTTCCCTGTAAACTTTTAAGAATGGATTCACATTAATTTTGTCACAGGTAAAGCATTTAAGAAATGATGGGCACTTGGATCATATTAGAAATCGAGTTTCTAGTGGCACTTACTGGTGCTTCAACTGAGAGTCCTATATAGTTACAATTTGCCTTGAAAAAATTAATTAATTAAATTAATTAATTAATTATTAATTAAACAGAGATTCGTTATGAGCCATGTCATATCCAGCCGCTTTAGACAGTTTTAGTAAAGGTCTTAGAAGCGGGATCCTGTAGTAATAGATTTCAGCGAATAGGACAAAGTACTAAAATACAGATACATACAACATACACCATTGTTTACTTTTATTCTTTTCAGTTCAAACCATTTTACAAACCTTTAATCGATGTCATATCTTGTGCGTCATGTCAAAATTGGTTGTAATTGACATGTTTTGTTCGTAAGCATGGACATTCGTTGTCGTCATAGACAACGTATAATGAATGCTACTAAATATTATTGCTCACAAAATACAATAAAATTTCTGTGTAAATAGTCTGTGAAATAAACATGTTGTTATGATTATAATGTTGGATTCCCTTACATTTAATCTTTGCAAATAATTTAGTCTATACTGATACGTATCTAATATATTTGTGATGCATGACACGACACTGTTGATGTAATCATCTATTTTATTATAATGCTGTTACGTTTTTATTATTTTAAACAAATATTTAAAAAGTGTAGACACTAATATTCAAGTTTAGCGTAGCGCTAAACTTGAATATTAGTGTCTACACTTATTAGTTATGACATGTCGTGGCCGATTTGGGCTTGACTTCATTGATGAGCTCTTATGTGGCTAAGGCAAATTTTATTCTGACCACAAGAACAAGTCTCAGCAACGCCTTGTGTAGTTTTCTTCAGAGGTGTCTATAATGTTTCCAAAGATTAGTGAAGTAGGCGTACCTGTATTGGGAATTATCACGACTCGGTAAGGGATTAGGTATTAACCCAATCGCTATGCCTAGCAGGTGGACAATACCTGTACGATGCTGATATTACTAAAATCTAAACACCAGTGGGTAACGCTATTGTTACTACATTTTCTTTTTATAATTCTGAGTGTTGCTGTTATCTCTATCCTAAAGGGTGAATTTATCTATAATATGTATGTATTTAGAAATATATAAGTATGTTTATCAGCAGTCTGGTTACCATAGTACAGGCTCTGCCTAGTTTGGGATCAGACGGTCGTGTGTGAGATGTGTGGAGTTATTATTATTATTCTCTTCATTTAGTTCATAAACATATAAATTACATTTTTAAATATACTTAAAATAAAAAAAATATAATTAAAAATATAAAAAATAGTGTCCCACCGGTATCGGGTACAGGGACCAAGTTACCGGTGGATAGGGTTCCAGAGACAGAAACCTCGACAGAAACCTCCTCACTATGCGTGCCGTATCGAGGATAATCCAGCTGTCTAACGTGAGCCTCTGAAGGTGTTGGTCGAGGCTCTTAGCAATTAACCCATGGGCCGAAATGACTATCGCCACAATGATTGCTGAATCTCGTGGGATAGGTCCAAATATTTTATTTGTTTATCTTTTTCGGCTTTTAAGAGATTGTCGTCATGGGGAATAGTGATGTCAATAATCATTGCTCGGCGCTCTAATCGGTCTATCACCACTATATCAGGCTTATTGGCAACAATAGTCTTGTCAGTGATGATAGATCGATCCCAGTACAATGTTGCACGACGATTTTCGAGAACTGGGTCGGGCACATACCTGTAGTATGGTAACTCGACAGTCACAAGGTTATATTTAAGAGCAAGTTGCTGATGGACTATCCTGGCCACTTGGTTATGTCTAAGCAAGTACTCGCCGTTGGCAAGACGAGAACAACCAGAAATTATATGCCTGAGGGTTTCTCCGGGACGATAACACACAAGCGGAGTGAGTCCGTTGTCAACTGCCACCACATCCCGACACACATACAGGTCAACGGTGAGGAAGTAATCTCTAAGGTTGCATACCTCGTGGTTATGGAGGGTCTTGGCATTTAAAAAACCACGACCCCCACATTTCCGCGGGATATACAATCTCATGACCGATGAACGTGGATTATTATTATTATTATTATCCAAATTTATTCTAGGCACCAGGCATCAGATATCAAAAAATTGTCCGGCTGCGTGGTCACTAAGTCAAACGAAAAAGAAAATGAAATGCGGCGATATAGGAAGTTCCGATAGAGTGGTTACGGACACTTAGCATATACAGAGTGCATTGTGTCTACAAACTGAGTTGTTGAGATAACTTTGTAATGCTAATTACTCAATATTTTTGTACAAAGAGATATCAAAACAAAAAACAGGGTTCTCATAATTTTCATCACAGATTCTACTGTGTGAATTTGGATGGTGACAGAATCAGCTTACTAATATTATAAAGGTAAAAGTTTGTGAGTATGGATGGATGGATGGATGTTTATTACTCTTTCACGCAAAAACTACTGAACCGATTGCGATGAAACTTGGTATGTAGATAGCTGGAGATCTGGATTAACACATAGGCTTTTTATC
Organism: Euplagia quadripunctaria; assembly: GCA_963859945.1. Lineage (NCBI taxonomy): Eukaryota > Metazoa > Arthropoda > Insecta > Lepidoptera > Erebidae > Euplagia > Euplagia quadripunctaria. Next base: position 6,684,853 of record OY982584.1, on the reverse strand, counting down.
CCGATATTCCCACGGGATCGGGACTTACGCGGGTGAAACCGCGGGGCGCAGCTAGTCCTTTATATACGTTTCAAAGTCACGTAACATTTTTAAACACATTTACTTTTGAAGAAAAACTTGATCGTATCGCAGCGTCACAGAATACAGAATGAGATCGTAAGTAGCAAGCGCGACAAGTAGATTTACTCTAACATGTTACTCGGTAAGTGCATTCTCATGAAAGCATTTTTATGTTAAATTTATGGCGAATATTTTCTTATGTTTTTTTATTTTTGATAACCGCGGAGCAGGCGATTAGCGTTGACTGTGCCTTAGGAGCCTTACCGCAACCGCCTGTCACTTAAATACATCATATAATAACTTAGACAGAGGGAATAATAAATTACTATGAATATGGATACAATGTTACTTTACTGCATCCTAGTTTAATGGGGCTTAATGGGGCCAAACAATGTCATCCTACTCCATCTCACTCACCATGTTATGGTTACAAATTTCGTTTGATAATGTTTCTATACCTTGTTTATCAAAATTACAAAAATAAATCACAGCACGTAAATGTTTTTGTGAATTCTGATGCTGTGTTATGGACCCAGATAAATTAGCCAAAACAATTCCGAATGTTTCTTTTTGTTAGAAAAAAATATATATAATACCAACAATATAACTTATTGGAATGTGAACAACATCGCAAACCAATTAGTTTTGTAAACCGATCTACTAAATTGCCAGTTATAAGATTTAGCGACTTCAGAAATACACATATCGGGATTTGGTTTCGAAAATTTTATTAGTTGAACTTTTTCTGCCAAACTTAAGGAATTTATCTTATTGTCGCCAATAAATTTCTGCACACACCTTAAAACGTCACAAGTAACTATTTTAATCAAATTTGAACACATTTTACTTTCGAATTAAAAATTACAGACAAATTGTTTATTACATGATTATAAACAAACCACAATTGAAGTGGAACCGACAAGTCGTTAACAATTGGAAAGCAGTTGTATAGGTAGGTAACTTTTTACTAATGTCAATGTTGCCTACAACGAAATATAATACAATTAGTATTCAACAGTTGGGCAAGCCGGGCTTTTGGGATTGTATGAAGGTACCGCTACTGGTTGCCAGTTTCACGGGATAGAGTCGGAAACGCATAGTGATACGACTAGAGTCGCGAATGTGTATAGTCACAGGAACTGCTTATCATTAAGGGGCAAAGTTTCTTTGTTTGCCAATTTAGTTAGTAAAAAAACATAGACAATTCGACTTTCTTGAAAAGAACGCAAGTAGCTTATTATAACGAACCATATTTGTAGAAAAACTTGACAATACATATTACGTCTAATTACTACAATGTCAATAAGTAACGATGACCCGCGGCAGTACTATTGTTTCACAGAACTTATAACCTCAAGGCTTACAAAGGCAAATATAGAAGGAGTAGATTTATATATATAATGAGCATTCGCCCACTACAGTAAACAAACAACACGACAGCAAATAATTAGTTACGAGAACATTACAATTATACAAAACTAGCTGCCCCGGCAGACTTCGTTCTCTCAAAAGTTATTAATTGACGTCAAATGTTTGACAGCTGGGGACATGTGTTTTAATTATTATTTGCTCTGTGGTTTGTTTAGGATAAGAAGTGTTGTTTTTACTATTTTCCTCAATTTTTAAATTTTTTCTCTCCATAAGAACCTTCCTTGTGCCTTAACGAAAATTTGAAAAAAAATTGCCGAATTGGTCGAGCCATTCTCGAGTTTTTTTGCTTAGCAACACATTTGGCGATTCATTTTTATTTATATAGATATACATATGTTTATGAAAAGTGTAAGTTGTGTTCAAAGATAAACAGGCCCAGCTTATTTACATAGACGTATAGTGCCAAAAATATAAGTACCTACTAGCGGACCCGACAGATGTTGTCCTTGTCCACAGACAGACAGACAGACACGGCGGGGAACTTTGTTTTATAATATGTAGCGATTACACTTATAAAGTTAAATCAATCATTTGAATCGCAACTATTAGTACTCTAATAATTTATAACAACAAATTAAACAAATCCTTTCGAAACAACTTATTTATTCTCATACACACATTAATTAAGAGTAAATGTCAGAAATACGTACTCGTAACTCATGCAGAGCACACAAAATTGTAACACAAAGCGCCATTACAAGCCATATTGTAATTGCGTGGGTATTCCGCTTATTTAGCTTATTTGAGGGTAAAGGTTTCTTTGCCCTCCAGGGAATGTTTTGACGAACCTCCGCAGAGGGACATAATGTTTTTGTTGAGCTCCGGGCTAGGACGGCCATATTTCAAATGCTTTTGTAAGAACGATTTCATTTGATTGAATTTTAATAAGAGTTTAGAACGGTTTTGTTTCGGTTTTAAGTAAATTAAATTGTTATGTTTTCAGCCTCAGTTTTCCCAAGTTTGATAATATTCATTTCTTTTAACCAGAATCATTTATTTTTCCTGGAGGTAGGATACAGCAGATTCCTATCTTCTATCGTAGCAAAGACCGTAGTTAAAATACAGCGGAACGCTACTGTTGTATACTGACTGAAGAGTCAGATTACCACACTTTAATGGGGGTGAATAAAGTTGGCAAGAATGGAGAGACGTTACGAGTGTTTTATAAGCAGTAACTGCTTATCATTGAGCGGGTCATCAGCTTGATTGTCAAAATAAATAATTTGGTCTAAGTCAGGCAATGCCACACCTTAAAATACTGCGAAAATTGTCCCCCACTTTTATTTAACGTTTTTAATTTATTCTATAATTATGAAATCATTAAAAGTGTATGATTTGACAAGACCAAGGCGTGACGTCATATCTTGGTATTTCATAGATACAAGAATGTACCGAACCTTCGGTTTTGACATTTATTGAAAAGATACTGATTTGACTTGATAGTCATCTACCCCATTAACAGTTTAAAAAAATACAGAATAAGTTTACTTGTAGGTATGCCATGGTTTCAGTTGTGAGTTTGAAATATTTATTATAATATTGATGGTTTTCACTGTTCTGCAGGAACGAAATGATATATGTGCCTTCGATTTTTTACTTTGCCGAAGTCCTTCAACATGACTATTATTACGGAATCCTTACGAGTCATAGTCATAAAAAGACGGAGAGACCAGGGATCGAACAAAGACCACGCCAGGGGTTAGATGACTACACTCCCCTTACCAGTGATGAAACTTGATAAAACTATAAAAATCAACATATTTCAAAATTCTCCAATTCTTTATCAATGAAAACCAACATTGTGAAATGAAATAAAACCTTAGCGCTAACACGAATAACCAAAATTGATCACAAAGGTCAGTTTAGCAAGTGGGCATAAGATCGAGGACACTCGTGGACATACGAAGATGGTGAGTTGCTTCACACCATTAGCAATCCATTTTATTCTTTAACGGATGGTGTATTTAATTAATGATGATGATGAAGTTTTAGTTAGTAGTAGTTGTAAAGCATGTGATAATTAATGTATCTATATGTACGTAATGTTAGTATAGTAATTCTTCCTTATCACCTTCAAGGTTGTGCATACATATATATGTAGTAATTTTGTAGAGAGGAAATCAAATAGGTGTTGACAATTTGGTGTAAAATGTTGAGTTTCTTTGGGGAGGATTAGCAATAGCGTATAACACTTTAATTGCTGCTAATATTTATATTAACTGGAAACCGTTTACCACGGTTCTCGACAGGAAACCTCAAGAAGGTGGTGAAGGTACTTAGTAATCTGTGGTGAAGGTTCTGCGGGCACCTTGTGATGGTAAACATGGTTCCTATGAATGTTGTTTTGGTTAGCACAGAAGACAAAACTAACGAGGGAAGCGCAGTTAGAGGGACGTGGGGATGCTATGCGAATATGTCTGGACTTGCACGATTTCATTTTTTTTAATCGCAGTGGCGAACCACTATTTTTTACAGTTATTAAAACTGCGTAATAAATATCATAGATATATACAGTTATATCTTACACATACTAATGGCTATCCCGAGTTGTGAGAGTGATGAGCTACATACATTTTTATGCGTGCTTCCCCCGTATATCTTTAAGGGGAGACAAGTAGGCCAAGGATATATATTTTTTACCTGGCTAGTGAGAATCGAACATTACACCAACAGTTTTATTGTAAATTTAAAGTATACCTAAAAGTAGAGTTAATTTTAAGTACCTATCTCAATAAATAAATGCTGTATATTCTTTGGAAAACAATAAACTAAAACTTTTAGAGGTACTATTAAACCCGTAAGGATTTTTGTTGAAATTCAGACGGTTGTTATAAGGAGGTCAAACTTCGAAAACACTTTAAGAACATCAACAACAAGAAAATGAAGAAAAACAAACGCAAGTATAAACATTTATTTATAATATTGACTCTATTCTAAAAATCTAAAATTGCATATATTAGTATAGAATAACAAGCGCCGTAGATTGGTTAGAGATTGGTCAACAGATTGCTCTACACTTATGAAATGCCTGTGATGCCTACTGAAACATAATATCTGTGCTAGAAGGTTAGCTACAAGCAATAAACATAAAAAATAGACTCGAACTAAAACACGAAGTTAGCTAGAAGGATAATTCTTTTCATCTTTCTAAAACAGCTATAAAAACAAAACTACATTGACACGCACAACTAAACTATAAAATAAACTATACAACACTCAATATGTGTTAGGCATTGGCACCTTTCATCTATGAACAAGAACTGTTTCTGAGGAAATAAAAAATTACTTTTACGCGAGCGAAGTCGCTCGCAGAAGAATTATTTATATGAACCTACTAGGTTCATATAAATAATTCTTTAAAAAAAAACGACTTAAAAAAAACTATTCCATAAAAGACTTATATGGTTTTCTCATGGATGCCGTTGTCAGAACTGGACCAAATTGAAATGGGATCACACGGAAGCACCAGCTTTCAAATAAAAAAAGAATCATCAAAATCGGTTCAACCAGTCGAAAGTTCTGAGGTAATAAATAAAAAAAAACAATAGAATTGAGAACCTCCCTTTTATGAAGTCGGTTAAAAAGTCAGATCCAAAGTGCGGTCAAAGGCCAAAAGTGAGGTTACGACGAAACTTGAGTATACCACACTTAACTTTACATACCGGAAGGAACTAATTTACTTGTAAGTAATTTTATATCATAAAGGTTAAAGAAAACCATTATCAGAACAATGATTAATTTTTAAAAACTTCGTCGCATTTCACTATTGCCATTCAGTACATTTTCGGTTTCGCACGCCATTTACCAGTTACGAGGTCATATGTTCGTACATTAATATGTCAATGTGTAGGCGGCGTATTTGCAAATCTGTGGATATGATTGCTAGCTACTACATAGAAACGAACATTAATTATGTATAATATTGTTATATTTGTTATGGTTTGATATAATGTGAAGTGAATGAGACGAATAGACGTGAGACGAGGGTTGGAATAAAAGTGAAACAAAAGGGGAACATTATTTCTATTTTGTGTCAATGTAGCTATATATAAATTGTTTAATAATACTTTTAAAAAAACCAACTTTAAAAAAAAACTTCCATAAAAGACTTATATGGTTTTCTCATAGATGCCATTGTCAGAACTGGACCAAATTGAACCACACGGGAAGCACCAGCTTTCAAATAAAAAAAGAATCATCAAAATCGGTTCACCCAGTCGAAAGTACTGAGGTAACAAACAAAAAAAAATACAGCCCAATTGAGAACCTACTCCTTTTTTGAAGTCGGTTAAAAAGGGCTAAAACTTGTAGTAGACCACAATTTAATTTTCAGTACAATTTCTTATTTTCAACATAAGCAAGCAAATTATTTATTCAGTGTTATCTAAAATCTTGTTATTAACTAATTAGGTAGGTAATTAGTTACTATTACACTTTAGCGTTTACTGTTCTATATGGTTTAGGTTACTTATTCAGCGTGTTCGAGGAAATACACGTTCAAAAGTTCACCTGCTGTATTTATCTGAAGGTTACAAATTCGGTTACACAGAAGACGAAAGAGTTAAGACAAAGATACACTGGCGCGCAACACGGTAGTTATGGGTCTGGGGGCTATAGACTTGCCTCACCAACGCGTAGATACATGTTACAAAGTGCATAGTTGGTATCAGTAATACCAACTATGCACTTTGTAACGTACCTGCAGATACCTCTGTAGGCACAATATTCATATCATGATCAAGTTGTTAACGTTGTTCTTTAATTACTGGTTTTACACAAAAGAGGTAGGTAAATTCGTAGAACAAGCAAGAAGATAAAAACTTTTTAACAAAAAATTAAACCTCCTACATTAATGTAAATACCTAAATAATTTTGAGTCGGCGCCAAACATACAAATCGTCTTTTTGCCGAAGTGTTTTCGAATTTCCCTTTTTGTTTGATCCATCGATATTGTTTTATTTTTAGTTTTTTGTGGTTTTCCGTCATGTTGTAGTATAATTCGAAATACATGTGTGCTAAGTTTCAACAAAATCGGTTCACAGGTGAACAGTCAATCGGTGAAAAATCATTAATCCCCTACTTTTCCACCTTTAGGGTTGAAATATTTGTTTAAAATTTAAATGGGACCAATTTCGAAGTAAGCCCTATCCAATAAAAAAGAATTATCGAAATCGAATTACCATGTAAAAAGTTATACGTGGTCATACATAAAAAAAAATATACGGATCGACTTGAGAACCTCCTCCGTTTTTTCGTCGGTTAAAAAATATTACATACAATATGGGCTGGTTAGGTATATAAGGGTTAGCTTCATTCTGTGTTGAGCTTTACTCTACCAGCAAACCTGCAGAGGAGAGAATTTCAACATACATACTGTAAACGCCGCTTACCCTATAATTATATCATCCTTTTAATTCACACATTTATAGGATAAAGTTATACTATATAAGTATTAAACATTCATTACACATTTCCGAACGCATAACACGCCCCCTTCCTATACTACAATCCCTCGCTATATAAAATCACACACGAGTGTTCCCTGACATCAAGAAAAACGTCTTGGTGGTGATACAACTCAAGAACCGGTGAAAAAGGGGGATTTGAGAAGATATTCAAGCGCACGTGTGGCCATTCCGACATACCAGATTCTTCCCCCCCTTTTGAGCGAAGGGTAAGTCACCTCCACATACATATAAAACGTTATGTGTATTACAATAGTAACAAGCCCCGGCATCGCACGGCTAGGAAAGCATACGATTTCCGACATCTTCAACAATTATCGTCATATTTCAGCCATTTTACACAAAACCCTTATCTCAAGCGCAAATCTCAGGAACTACGGATAGCGCATTTATCGAGAAAGGCTATATAACATCACGCTACGACCAATAGGAGCGCAGCATCAATGAAAAATTTGTAAAAACGGGGAAAATTTACAAACCAGCCAATGAATTATGCACCTAAACCTTCCTCATGAATCACTTCGCCTATTGGTGAAAACCGTATGAAAATCCATTCGTTGGCTATTGAGTTTATCTCGAAGAGACAGACAGACAGACTTGGCGAAGGACTTCAGTTTTATAATATGTAGTGATAAGCTATGTTAATAGAGCCCAACTTAGTCCCAACTGCATTTTAATAGACAGCAATCTAGCTGACCAATACAGCAAGGTCATAACTAATGACGTAATCACAAACCTTCGTTTTCAAGTGGCATTTTGACGTCAGAATGGGCGGCTACTCCCTTTTATGTAGTGACAGGGCGTGTTCATAATACACAAATAGAAAGGAGTAACGTGATAAAAATGCTCTCTCAACTGAATTTCATGAAAAACGTAGTCTCATATCAATGCTTGCCCGTAAGTAAGGAGCGTTCTTTTTTATGGAATAGAGGCAAACGATGGGTCATCTGATGGTAAGTGACTACCACCGCCCATGGACATCTGCATCTCAAGAGTCACAATTGCGGTGCCGGCCTTTAAGGTGGGAGTATGCTCTTTTCTTCGGAAATACCGCATGCGATAATAAAAAGTATTTATGGAGATGGAGAAAATAGATGCAGCTGGTATAAATACGAACAATTCCTCGGAGTATTCCCCATAGTACAAGCGGTAGAGAATGCAGAGTGAAGCTACATCTCTAAGCAACGCCAAGGGGTCAAACCGATCCGAAATATCCTGGCGTTAATTCAGTCGTATAGATTTCAATCCTGACATGATTGCGGATCCTTTTAAATTTGTTCAAGAAGAAAATAAAAATTTAATGACAAAGTATACCTATTCATCTGTGATCATATTTAGCACCTCCAGCCAGTGGCGTCAACTCTTAGAAAATTCTGTGGATATTCATGTTAATTCTAAACTTTAGTGTGAACGTCTCCTAACTTGGTTTAGTTAACAAGTGGGTAGTAATTTTATTGCTTGTACGTACACACCTATAACTGAGGTTTATAGAGTCCCAAAATGTTTTATAGGAAACCTAATGTAATTGTTTTAAATGATTTAAGATTTCCATATATTAAGTAGTTTAGTATTTTAGTAAGTATTAGTTTAGAATTATTGACAAACTGTTTGACGTAAATTTTACTAAGAATAACATTCCAATGAACCGGCTGCAAGGACTGGCTCCAGGAATCCGAGTCTATCTGGCTAAGCCCGCTTTAGGTACATATGTCGATCGATGCATGTTTCATACCCTTACTACGAGTTATAAACTACGACACAACACGAATTTTGGCACAGGAACCCCTATAATATTCTTTATTGACCAACTCTAAGTGCAGAAACAACACTATTTGAGAAAGGAAATGAAAAAATATTTTAAAGGGTGTCGTGGGAGAGCCATGCTTCGGCACGTATGGGCCGGCTCGACCGAAGTGATGCCACGGCCTCACAAAAACCGGCAGTGAAGCAATGCTTGCACTGCTTTTCGCCGCAAGAGTAAGGTTACCAGAGGCCCTAACCCATTCTACCCCCCTCTTCCCCTAATCCCACCTTAAAGGCTGGCAACGCACTTGTGACTCTTGAGTTGCAGGTGCTCATTTACCATCAGGTGAAGCATCTGCTCGTATACCCACAACACGATTAAAAAAAAAAAGAGGGGGGAGGGCAAGCGATTGACTCTTTAGTTGCTGAATCTTTTCTCAAGAAACCTAGTAAAGACGTGAAACACGTTTTGCATGATCACTTGGCGACAGCGGCAGATTACGTTACCTGCTACACCTAGAAAGAAAAGGGAAGAAAGCTTTGGTGTGCGGAGGTCGACTTGCCTTTCTTATCTGTTATAATTCGTTCTTTTTAGGATTATTTTAGCTGGAGTTGTCAAACCGAGGACGAGTGGTGGATTGTTTTAATCGTTTTTTTAAAGAAAACAACATTTTGTCTATAGATATCGGACTAACGTTATAGAGGCGAAAGTTTCTGAGGATGGACGGATGGATGGATGTTTGTTACTATTTCACGCAAAAAGGGCTGAACGGATCCTTATGAAATTTGGCATAGAGATAGAAAGATTATAATCTGGAATAGCACATAGGCCACTTTGAACCCCGGAAAATGTACGGTTCCCGTGGGAGAGATTTCACCAACATTTACACGCGATCGAAGTCGCGGGCAACAGCTCGTATATGTATGTACCTATTAGAACACAAAACATTGCAGAAATACAAGCTTTAAACACATTATGCCAAGATACGTGACTAGTGGCGAGTTAGAACGATAATATTAAAACAAACAAACACACTAATGTGGTACTTTCTAAAGTACGACAGTAATACTTGATGGCCATTTGCATAGCTCAGTGAAAGTGAAACTATAGCGTTATACAGTACAGTTATCATATATTACGAGTGTAATGTTGCGGTGAAAACCAAACTTGAAAATGTTAAAATTCCCAGCACAGTTTGCACTGCTCGAATTGTTTATTAATTACTAGCTGTTTCACCGACTAAGTACCGATACCGTGGGAATATTGGGATAAAAAGCCTACGTGGTAATCCAGGTATCCAGCTATCTACATACCATCGCAATCGGTTCAGTAGTTTTTGGGTGAAAGGGCAACAAACATCCATACATCCTCACGAACTTTCACGTTTATAATATTAGTAGGATATGCTAATAGAAAAAAACATATGCGAAGTAATCCATTCGTTTTGATCAGTAATCTTGTATTAGATTACAAGAAATATTACTTATGACAAATCGTTTAATATCAGTGACGAGCTCCTATAAAATGAATTGTAATTTCAAGTCACGCTAGCTCCATACAGTGTCGTGAGACAACTGGTTATTACTAGAATTATACTCGAAGGAAAGAACAGCTGTGTAATTGTACTAAAACCACACCACGTTAAGCTATTCTAACATGAAATGTTGTATTATAGAGCATTTTATAAAATTTGTAAAGTCTGTTTTAGAACATTATAACAAAGACTAGGTACTTACCAGTAGTACGAGTACTTGTGACCAGTGATCACAAGTACTCGTACTGTTGTTGACTGTTATTAAAATGATAAGAATTGTACAAAGTTGTGGAGGGATAGCACTGCTAAGGGAATAAAAGACCATGCAACAAAACCTTGAAAATTCTGTAGACTCAGATTTGTCCAAGTCATAAAATATTTTCTTTACCACTGGTCTTCTTAACAGTAATTCTAACTGAGTTGGAATGGGCTACTGAGTTGATAATCTTAAACCATATTTTTGCGTTGTGGGAGATTTCTTATAAAAACATGAAACTCGAACATTCAATCTTTAATGTTCAGTCAATACTGAACATTTCGCCATATTGCGTACAAATTTTGCACAAATAACGTTGCGTAATCGCCTTCCAGATGAAAATTTACTGGTACTAAAATGAATGAACTATATATCATCAAAATGAATAACGTTAAAATTATTATAATAAACTGCTGTTACGAAATGAGATACCGTTATTTGAATTGTTTAGCATTTACCATTAAAATAGCGTATCTACCCACGAGTAGCGGTGTATTTTTATACGGGCTGTTGTTGCTGGATAGCACTTACAGTGATAAAACTCTGTTGTCAATGTATTTTATAGAAGAACTAGTCCATTAATACATAATACTAAAAGAAATAAGAAATAAATGCAGGGAGAAAGCTGTTATTTAGGACTCTTGGTCAAATTTAAATGTTATAATATCTACATGACAATTGTTTATTGTCTACGTTTAGAAGAAGCGTGTCTCAGGCGAAGTGAATGACTCATCAATACTATACCACCACTAATTATTCCGCAGTAAACTGAATATATTGCAATTACAAGGGCAATCTAAGTACACGGTACGACACGTTCATCACAGCTTTGTTCTAAGTGGTTGTCTAGTAGGTAAGTGGGTGTCTAAAGGTCGTCTATTCGTGCCTGTTATTTATGGTAAAAGGATCATTTATTTACGTATTTTGCTGGGGAGCTACATGGTGCTTGTGCGGCAACCTATTAATCTGTCAGAAGGGATAATCTGTCTGACTCGAGCTGAGTAATTTCTTATAAATTATAAAAAAGGAGAACACCTATTCGAATAGATGCTTAGCTATCAGAACTACATTATTATTTATTATACATGAAAGTTTTTCTGTCTGTCTGCTAGTCTTTCACGACCAAATCTATGAATCGGTGTTAATCACACTGATGGATGTATGTATTGCACGAATAATATCCATAAGTGGGATTCGAGCTTACAGAATAAAAGAAAGAAAGAAAGAAAGAAAGAAAAACATTTATTCTGACATTCACAGGACTGCACACAATTATTACAATAAAAATCAATAAAACTAGGCAACTATTGCCCTGTGCAATGCCAGAAAAGGCACCTATCTCAGCATATTGCTACAGCCTGAGAGACTGCAGCGCTGGTATTATGATAGGGCCTGCGCCCGGTGACATCTCGTGTGAGCAGTATAGCGAGGTGTTTACAGCGGTGTGCGTAAGTACAATATAGGCAGTATTATAAAAAATGAAAAGTAAAAACAAATTAGATAAAAATAACATATAGGTATACACATACATTTAAATACACACATACATACCCACATATATATATATAATAACTCACATATAAATACAATTTCAAAATATTTAGGAAGATGAGAAATCTATACATATTTTTAACACAATTTCAATTATATTCTAGTTGTTGCTAAATAAATAAATTTTAGGTCGACCGATTTGCGGGCCAGCGACAGATCAAATACTGTCATATTTGATCTGTCGCTGGCCCGCAAATCGAATTCACGAAGAATGCATCTCATCTTCTACAGTAATGTATTCCACATGGTAGGTACTATAACATAGTATGCTACACATATGCATGCCTTGGTTGGAGATCGAATTCTCCTTCCTCATAAAAGTTTGTGAGAAGCGAAGAATTTTGTGCCTGACACCATAAATTATAATATATTCTAAATAGAGCATTCACAGATACCCGGTCGCGTCATTACCATGTATAGAGACGTCAACTCGTATAAAAGGGTGTTTTGCAAAGAGTGCGGAGGACCTTCTGATGATGCTGTCGTCGGAAACCTTCCGTTGAACAATAGGAGTTATAGGCATGCGTGTCTGTGTGGTGGAAGTTAAACGTTTCAGCGATGTGAAATGGGGCTTTATTGCCTGTTTTTATCAGGAACTGTAAGGGATTAATGCATTGCCAATGAGCTGGGTTAAGAAATTTGGACATGGTATCGTCATTTGATGAGCAACCAAATTCTTTCAAGTTTTAGAGAGTGGGTACTGTCAACGCATATTTAAAAGGAACCAGAAGGCATATTATAAAGACTAGTCATTCCTACTTCAATAAAACAACGACTTTAACCGTGAAAGTATAAAAGTATGAAGGGCGACTACGTTTTCTCATTTTCATACTTATAAGATAATATAAATTAATTTAATTTAATTATATTTTTTCTCTCTTAAAATGCTTAATTTATTTATCACTTAAATATATTTTTGATGCAGAGATGAACACTAGTTTTATGAAGCTTATCCCTTGGACCGACGCTTGTCTGTAGTATGAGAGGTCCCCGACGAACTGTCGAGCTTTTGAAAGGACCCACAAGACGTAGGCACCCTTTGTTTGGGCGGAAGCGGTTGTTATGTGCAAAGATTGTACATGGAACGACATCACTATCTAAAGGTATATTCCAAGAATGTTTCGTTATATTAGATTGTTATATTCGCTCACCTGTCATCCTGCAATTGTTTCATTTCGCTCAGTTCCAGCTCTCGTCTCAAGTTTGAGACTTCGCAGAGAAGCATGTCACGCTCAGCTGAAACCTTTTCCAACTCGGCCCGCAACCGGACCACTTCACCAGTGAGATCCATCGTCGCCATCTCGACGACTAGCGATAACCACTATCGACACAGCACATCACTGATCACAACAGCACCCGGCGTATAAGCCAATCACGTTCGCACATTTTAAATTTCGAACATCACTCAACTTGTCGTTATGAGTTCACGATCACGTCACTTAAAAATCAGGAATAAGGAAAATTTTAAAAGTCAACTTGGTGCACAAATTATTCAAACTTCACCGTTGTATTTCAAACTGACTCTGTCTACGTCGCTGGCATCTGAAACAATAAATCATTCCGTTAGGATGTACGAAAGGGAGAAAAAAATTGTTCTGTCGATATGAGGAGCCGAAATATTCAGTTCATAAAGAGAGTATACAGAATGGAAGGCATATACTATGAAGTTACATACAACTACGTGAGCGATGGTAATACACATGAATAACAGAAATGGTTCGTCTTATTGGTTGTTTTCTGTTACAGTATTTTTTTCTTTCATAATTTTCTTTTATCTCGTACGAGTGAATAGGCGGGCATGTAATAATCCTCTGTTGTTTGACCTCAAAGGTAGATATTGACCTGTAACGTAATCATTTTCTTATTTTTATTTGTTTATTTTCTCTGAACTTCAGTACATTTTATATTATATAATCTTATAAAATATTCCATTCTGAATACAGTAGTAGCTTGAGAGTGAAAGTTCTTCTCAGGTAAACACAACGATACCGCAGGGCTACAACGATGTAAAAGGCATTATATCCCTTAGCAAAATTGTCTGTTACTTTGTAAGAGCCTAAATGCCATGAAGTGCCTAAAGCAACTTCTATCTTTTTGTTAATAAGAAATTTATAGCGAGACCACTTGACGTCATTTTTTTTTATTAATAGTTTCTGTTGGTAACAATCAGCCAGGCTGTATGCTTGTTTGCTAGCACAGCGCTGTCAACAGTTTTTCGGTGACTAAATCAAACATGTTTATATTATGTGCTAATCGCACATAATATAAACATGTTTGATTGCACCCGTATGTATGTTATATATATAATAATAATAATAATAACTTCACACATCTCACACACAGCCGTCTGATTCCAAACTAGGCAGAGCCTGTACTATGGTAACTAGACTGCTGATAAACATACTTATATCATACATATTATAGATGAATTACACCCAGACACAGAACACAGGATCATGCTCATCGCACAATTATTTTTCCTGGGTGGGAATCGAACCCACGCCCTTTGGCTTAGCAGTCAGGGTCACTAACCACTAGGCCAACGGGCCAGTCAAATATATATAAAACCAGCTAGATAAGAAATGTCGTTTAAAATTTTAGATTTCATAAAGACTGACCCCTTTGTGGACGATTTCTGAAAGGCTGATCAACGCAAAAATTTACTAATCGTATGTCAAATCTCTTGTTTAAGTTTACATTTTGATTTGATCATCATCGGGTCAGGTTAATCAATTAACAGAGCTGTCAAATTTTACTGCAAAATCTTATGTCAAATACCATTCGAATCTTCAATGAAATTGATCACAGATAATTATTATTATTTCTTGTCATCAACGTTTCAGTAATTCGAACTGATTAACTTGACAGCTCTGTTGGTTGAACAATATTTTGATCAGCCTTTCAGAAACCGGGTGGGATCTATTAGTTCATTTAACGAAAGCATGAGTTTAATTCTTAAAAAGTAAAGACGAATTAATGTAAAATATTATAAATACGACCAGTAGCCATACAAAATACGTATCGCTACCGTTGAATGAGGATGAGTTACTATTGTCTGCATACAGTTAATCTTTCAAGTTATTAATAGTTGAAATAGGCATATACAACCATAAAGTCTCCTTTGATATTCAACTGCTTCTATTTTAAGACTCGTAAATCTTTTTGAATTAGGAGTATAATCAACACGAACAGAACAAGGACTAGATTCGTCAAGTGTGATTTTATAATTAATTCTGTCTGTAATGCGGTTAGCATCGCATTAGTTACCTTGTTGGCCGGAAGAGCACGTGATAAATGCTTCTATTGTGTGGTACAAGTCATAAGCGTTACATAACGTCGCAACTGCTGGATACAGGTTTAACCTATGACTATAAAATAAAAGTTTAAGTTTAAGCAACCATGCCTTTATCTGGCACCTCGAAGTCCTTAGAGGACCAGGGACTTATAGGCTGACTTTACCAATGTCTACACGGCACAGACTGCTGTTCAAAACATAATCTGCAGTAATGACATAAGGGTTACAAGTGCGTGTTTTAAAAGAATGCATAATGCTGTGAGATATAACATAAATTAGAAGCTCCTGTAAATCGGAAATTCGGTGGCCCTAGGCGATATGAAAATTCTAAAAGAGAAATGTACCTACGTGTATTTTTCACTCGCACTAATCAGCGAGCAAACCGGCTTACCACACGTAGCTAGTAAGTAACATCAGATCAAATTGCACAGATTTTTTTAACACAATATGTCTGTCCTACATTACTATATTTTAATTTAACAATTCAAAAATGAAACGGAGTGTAAAATTAGTTATATACTACTTATATTTATTTATTCTTTAGTCATTGACTTATAAATGACTCACAGTTAGTTTCTTGAAATTATATGCATATAATGTATCTTACATATATTTCTTGGGTTAACAGGTATGGTAGGAGCTGTGGTACCACAGACAGACACAGATACACACGTAAAACTTATAACACTCCTCCTTTTTGCTTCAAGGGTTTAAAATAAATACGCTATAATTTTGTAACTTGGGTAGTAAAGTTACATCGATTCCGGGTGTCGTTCGCCTTGGACGTACAGATGAATGAGTCGACAGTTGAAACTGAGAAATTACTTAATTTTATAATTAACGCTGCTCCAAGATAACCGTGAAGATTTGTCGTGTCCAATTGTTACGAGTTTCACTATCGATACCACGAAAAGTAACTACTGGACTAATGGACCGCCTTATGCAATTTTTTGTGAATACAAATTAAGAAAAAATATTCAGCAAAAAAGTGAGTGTTTCAGCTATTTTTACGATTACGATTCATTTTCATACACTGTTCACCAATAAAAGTAGGTATATGTACTCATTTGATACGCTGTAATAATCATTAAAAGCTTAATGTGCAAACTACCCTGCTTCATACATACTCGTAGTAGTCGGTGATTATTCCTGTGTTATGATGACTTTAAGAATATTTCATTTAAGTAATTTATTTACAGAAATAATTGACTTATTGTCGGAGCATACGAACATTTAAACTATTAATCTGTGCAATTAATATGTACCACCTTTGTGGACCAATAAAAAAGAAAACTTATCTACAAACTATTATACCTCATCATTCTCCGCGCCTTTTTCCAACTTGGGTCGGCTTTCAGTCTAACTTACTATACGGCCGAACTTTGATATTTTATGTGAAGCGACTGCCATCAGACCTCCACAACCCAAGTTCCATACCAAGCTAGACCAGGTTGTCGGACTTTTTTAGGGCTCCAACTACCCGTAACGAATGCCACAGATGTTCGTATGACACACCCGGGACCGACGGTTTAACGTGCTCTTCGAGGCACATAAACTATTATACCTGTTAATATGTGAATAGTTAAGAAAACCATGATATATGTTACTGTAAAATTTATACCATGCTTGCCTAAAGTGTAAAACATTTGTAGTCCATTACTTTCTGCATCGAATCGTATTGAATTGTTTGTCTTCTGCATAACGTGGTCCAACCATCTTCAATGGGTCTAATTGTAGACTATTTTAAGATTTCCGCTTCAGAAGTTGTTCTTTTAATTATCTGTGGGAACTTGTCTTTTGATTCATGAGTCCATGAATATAGGTATAGTTTGCCGTTTCAAATTTACCAAGTTCGTTAACCCAAGCGGTGAATATGAAGCAAAGTATTAATAAAAGCTGTTGTTTAATCTTCTCACAGAATAGTGTACAATTTCAAGAAGTTTTATTCCCCAGGTTCTGAAGATACAAGTTGAGATAGTGATTATGTAACTAACACTTCAAACTGGTAGCTATGAACTCTAAAGAGTTATATCTTCTTTTTTATTGTGTAATGGAATGGCGTTTGTCTTCCAACTCACCTGATAGAAAGTTACGATGAAGACGAAGGTGGTACACGCCTATCCAAGAGAAACCTATTCACTCTACTCTTGAACGTTCCAGGATTATAATTGTCTGGAAAAATAGACTCTGGCAGTTCATTCCAGCCATAGGCGACTCGAACCAAAAAGAAGCTGTCAAAACGTTTCGTTCGACTTTTACTTTACTTTTTCTTTTCGTTTTGTAAAAATTGGCTTAGATAGTCACGTATAAATGTATTAAACGTAGATTTGCTCTTTCTACTCATTATTTATGTAATTTTCCATGCTAAGGAGGTTTTCAATTGTGACTAAAATGCATTGCTTCGCGGAGGTAAGAGATAATAGCCTGTCATATAAAATTATTTTAAAAGTACCTACCGCTTTAGTTATTAATTCTTAGTTATTCAGCTGTCAGACAAACATGAACTTAGAGTTATGGCAAAGATATTTATTTGCAGAATTTTATGCCTATCATCGATCCTATAAATCTTTAAGGTGGCGAAGTAAGCACAGGGCTCGCCCGATGAAAGAATAACAGTTCTAGGACGAAGTAGATCTCTTAGAGAATTTCTTTTGTACAGGGTTGAGGTATTTTCCAAGTCTAGTCTACCACCGTCATATATCGTCATCCGATATTGGATTTTTTATGATAATTATATCTGACAAACTATTAAAAAAGTTTTTCTACGAAGGATTGAGCCTGATCTATGTGTAACTCCACAGGTTCACTCTGTATTGGAAGACCGATTGTAAACTTTAGAAAAAAAATACTTGTATAAAATCATTAGTTCAGTATACCAACATGTATTAAATTATATTGTCTGTTGTATAAACCTAACCCAGTTTTAAGATAGTTTTTGTTATAAAAACTTACATATGTACCTACATACGTATTGTTAGTTTATACAACGGATGATACCAAAACTGCACAAAGGGTAAAGTAGACGGGTTATTTTTTATCCTAACCGGATAGCTAGTTCCTTTGGGACATAAACTGAAATAAGGTTTCATCTTGTTAGGGAAACACTCTTCGGGACTGAAGCCACCTCGGTTCGTGATTTGATCAATTTACAGATTTACAGAGTTCATATTTACGTTAACACTCGTAAGAATTCCATTTTAAAGCTCTTCCTGGTGGTTGGTATAAGTTTGTTGGCGATAACCTGGAAAACTTATATCAACTGGTGATGTACACTTAAAGTTAAATAATACATGGGTAGTTAGACTTTAAAACCTGTCTTTGTGAGAAAGGGATTATAAAATAATATTAAAATATAAGAATAAAATCGAGTTATTTTAACCTATAAGTCAAAAAGCTCGAACGACAAGTGATATAGATTCCGATTGACCTAAGGAACAACAGTCAAACCATTATCGTCACCATCATTATGACGTGCATGTTACAGGAGTCAACATTAGTGTGGGAACACATACGATTAATCAGTTTCTTTAGACGTGGGTTAAAGCATGTGTGGTCTGTTTTTTACGGAATGAGGTGTGATGTCCTATAGATTTAACACAAATGGACAACTCTCGTGCAATGCGGAGTGCATTGCCTTTTTTTTTTTTTTTTTTGTGCGTGTGGAAACCCCCTCGGGCCGTCACCCCACCGGGGTTTTCGGTGGGGCGGTGTGTCGGAATCGAACCGACTAAAACCACACGGTGTGCCGTACTGCGCCTTAAGTAGGAGGGATCCGGGAACAGCTTTTATTAAGACATCCGGACCCCCCCTAGCGCCTGCCCGCAAAGCGCGGGCACCACCTCCGGGTAAAAACTTAGAACTTCTCAATTAGGCGACGTCCAGGGTGCATTGCCTAGTCCAAGGTATATAAAATATATGTCATCCGTCGTTGTTTTTTGTAAAGCGATGGCAATAACAAGTGGTCACAGTTAAACCTATCTCTTCCTCTGAACTAGAGGTATATGCAACGCGTCCAAAGACAATATGGAAACGTCCTTAGCATAACTTGTCTACGGAGAGTCCACTAGACCAAAGATTCTTGTTGTGTTGCGTGCGTGTGTCAATGTTACATTCTTAATCAACTTATCAATTACGTGTAAGATCAAGGCTTTTTCTAGTTTTCAAATACTACATCAATCTATTTCAACTCAAATGATAAATGAGAATGAAGTATATATGTGCAACTAAAATTAACCACTACTAAGGTAGTCACAATAGATAATTCAGTTTACCATCGCGCTCTCTGCTAATGAAATAATCCAATTACTCTGCACTATAATAATATTTTCGAAGATATGAGAGGAGAAACGAAACAAGGTTTGATAAAGGAAATGGTGCAATGCAGTAGTTTATTTCTTTTTCTGTTGGACTGCATCCATAAATATATGTTTGAAAAATGTTAGACAGGTTTTGGTGCAAAGGTTGTACCTAATGTTGGATTAGTGGATACCTATTCAACCTCTTTTGATATCGAGAGTTTGGCGGATAAAACATGGACTTTTCTCTAAAAAAAACAACTGAACGGCAAACTGTAGTAGTTTTATGACTCAGTTGTCGTAATATTTTTATTGTTTAGTTTATCAACTATGGACCGTTCCGTCAAACTGGGGAAATATTACATCAAGGAATGAAAAGGTTTCCCTGACTACCATTGCAATTTTGTGACCCACGACTAAAATAAGAAATAATAGACACTACAACAACAACTGGTCTGTTGGTTAGTGACCCTGACTGCTGAGCCAGAGGTCGTGGTGCCCACCCACGACAAATCATTGTGTGATGAGCACGATCATTTGTTCTGGGTCTGCATAGTGTTTGCGATCAGACGGATGGCCGTCCGACACATGGGTGTGAGGTGTGTGTTATTATTATTATTACCTAAAAGTGCTGTTCAATGACTCAATATTACCACGACATACAAAGGTACATGTTTTAATAAACTTATCATAATGAAATCAGTTCGCGTATCGCTAACAAGGAAGTCGCGCGTCCAATGGTCTAATTTATAACAAAACAAATGATTAAGATGTAGGATTTTAATAGACTTTTTCAATAATCCAAAATTAGCGTTTGCAACTTGCAAACGAAGTTTCAGACCAAGTCCGACTGCAGCGGCAGGAAGGAAACTATGACACAGCGACTTTACGATACAAATATCGAGTTATTAATTTTATTAGTCGTTGGATTCATGAATAAACTCAAAACTATGGGGTACCGGCGTTTTTAGTTTTGAAATCAGAGCAACATTGAAATTCCATTTTAAATTTCAACCCTGTTATTGTATCTGTATCTCTTGTTCTGTGCCAAATTAATAGGTGTCACAAACTGTTCAGTGGGTAATAGCGGTTAGTAAATAAAGACATTTAGATTGTAGAAAACGTCTGATGTTAATAGATAAAAATGAGATAATGCAAATATGTATTATTATGCAATCAAAAGAATAAGAAACAGCCACAGATATCAATGTTTTTAGCTTTAGAATATTAGAATGATCATAAAAGTACGTTTACATCGCTGGTAGCGCCATCTATATAAGATGAATGACAACACCGTAATTTAAACTCGCGCGCAGATATCAGCTGATCGTACGTCGTGAAAGTAAACTTAGTCAGAACAGATGTCGCTAGCAGGCGATAAAAAATATTTTTCATTATGAGTAATGAAAACGTCCACAGAGTTTTTGATTGGTATTGATTGATAGTTACGAACGTCGTAAATGAGCGTTATTGAATTGGTCCTTTTTGTAAATAACATATTTTAATACGGTAATAGACTGTGAAGTACTTACCGTAAATTTATTAAACGACAAATGATACGTTCTGTGAAAACTTGTTTGAAATAAATGTTTATGACGTTATTGCGTTTAATGTACAAAACAACAAAAAAATAATAAGCCCCATTTATGTTATAACACTAAATATCTTGAGGAATGTCACATATTAAGTTATTTAAACACCAAGCAACTACCCTTTATCGTTTCATGTAGTTAAAGCCTTAAGGGTAGCTACACAAGTGAAGCCTTGTAATTATATATACGTGTATCCAAGTACTTTTCTTCGATACCGCCTGATGTTTTGTATTATTCAATTTATTCGATAGCTATGTTTATCACATTATGACGCTTACGTCATCGTCATCCGGTTGTTTATGCTAACAACTGGTTTTTCTAGGATTCTTTTGTCTGAAAGATATTTTACTTTTTAATGTCAAGCAAGCTGAACGTGCTTAGACTAGTCTATTGCTAGGTGTAAAGGCTAGATATATACTGACTACTATATTAACACTAACTAGACCTGGGTATTATAGGGAGCCGTTGGATTAAGGCCAGCCGCGAACTACGAGTTTTTCGCCTCAATGCAAAAAACCGCTGTGGCATAATGTCAAGAGCTACAGCGTTGTAGCATGGGGGTTTCAATGGTAATGCGCGCACTTGACGGCAAAAATCGCCGCAGCGTTGACAAGTTTGTATAACAAGTTACATCTCTTGCAGCTTTTCGCGCCGCTAGGCCTATGTTCAGCAGTACATAATAAAGTTCAACGGCGACTGCTCTAAATCAGGCCGTATGTTTATATGCACCAGTGGCGCATTTACCAGCAGGCTGAGTAGCCTAGGGCAGCAGATTTTAGGGGCGGCAAATTTGGGGCCTACATTATTTTCTGTCTGGTTCTGGGGTATCGAATTAGATAGACCGACCAGTAGGGGCGGCAAAATTTTAATAGCCTACTGGCGGCAAATGTGTAATTCCGCCGCTGATATGCACCTTAGTTGTACAAAGTTGAACCTTAGTATACATAGTGAAGATATCCGCCGCACCGTTGAGGCAGGTTATGTGCTTGTGTGCCCCTTTATTGGTAAATATAAACAATACTTTATATATTCTAAGTTCACCAAGTACCCTACACATTTCCACTCTGGGTTTATGATCCGCTTACGTGTGATTTATGGGAGGTAGTGTTTTGAAATTAGGTATGCGGTCCACGATGGAGTAAGCCTTACTTTGCACCAAATTGTTACTTTCTCAACTCGTATGCATAATTTATAAATATGTTGTAAGCTGCTAATAGTACATGAGAAGGTAGTGCTACTAATAACATTGAATCGCTATGACAGCGATGAGTAGAAACACATTAGGTGTTTTAAATGTCATACAAAGTCTCAAGACAAGAGAGAGGACAAAGGTCCAGTAAATATTCGTTACAATAAATTTTTGGTTAATGATCTATCTTCTTCTTCTTCCGGCCTTATCCCATCTCTATTTGGGGTCGGCTCTCCTAACCATTCTTCTCCATGAATATCTTTTCCGGGTCGTCCTTGGGTCGATATCCTTATCTTCCATGTCTTTCCTAACTACAGCCATTCATGTGAGCCGGGGTTTCCCGCGCTGTTTCGGTCCTGACTTGTGATCGAGCACGTTCCTGGTCATGTGATATACCGGCCTCCTCATGACATGGCCGTACCATCGCAGTCGTGTTTCTGGTAATTTGTTTTGGTTAATGATCTATACGAATAGTTATTTTCCAGTTCTAAAATTGTTAAAAAAAATTATAAATATGAGATATATAATAATTTGTTCGTGAGAGAGACATGCTTCGACACATATAGGCCGGCTCGACCCGAGTGATACCACGGCCTCACAGAAAACAGCAATGATTTAATTGTTTTTCGCCGTGTGAGTGAGGTTACCGGAGGCCCTAACCCATCCCTCTCCCCCTCTTCCCTCATCTCTCCCTCCTTTTCCCCTAATCCCACCTTAAAGGCCGGCAACGCACTTGTGACTCTTGAGATACGACGACGACGATAGACGATAGTCATTTACCATCAGGTGACCCGTCTGCTCGTTTGCCCATTAGATATACCACAAAAAAAATTAATGAGAGCTGCGTCTGCCAACATATTGTTCTAGCGTTATGCAGAACTTTTTGACTTCCACTTTATTGTTTTGAATTAATTTAATGATAAACACTTTTTTATTAAAATTTGGGAGGCTTAATCGCGGTAGGCGATCTAGGCAATAATCATGTTAAGGATCGTTCCTGACTCAAGTCCATGAAAGTACAATAAGTTTTATATCCATTTTATTAAAAAAAATTAAACATTCAGTTCATTACAGAACTATTCTGAAACTTCTAGTAGAACAAATACCATGCTTAAGTAGAAATTAACAATACAACACTCAAGTGAAACCTGAGTTGTCACGTAATTACTGTTGTATAATAAGTATCAAACGTCATAATACAATAATAATACTGAGGTGAATCTTGACTGACGTTAATTTAATTTTTAGTATGCATTTAGAAAATGAGTAGTGGCTAGCTAACTAACTCTTACTAGATATCCTATGACCGAAACAATTATGGTGAGTTGAGTAGGAAGATGAAATTTGTTTTCATCGACCATATTATTTAAAAAACAAAAGTCCATGGCGAAATCTTACATATTTACTTCTACGTGGGAGGGCCGGGCCATGCTTCAGTTATGTGGGAGAGCCATGCTTCGGTATGGGCCGGCTCGACTCCGCTCGATACCACGGCCTCACAGAAAACCGGTAGTGAAACAATGCTTGCATTGCTTTTCGCCGCGTGAGTGAGGTTACCGGAGGCCCTAACCCTTCCCTCTTCCCGTCTTTCCCCTCTCCTCCCCCTCTCCCATCTTCCCGCTCTTCCCTTACTCCCACCTTAAAGGGCGGCAAAGCACTTGTGACTTATTTAACATCAGATGACCCGTCTTCTCGTTTGTCCCCTATGCCATAAAAAAAAAAATTGTTTCGGATTAAGTATAACGCTAGTTGAGGTCATTTTTACATTAAAATCAAAGACATTTTCAAGTGTTTTCTGTTTAAGAATCGTTGGGTAATTGTAATCATTTTGCCATTAAGTAATATTTTTAAGTCCTTTTTGAAAATATGAAGCTATTACATTAGACTATATCGACGTTACTTCAAATGGTGGTGACGGTACATTCAGTTTTTATCAAACCCGAAAGTCTTTCATTACCAAAACATAGCCTTGACCACCATAATTCCGCTATAAATTCCAGACCTTTTAAACACTGCCGTTACCAGAAGGTAGAAACACTGAAAAAATACAATCATAAAGTACATTGTTACCTTATTTTTGTATATTTCCCTAGCGAGCGAAAGTACTTTATCAACTGCCAGTCATTTACGTAAATATTGCTTATACTCCCTCATAATTCATACTCGTATTACGGAAAATATTTTATTTTTCACAGCATTCAAGTGACAAGTTTCATGAACTGTTTATTAATATCCTTTTATGACATAACAGTCATTAATTCATCCAGATACTTTAACTTTCTTAAGAATATACTAAATCTAGATTCACTTTACAATCGGTCTTACTAATACAGAGTGAAGCTGTGTAGTTACACATAGATCAGGCTCGATCCTTCGTATAATTTTTTTTTAATACTGTCAGATATCACTATCTTAAACATTCTAATACAATATCATCATACAATTACTTTTAGCGGTAGTAGACAAGACTTGGAAAATAACTAAACCCTCTACAAATGAAATCCTCTAAGAAATCTACTTCCTCCTAGAACTGTTATTCTTTCATCGGGCGAGCCCTATGCTTACTTCGTCACCTTAAAGTTTTATAGCATCGATGATAGGCATAAAATTCTATATGAATTCTAAAAACATTGAACTAGCCATACCTCGTAATCAATTCTATATTACGAGGAACAAAAAACCATATCCAATTAACCTAGATCGATCGGCAGAGGCCTCGCCAATGGAATGCCAGTGTGGTGTGGCCAAATTGAATTCTTCAAACTTCATCGCAAAAACTAACCGAAACGAAACCAACTAAACGAAAAAACTAATCTAGTTAGAACAGCTAGTGAAACAATCCCAAAGAGTTTTTGATCGCACATGAACATACAGATAGGAAATAATATGTAGTTCATGTCTTGTACCCGGTTCCTATAATCAAGAAACGATTCGTTTTGCTTACGATCGGTAAAATTTCGTTTAATTTTCTACGAAATTTTTACCGTACATAAGCAAAACGAATCGTTTCTTATAGGAACCGGGTATTAAACTATTTACTAAAATTGATAGATTACTGGATTACTGGGAAAAACTGGCTAAGGAGAGCTGACGATCGAGCTCAGTAGCGTACATTAGGAGGCCTATATCCAGCAGTGGCCGAAGAAATGCTGATGTTGATGATGATAATAGATTACTACAAGTATAATATATTGGTTTTAGGTAATCTTCACCCACAACTTGGATTTTCCGAGAATTATTTGCTGAATAAGGTAAATGTACCTTGAAAAACTTTGCGATTTGTTATGGTAATTTCTTTTTACTTACAATGCGATGAAAAGAATGCACTCGGATGTTTATTAATGACTAGCAGTTCACTCGCTTTGCGCCTTCGCTCGCGTGTACATATTTTGCGCGGAACACTAATTCTTTTTCCAAAATAAAAGTAGCCTAAGTTACTCCTTATAACACCTTACACCTATAACCCTATATAACACCTGCCAGTGAAAGTCCAGTGGAAAACTATTTTTATGCATAGGTATCGTAAAACATGTAAGTTCGGCCGTATCGTAGTTAGACTGAAAGCCGACCCCAACTTAGCTGGGAAAAGATGCGGAGGATGAGGATGATAATATACGGTCTTCGGGGATGCTGTAACTGGTACTGCAGTCAGCACATGTATAGTCAAACTGAAGTTGGGGTTCTCACCCATCTCCTCCATTTATATGTAAATAATCTAAAAGCATTAGTGATTCCTAGTGACCGTCGACTCTCAATCAAACATTTCACTTTAAAATTATTTCTCAATGGATGGTTCCTCAGACATGGGAGAGCAATTAAGAAAAAGCGACCTTCTGTGTCGAGAATCAATTAAAAAGATCCAACTGCATCGAAATTGGGTCTCTCTCGGTCTAGTCCCCGGTAAGTAAACAGATGGAGACTAACTGGAATTCAGGAACGTTGAGTTTTATGGTTTCAGAAAGTATTTGATGTAAAATGTATCAGGACTTGATACTTTTATTGGACATATTAAACATATATCAGATTTCTTTGTGAGTTTTGTTATAATCTAAAAGTATTTTTGTAGCCCGAGTTTCCAAAACAGTTTTCAACAAATGAAGTATAACCAGCCTAAGAAAATGTTATGCTAAGTATAAAATGGATAATGTATTTTTATTAAAATGTACGTAGCGTGTTGCTATAACCATTAAAATTTTTAAATATATAAACAAGAACTAACCAAGAATAATATATGAGAGTCTGTCCTGTACACGACTTACACGATGATTTATCAATCTAACGTAATGAATCTGGCAAGAAAGTAGCTTGAGAACTGTTAAAGTCACTACTCCTGAAATGAGTGGCTATACCGCTAAACTTAGTGTGACTATATTTATAAATTTTCTGGTTTTCTAAAGTTCAAGAGACTTCTATGCTATAAATTTTACCAGTTAAAACCAGTTGATATTAGAGACTTAATTTGAAACACTTGGAAATATAATTGAAATCAAATTTTCATCAAGAATTTTTCACAGTTGATATCGCGTAGGTAATATACAGCCAATAAAGGTAAACAGTTGAATGAAGAACAACTTTCTTCTTTTTAAAGTCGGTTAAAAATCATGGCCACTTGACAATTTTATAGATTTATACAAATTAAGCATTTTATGCTATTTATAATAGTCTTCGCCCATATTGAAATCGGTAATCATTATTCACATTTGAGAAAAATTTATCTACAAAGAAATTTGCATGTTTCTAACATTTTTTTCTACATTTGTGAATTATACATACATCTGAAATCATTCATTTATAAACACTTTAAAAATTCCGCTGCAGCGACGGTTAAGAAACAGTCGCAAAACGCGAAGTAACACGTATATTTTATTGCATAAAAATATTATTTTTTTATTCCATTTTTTTATTGTTAACACAAAAGCTCGTTAATAGCTGCTAAAGAAAAAAAATATCGGTTGATCAACAAAACAGAAAAAGGTATATGTTTTGTCTTTTATAAATAGAAGGTTTATTTTTGTTTATTGATAACACTTAAGCTCTTTAATATCTACTAAACAAAACAAAATGCTTGACAAACAGGGAACAGAGAGGTACTGATTGATTGACTGATTTTTGGACCCCGCCGTCCTTGTCACATTTGTGGAACCCCCCTTCCGTTCCCTGGTGTGACGTCACATATTATGCAATTTTACACCCAGAACTGAAAAGATAAATTTTTTTTTTTAGTAAACGTGTAGTACCGAATGTAGTCTTTCGTTGACAGGTAATGTTTGGTGTTTAATACTTATGACCCCCCCCGCCCCTTGTCACACTTCGTTGACCCCCCTCTTTGACATGTGACGTAATTTATGGATGACCCCTTATAATAAAATAATGCCGCCATTTCGACAGCGGTTTGCGTAAAAAAAGTTTTAATGAAGCTATAAAAGTGCTTTCTTTACGCATAAACTGATTTTGAAAGACGGAAGTATTACGTAGCGTGACTACCAACCCACATAATTTCAACAATGTTACGATGTTGTTAAAACAATTTTCATTGGCATATCTTTACCAGATCTTGGATATAGTTCTAGAAACATTACCTGTTTGGTCAAAGTCCTCAGTGAGACCAACTCCTTTTTCATTCGTGTTCTTGAAGAGAATTACTGTGAAGGACAGCAAGAGGCTGCTAATAAAAAATATTAGTATTTAGTATTTTTTAATACCCTAATAATAAAAGACACAAATCACTCAGCCATTTAATGTTGTTTTTTTTTAATCACTAAAATGTGATTAAAAATGTGGATTACCATCTGCTAATCTATCATTATATTAGAATTCTTTGTACCCCTTTTTAAGAAAATTTAGCGAACGTAGTAACGTGTCAAGTATATTTATTGTGTTAACTTGTGACTATCTATTGAAGATAGAACTAAAATATTTCTTTTTCCTTTCTTTCTTTTAACGTGAATTTTGGAATATTTAGTTTCTATTGTTTAGAAGAAGAAGCTAAAATTTTTAAACGATATGTCTTACAACTTTAAAAGTTACGTGAAAACGGCTTAATGAAATTACACGCGTCCAGTATATGTGATTACCTGTCATGGTATGTCTGTATGTATGTAAGTCTATACAATGACAGCTCAAGTTATACTGGCCAATGGAAAAACCAACCACCACGCAATCTGTAGTATGTATAAACAGGTAAAGACAAAAAATTACAATATCTGTTACTCATCTGCTTGTTTAACAATTTTCTTTTTTAAGGTTCAGTTCAGTTTAGAACGCAAAGTTAAGTTTGTCAAATGTACGGAACCCTCGGTGTTCGAGTCAGACTCGCACTTGTCCGCTTTGTTTAAATTTCTATAATATTGTGCCAGTCGAGTTATGGAGTGATTTATATTAAACATGGCAGCGTCATTTCCGCTGTACAAGACGAGTTTCTATTCGATAAGATGCTCTTTCGACTGAAATAAATAAAAATAAAATAACTAGCTGCGCCCCGCGGTTTCACCCACGTAAGTCCCTCGTTAAGTTTTTTTTTTGTGCAAACTTCACATGAACCATCTACTAAATAGTCCGAACAAAGCCTAAACATTTGGTTTGGAAAGGTGAGCCCGTTCTTGAGTTATAAAATTACAACGAAAAGTGGCATTAATTTTTATATATATGGATGTGATCAGTCGTAGAAATAAGTTTGAAAATGAAAATGAATCCGTTGCATTGATTGCTCATATAGTATTAACGCTACCAACTAATGGAGGTAATTTAATTTCACAGAAGTATTGAGTTGGAGAAACTTTGTAATATAATGTGATACTTTCCCTTGTGGAGTTTTTGCTTAGTGCTTTCCTCCTTCAATCAGTAGAGGATTAATCAGTGTCATATGGACGTACTAGCCTTTGTCGTGAGAGTGCCCTCGCGTATCTGTAGATAAATCAAGAATATAATTTCGCTTCTGTAAGCCTAATCGTATCCAAATTCGTTTAGCAGTTTCAAACTTACACTTATTTATAGCTAGCTATAGCCCGTGGCTTTCGTCGCGTGGATCATGATTATTGAGTATCTGTGTTGTAAATCCTACTAATATTATAAGCGTAAAAGTTTGTGAGGATGTATGGATGTTTGTTTCTCTTTCACGCAAAAACTACTGAACCGATTGCGATGAAACTTGGTATGTAGATAGCTGGACACCTGGATTAACACATAGGCTACTTTTTATCCCGATATTCCCACGGCATCGGGACTTTCGCTGGTGAAAACGCGGGGTGCAGCTAGTAGCATTTAATTCACCAAGCCGTTTTAGCGTGACAGAGTAACAAGCATTTAGAAGCGCACATACATTTTTGGATTCATAATATTAATAAGACAGATACTTATTGGGACTGGAATAGATTCAGATTATTTTTTTCTAAATTAATATTGATCAAGGTAAATGAAAATGGTTTTTTAGACGATATTTTATACCACTAATGTCACGCACAAGGAACCAGCTTCCACCGGTTATCATTAATCGTCTGATAGTCTACCGGCTCGTATGTAACCTTTTAAAGTAGAAAGTAAGCACTTGAAAATTATCTACATGTCAATGATATTTCTTAGTGTATTTAGATACGAATAGATTGAGTACTATGACGTTGGCTTTGTTTTCGGGATTATATTCTAAAAATAGAAATAATATTTAATATATTATATTAACATAAGCTGTGATTAAATTAAATTCTGATAAGCAGTCTACTTCTGCATGTTGTTACCGTATTAACAAACATCATTCACATACCCATATTATTATGTAGGATTGATGATGCCAAACTTGCGCCATTTGCTCAAATTGTGACTATTAAGTACGATTCCCACCTAACGGGCCGCACCGAAGCGCATCGGAACTTGTTTTAAGTACGGTGATGGAAACTGAAGAGTATATTTGTTACTTAAAATTCATTTTTGCATGGAACTTCTTGCCGCCGCGTCCGGTCGGATCCGACCGGCTGTGCCCACTTGCTGTCGGCTACCGCCGCCCCCGTTTGGCTCTGCAACAGCAACGCGTCGTTTCGGCAGAGCGGCGAGCGCCGCGCCGCGCCGAAGCGCTTCGACACGCGTCGGAAGTGCCGAAATGTGGACGGCTGCCGCGGCATGCACGTCCATAAAGATCCGGTCCGACGCGCTCTGGCGCGGCCCGTTCGGTATGAATCGTACTTTATTGGATATATTAAAAAAAACAAGTGTGATTGGCCATTTATTGCGCTGCGATATCATGATACACAGGGACAAGCCAGTTGCGATAGAATAAATTTTCCGAACAGTGTGGGATCTCCATAACAATTGTGATACACCATTTCATAAACTCAATTAGAGTTTATGAAATTTACTCCTTGAATCACATAGCCGTCGATTTATTATTACATGGAATTCAGATTCGCGCCAGAATACGTGTGTCATTTAACGCGCTGCCATATCTTGCTATAGCGACTTGTCAATCACGATAGAATAAATGTTCCGATCAGTGTGCGGGTGAGCGGATCTCCATAATTGTGACACACAAATTCATAAACTCAATTAGATCGAATACAGATCTAATTGAGTTTATGAAATTCACTTGTTGAATCACATAGATCGATTTATTATTACATGGAATTCAGATTCGCGCATACTACATGTGTATGAAGATGTACAGTCCATACTATGATAGATATGATTTTTTTTTGTGAAAGACGAACAAATACCATTATTTCTTTGGTAGACGGTCTGATATAAAATTGTAATAAAAGGATAAAGCAAAAAAAATAATTGGCGGATGACCAACATTTATAACAAAGTTTATAAATCGATGAACAAAAAGAATTATCTCTAATTTTCTTACAAATACATAAGCGCAATAGAAAAGAATGCAACTAATTAAGAAATGAATCAGCTCTCATCTATACCATTTTGTATATTCTTAAACTATTGCAAGCAAAATTAAGCTGTGCAGCAAAGTGATAAGATTTAATATAAATGTTACAGCTTGTTAAGATTCAGTGTACTTATATTAATATCTATATAAAAATTTCGAGTCACGTTGTTTGTCTGTGATGAACTCCTTAACTAAAGAACCGATTTTAATGAAATTTTGCACACTGTGTGCAGTTTGGTAACTTGAGAGATACAAGAGTTTTTAATTTTTTATCTCAATTTATAGTCATAATATTTTTTAATTGCAAATTACTTAGCCATAGCAACGCATGGCCGAGTACCTAATGTATATCTTATGGACCAAGTGATTAATTTAGCATTATTCATAATGTCCAGACCGTTTCAAAAATTTCCAATATGAGTAGTAGAGTAATGAAAATATGTAATAAGAGTATGTGTTTTATTTTATTAGGAATGTGCGCATTACTCCAAAATAGCCTAAATATTTTTATTTTTAGGCTATAGCTACACATTATTTTTTATGTGCTTTGTCGTATTTTAATAGTGAAATATATAACTACGTCTGTCAGACGTACACCACCTTTACAACCACATCAACTGTACTCTAAACCTAATGTTTATTGAAATATGTACACATAATTTTTTTAACGTAATTAAGCTACTAATTATAACATACTTTACCGAACTTTCGTATTAGTTTTCAAATCAAGATATAAACAATTATAAATTGAATAGAAAACAACTGCGGCTCTGTAGCAGCGCGTGTTTGCTAATGATCATGATCTTTCCACGTATGTTCTTGGTTTTTAATTGGCTTTATTTAAATGATTTATGATTATGATTTATTATAAACTTGCACAACGGTTACGTAGCAATATTCATAATAGTCTAGTCACATTGCCCGGGCATTATAAATAATATAATGTCTTAGTCACTTGGTCCATAATATATACAGTGGTTGATAAGTAGCTAAGTACTTTTTCTGGATTTTTTTATTATAGATTTTGGATTAAATTAGATTATTTTATTACGTAATATTTGACATCTGTATATTTTAAAAGGAGGAGGTTCCATGTTCGGTTGTGTGTATTTTTAAATTAAATTCTTCAATACCTTCCATTTCATTTATCTATCTATCTGTATCCCTATGAAAAAGTGTTATCCTTCTAACAATGGAATCACGAAAAACAGCAATCCGTCAAAATTGTACTGCAGTCGACGCTAACATCGCTTTAATATGATTTAAATTGATATATAGGTTGCACACGCAATCTGTTTTTGTTACATTGTCATAATGTCTTTGACTCTGAAACAATGCTATCTTAGTTCAAGGCCGCGTATCAATTGACATGACCCTGTTAAGTGAAACAATGGGATTAACCGACCACAACAAATTTCTGAGTATTGTTTTGCAGTTAAAAATTAGGAGCGGTAATTAAATTAAAAGTGTTGTTACGATGTCTTATTAATATTTTAAGTGAAAATATAGTATAGTGAAGTATAGTTATTGTTCTACTGTAGCAAACAAGCACACAGCTTGGTTAATGAATAGTTAGCTACAATAGACGTATCGCTGACACGTTGCCATTGAAAGCAGCTAATAGGATTTTTAGGTTCATAATGATATTTGTTGTACAGCTCGCTTCTGCCATCTCATAATACATACTCCTAAGCAAAATTGTATGTACTGGCAAAATAGGATTAAACATTTTAGACCCATAAAATACTTCAACATCACATTTCATTCTAAAATTAGGGAAAAAGTGTAACCTAAAGCATTTTTTTTGTATCATCAGTATCTAGCCTGTTCATAAAATAATAGACTAAAGTAAATAATTAACCTTACCTCTTTAATAATTCCTTAAAAAAAACCGACTTCAAAACAAAAACTATTCCATAAAAGACTTACATGGTTTTCTCATGGATGCCATTGTCAGAACTGGATCAAATTGAAATTGGACCACACGGGAAGCACCAGCTTTCAAATAAAAAAGAATCATCAAAATCGGTTCACCCAGTTGAAAGTTCTGAGGTAACAAACATAAAAAAAAAACATACAGTAGAATTGAGAACCTCCTCCTTTTTTGAAGTCGATTAAAAAAATCATACAATAACCACAACTTCATGTCAAAACTACTTAAATGTTCTTTAGTTATTAAGTTATTGTTTTTTATTTTTCGTAGTAGTGTATATTATAATTATTATATACTAGCAGCGCCCCGCGGTTTAACCCGCGTAAGTCCCGATCCCGTGGGAATATCGGGATAAAAAGTAGCCTATGCGTTAATCCAGGTCTCCAGCTATCTACATACCAAGTTTCATTGCAATCGGTTAAGTGGTTTTGGAAAAGAGTAACAAATATCCATCCATTAATCCAAACTTTCACATTTGTAATATTAGTGGGATATATTTTGTTTCTATTTAGTAATTTGAATGTTTCACAGGAATACTCGTAGCGTCTTTTTTCTTCACTTTCAAACATTGTATGGTTATTGGGTAACATAACTTTATTGCAGGCATATCTTTGCCTATCTCAGACACCAGTTCCTCACATATACATGGCAATACTAAAATTGTATTTACAGAAACCTACCTATTAGTTGTTAGAAAAATACAAATCTTTTAATTGTAATATGTAACTGTAAATCAAATTGTAAAATGTGTGAGGAGAAATAAATAAAATATAACTATAAATTTACAATTTAAAATACCCCCGACTCGAAAATCCCTTCAACGATTAGGAAAGAGCTGATGATCTTCGAAAGGCTGAACAGATTTTCTTGAATTATATCTAAGAACACTCTTGATCAAGTCACCATTCAAACAAAAAAAAATGCACTTAAATCGGTCCATTCGTTTGGGAGCTAAGATGCCACAGACAGATACACAGACACACAGATACATAGACCCGACTAACTTATAACACCCCTCTTTCTGCGTCGGGGGTTAAAAACAACTAAGTACTAACAGCTATACTTATTCCGAGACTCGCTCTGCGTTTCTTCTTTTGTTACATCGCGTATAGATAAACTTTACACGGAAAACCACCTCAATACAAAATTTGATCCAAATCGTTAGAGCCGTTTCCAAGATACACACGAAATTTACATATTTATACGTATAGTGTACAGGACTTGCTCATTTAAAATTACTAGATTAAGCTACTGAAAATTAAAGAATATTACAGATTGTGTGTTTTATTGTCTGGCACAAAAGTAATTTCATACATAGGTATATTCGATTGCGTTGCCTGACAGAGTTCCTTGGATTTATTGAGACTTTGAGAGGATTAGAAAGAGTAGAGTAGACCTAGAATAGACCACGTTGAGTAGACCAAAAATGGACGTAGGTCTACTCAACGTGTACGTTTTTACTCATATCAAAATACTTTTTCGCCCCTGGTGGACACAACAAGACATTCTCCCAACATAACAGCTCATGGTGCCCCTACTGACGCGTCTGGATACTTTTACTCGCATTCCAAATACGTGTGCGCCGGCGCAGTTTTCACTCCGCGCGCCTGTGGCATACCAAGATGTCTGTGATTTACTACTACCGTTCATATCTAGATATTTGCAAGGATCGTACAGTTAGGGCCACTACGAACTTTAAACACAAATTACAATTAATTAACCCAACTATTTAACTTCTATTATAAAGTTACTCAGGTATTTATGTAGTTGTGTATATTTGAAAGTCTTAAATCGCAATAAGTAATACTACAATTAACTTAAACAATTATTTGGTATTGACAACATTTCACAGATGAATTTTGTACTATAATCAGGTAAATATGGAAATGAATTATTTAAAATAAAATGATTTTTTGTACAAATACTTTTAAAATTTTTGTCTGGCTGGCTGTCTGTTTATTCCGGCTAATGTCTGGAACGGTTGGAGATAGCTGGTATTATAAGGAATAACTTAGGCTGATTTTATTTTGAAAAAAGAATATGTATACGCGAGCGAAGCCGCGCGGGAACTGCTAGTATAGAATAGAAATATGTGGTACGCGCCCCTCCACTTAATGGAAAATAGCTCTATATGTTAATTTTAAGACCTATTCATTAAACCGACTTAAGTTTATTTAAGACTAGCTGCGCCTCGCGGTTTCACTCGCCTAAGTCCCAATGCCGTGGGAATATCGAGATAAAAAGTAGCCTATGCGTTAATCCAGGTCTCCAGCTACATACCAAGTTTCATCGCAATCGGTTCAGTGGTTTTTGTGTGAAAGAGTAATAAACATCCATCCATAAAACTTTCACGTTAATAATATTGTCTAGTGGGGTTAGCTTTAACTATCGGCTCCGTTTGCGTGGGTTATCTTGAAAATAATAGCCACTATCACTAAATCCTCTATATTTTAAGAGATCGTGTGGTATTAATAATGTGCTGTAAATAATATGGAGACGTAAGTCATTTTATGTAAATAGTAGCAGTACCCGCGGGCTTCGCTTGCGTGTAAACACTTATATATTTTTCACGGAACCCTAATTCTTTTTACAAAATAAAAATAGCCTAAGTTACTTTATAACACCAGCTATCTGCCAGTGTAAGTTCCGTGGAAATCAGTCCACCCATTCCGGAAATTAGCCGAAACAAACAGACAGACAGTAAAAAAATTTTTTGCATAGGTATTGCGGAAATAACTGTATGAGCTTAAAACAAACTAATATGACTGAATGGCCTGTTGGTCTAGTGGTTAGTGACCCTGACTGCTAAGCCAGAGGTTGTGGGTTCGATTCCCACCCAGGAAAAAAAATTGTGTAATGAGCAAGATAATTTGTTCTGTGTCTGGGTGTATTTTTTTCTATAATATGTATGTTTTGGCCGCTTTCATAGACACACACTCACAATTTTCTAGAACCTTCCTCTGTCTATTTATTGTTTCGATCAATGCCAGTAGCACTTAGCAGAACTAGAATAGCTCTATCCTTAAACTATCTAGTGTGTATAAAGTTAGAAAGGAGTACCGCCCCACGTGCTCAACAGCTCAAGTACCTACCTACTACGAACTCTGTGTCAATGTCAACAATAGTCAATCAACAAAACTGTATACAGGCGTGTGTCATGAAATGATTAATCACCACGTTACGTGTTTGGCAACGAAAGGTTATGACAATGAAGTTTTATTATCGATATATCATTTGTATGCTTTGACCGTTCGTTGTGGGGGACCGAGACTGATTATTGATTGAATATGAGAGTGAGCGTCACATAGGGCACAAACAATATTTGCATAGGAGATTTAATTTATTGCAGTTTGCTAAAATATTCAAAAATCCATACATATTTGCGTTTTTTTATATAATAATACATAGAAAAATAAATGTAATCCAGAAAACCGTAGTATTTTTGAAATGAAATTAATTAGAGCATAAGTTGAATACTTATGTTTTTGACGTGACAACGTCTTATAAATTGGTTTGCCGGGTGACACTTCAAGAAACTGCGTTACGCTCCGCTCACGTTATGCGCTCACAATGAGAGCGAGTGAGAGGCACGCGTCCCTTCCACTCGGGCATGGTTAGCCCGCCTAAGAGCGAGAGAGACAGACATAAAAAGTGAAGGACGACGTATGTATGTGTAAAGGTAAAAATAAAATTTTGTTAATATGAAATTCAGTGCGAGATTCTTTGTATAAATTAATGTTTTAAATATAATTCTTTGTATAAATAAATGTTTTAAATTGTTACTATTATTTCATCCTTCTTCCTAGTATACGAATGAATATTCACATTAAAATTATTTTACCACTCAAAGTCGTTGTCACGTAAAACTTTCGCCCGTATACCGACTTTACAGGCAACCAATTTTTTTTTTTGTTAGATTGTTTTTTCGCGCAAATATCTGAAACTACGAGTCGGATTGGATTTTGTTTTTAATATTAGATAGAGTATTCATTGAGGAAGGTTATAGGCTATGTAACGTCACGCTATGATTCTTAGGAGTGCAGCAGTGACCATAAACGCAGGGAAAATGCAGAGAACGGCTAGTTATACATAGTTTTGTTCCAAATTTCAATCTATCCCACTAATATTATAAATGTGAAAGTTTGGATGGATGGATGGATGGATGTATGGATGGATGGATGGATGTATGGATGGATGGATGGATATATGGATGGATGGATGTATGTTTGTTACTCTTTCACGCAAAAACCACTGAACCTATTGCGATGAAACTTGGTATGTAGAGAGCTGGAGACTTGGATTGACGCATAGGCTACTTTTTATCCCGATATTCCCACGGAATCGGGACTTACGCAGGTGAAACCGCGGGGCGCTGCTGGTATTATATAAAAATTAATCCGTATTTCCCTTGGTCACGGTATCACGCGTAAACGGCTGGACCGATTTCATAATTCTTTTTTTTTTGTGTTTATTATCGTCAGGAGAAGGTTCTTATGACAGAAAAAAATAAGAAAGTTGCGCGGAAAATGAGAAAGTTTAAGAAAACTTAACGCTTAACTTAACATATTAACTTTTCTAATGTAACCTTAGCGCTTTTGACATAACTGTTAGTGGTTTGACAGTTTCCGCGATTGTTCAATATTCATAGTTAAGACAGGACAACGTCTGTCGGGTCCGCTAGTTGGTATCTAATAAAATATCCAGCATTATGTAGTAGTTATGTATGAATCTTTTGACATACCGACATTTAATAAACT
The DNA here is from genome assembly GCA_963859945.1 of Euplagia quadripunctaria. NCBI lineage: Eukaryota > Metazoa > Arthropoda > Insecta > Lepidoptera > Erebidae > Euplagia > Euplagia quadripunctaria. Next base: position 6,646,882 of record OY982584.1, on the reverse strand, counting down.
AAAACATTCACGACGATAGAGATGGGCTGAGCCAAAGGTCGTGGGTCCGTTTCCCACCCAGGACAAATAATGTGTAATGAGCATGATAATTTGTTCTGCGTCTGGGTGTAATTTATCTATAATGTATTTAGAAGTATATAAGTATGTTTATCAGCTGTCTGGTTGCCACAGTACAGGCTCTGTCTAATTTGGGATCAGACGGCTGTGTGTATTTTCCTTTTTTTTTTAACTTGAGACACGTCAAGTTAAAAAAAAGGAAAAATTCAAACCATCCACAAAATTATACGTAATTCTATTTAAAAGATGTGTACAGCGCTCTCACGAGACGCCAATTGCAGAAATTGTTTGTGTCAACATGCCGACAGCCACAAAAGGCCAACATGCCTTATGTATCCTTTGCGCATAAATGTGCCCGAGATACACAACTGTAAAATAATTACCTTACAAAGAAGTAACATAGGCTTGTTAACGATTTCCTCTAAAGATAAATAGCGATAAGTGTAACTAACTGGACGTCTGTAAGCCAGTAATATGTGGTTGTAAGCTTAAAACACAAAGGACATATGAACTTATTGAATTCAGAAATAAGTGGTTTGTTAAAATTGATCTAATGCTTTGTGGCGCACCCAACTGCTCCGTAAAATAAACACGTTTTATTCCTTTCTTTAATTAAACAGTACAATAAAAAGGTCGACAAACATAAGTTTCCCGCTGTCAATACAGCACTTTCAGCAATAATTACAACCCGTTTCAATGCAGGTACAAAGGAATATTCTGCCGAATGAGCAGAATTTTTTTAATTAAAAGTGTTTTAGTCCGTTCTTAATACAACCAGAATCATCATCATCAGTCACTATCTAACTTCATTTACTAATGTTAAGTCCAACTCAATACATGCGTCTATGCTGTTATTAGCATTAGCAAATTTAGCAATATTCAAGTTTTAGCCACAATTCTGGTGAACACATCCGCCAGCCGCGTTACGCTCTGCCATTAAAGTTGTCTGGCTTTAAAATAAATCTAAATCTTAAATTGATCTGCCGTAATTATGAAAATACTGTTATCTCGTCGACAAGAATATACTATTATTTCTTTCATATTCCACTACCGAAGACTGTTCTCAAATTAGAATACGCGATTCGAGTGCAGAATATTATTCAAAACCAATTAGAAATAGCAGACTTTTAAATAGATCATTCTAAGAGAGTGACTGGCCTGTTGGTCTAGTGGTTACTGACCCTGACTGCTATGCCATAGGTCGTGGGTTCGATTCCCACCTGAGTCTGGGTGTTCTTTGTGTCCGTTGTTTCTATGTTTGTAAAGTCCCCCGCGACACAGGGAGTAATTCCTAATGCGGGTGTTGTCTTTTCTAAAAAAAAAAAAAAAAAAGAGTGCTTTGATGGCACTCTCTGTAAAATGCAGATACATACAAAGCAGTTAGGTAACACGAGGACAAACAGGGATATCTTGTAATGGTAAATATTAAGAGGATACGATTAATACAACATCTCACATGATCCTTTCTGTACCAGTGAAACATCCCTGTTAATTCTGTATCTTCGGGACTGTTTGAATGTACAATTAAACATACAGTTCATTTAGACTTTGATAACTGTCTGTGAATCATACAAACTTGTTCTACGTGGGAATCGGAGCGATAGTATTGCATGGTTGGCAGTTGACCCGTCAGTTCAGTCCCAACCGCTGCGAACCGTAATAGCATCTTCAAGAAAGTCCGATTAGTATAGAGAAATCAATTTCAAAAATACAAGTTATTTAAATTTATTATATTAATAAAACAGCGGATGGTAAAGGTAACATAGATATTTAATTGATTTATTTCGTTGAAAGGAGAAGCTTGTGGCTAAGTGGTAACCGAATAGGTAAGCACATTACAAAGGTTAAGGTATACTAGCCAGGTCAGTCTCAGGATGGGTGACCATTCTTAGCACTTCGAAACCCCTCCGTGCCTCGGAAAGCACGTTAAGGCGTCGGTCCCGGTTGCCATACGAACAGCTGTGGCATTCTAAAATGTCCGACAACCTGGTCTAACTACAGAACTTCGATATCGCCTAGTACCTGGGTCGTGGAGCTCTAATGGGAGTCGCTTCACGTAAAATATTGAAGTTCGGCCGTATCGTAGTTAGACTGAAAGCTGACCCAAACTTTGTTGGGAAAAGTCTTTATTAAATTCAGTCATTTAAAATTTCGTGTTTAAAAACAGCCTAAAATCTTTGCAAGTATGTACATACAAAAAACACTCATCAGAAACAAAACATGCTCAATTTTGAAGTCGTTTGAAACAAGGGGTTGCTTAGAGAGCCCAGCTTTTAAAAAAAGCATTTTATCGTGTGGACACTGTGTGAACTTGTACTTGACCAATTGGTACCACTACAAAAACACGCAACAAAGAAAAATCTTGACTTCGAATATTATTTCCAGATGCGATTCAATTTAGCCCATGGGCGGTTTGAATACCGAATATTTAATTAGTACTAAAGATTGTGCGTCCCAACACTTAAGTACACTCAATCAACTTCGCTTTTTTAACTATTATTAACTGTAATTATATCTATGACTACTGTTCTAATTCGCTGCGTTGTTAATTTAAGTCCACAAAGTTTAGACCGCTAAGTATCGAATATCATTTTCTATATAGAACTGTAAATATTGACTCATAGTCGCCAAGGTGATTAAAGTATGAACAGACTTGATTTCAAGTTTAATATTACACAACTTTTAGATTGCTTGTTTGTTTACTTAACAGAAACGTGACTTTGGCTTTTGGAAAATTATAATACTTGAAACACTTTCGTTTCTGCGCAACAATTTGTGAAATCTTTTCCTTGTAACAGAAAAGCCTATCAACCCTGATATGAAATGTAAACACAAGAAATTTGTTTAATTTTTGGGGTTAACAAAAATTATTCAGCCCGTGATTTTTTAATAATTTGAATTTTATTAACTCACTGTTGTGGTATTTCTAAGCAATTTAATGTAAAATATATGCCAGGGGCCTTTGTCCGATTCGACAGAAAAGGCCGTTGAGATTTGGGAGTTCTTGCATTCCAGTCCTGAAAATCTAAAAATGTTTGGAGTGTGTATTACACTGCTGCCTATCCCTTTGGGAATGTGCAACCGTGAATACATTAAACAAATATGTAACCAAAAATAGCTTTGTAAGGTTCTAAAGCTTTTAACTTGAGAAGGGTACAAGGCATGGTATAAAAGCAATATTAGGTAATTTCAGATCGCGAAAGTGGTATGTGGTTATACTAGACCTTGATATCCTCGAGAATAATAAAGCAAGATTGATTGAAGTAATATACGATAATCTGACATAAAAATGGTGTTTCCCAGGTATCCACAATAAGAGTCGTAACCTCCTTGGAACGACCCAAAAAACTAATATCATGATAGGTGTGCAAGACATAAGTAGGATTAGATTCTGTTTACATGTAGTTAACAAAAAAGAATAATACATATTTGTTGAAGAACCTTTGTGGGCACAAACGTACTTCTTACTTATAGATGCTACTTAAGATATTTATTTCAGCATTTTCCTTAGTACAACAACTCTCACCCTCATCATTCTCTTGCTTTCCTACAAATAGTGTAAATTTTGTATGAGCGGTAGGTAACATAGAATACATATATGTGGGTTGTATTTTTCTTTGAAATTTTATGGGTTCATTTCCACACATTTGCATTTTTTGTTGATTAATACGTAAACAATGGATGTAGAAAATAGAAGTAAACGAGTTCCATTGAAATTAATGTTATGGTTTCCCTTACGTTTACTAGGCGGGATACTCCGGCGCTAAACTCAACTCGAGACTCACCTTGATATACATTTCAGGCTGTGTAATACCAATCATCTTTTAAATTTTACCGCAAAAAGGAGTAGTGTTATAAGTTTAACGTGTGTATCTGTCTGTGTCATCATAGCTCCTAAACGCATAGAACGATTTAGATTTAGTTTTCTTTGTTTGAAATGCAACTTGATCGAGTGTTTTTAGCTATAATTCAAGATTTAGAATTATTAGAACCGTTGATTGTCCACATATTCAACGTTATTTTGCCAAGTTCTTAAGCGAGCACGGCTTTGTAAAGAACAGATCCACAAGTACCAATCTGGTGTCGTTTGCAGAAGCCTTATGCGAAGCCATGGATAAAGGTATGCAGGTTGACGCTAAAAAAGCAAAAATAAATATAATAGTTTAAAAAAATAAAAAAACAAGCTTTTGTAGCTAGCTGAACTAAAAAGTAGAAAATAAATAATAGTTATAAAAAGTAAACACGCTTTTTTAACTTTTTCTTAATCACTTTATTTTTAACTTATAAAAAATTATTTTGTACTTTTAATATTTTTAGTCTTTAGTATTATATTGTCATTGGTCCTTGATAAGTGTGCGAAGTTTCAATTCAATCCGACGTTTTAAAGGGGGTGAAAATCACGTTCACACATTCCGTTACATAGATACACATATACATACATACAAAGCTAATTAAAGCGTGTTAATATTAGTCAACGACACAAGGTGTACCTAATAGAAATGCTGGAACTAGGTATCATGGGCATTGGTTTAATCATGTTCAGAACTTTATTTCATTTAGATACAGACAATTTGTTTATTTTTATTTATTTATGTAAAATGAAATGATGAATTGTGTAAATTGTTTATATTCGTTAAAATTTGTCAGAAATAAATATGTTTAGTTTAAATTTTAGCATTTTGAGTAAGAGGTAGGCTGAAGCAGCTGAAGGATACATGCCTTGTGTGATGATCGTGTGTCATACCGATGTTCGTCATAAATGTACCTGAAAATAATAAGAACACATTATTGTGGAAAACTTAGGAAAAGAAATAGACACCCTTACACGTAGTTACAATTAATTTCATTTCTTGTGTAGTGAACATACTTTTGTCGTAAGGCTGTTGAATATGGCTTACTTTTTTTTTGCTACTTGGACTCTATGTTAGAATCGTGCCGTTTTCAACACAATGTCTCATGCTTTGAGCAAGGAAGTTTATCACGATCCTTGTAGTAAGAGCCCCCGGTAGCATTTATAGAAATCCTACTTCAGTACGTCCCCGCGGGCTGAGACGAAATGAATTAGTATTTTCAGACGATAAACACGCGTAAATGCTACTCCGATGTCTCTGACGGTGACGTACTGCAGTAGGGTTTCTAAGTTAATATGCATTAAGATAGTAGAGTAGAAGTAGAAGAAGAGTACTAGAAACCCTCATCCTATTCGTCGTTCGCACGACGTATTCGCTTAGAATTATAGATAGGATGTCCTGAAATAGGATTTCCATATACACTCCCCGGTATATGTAATCCGCTGGACCTATTACAAGCTTTTAAACAAAACAATAAGGATGAAATGTCGTCTACGTTCAGCAAATGATTCATAGATGTGCAACAGAAATAATGTGGAAAAAAAAATACTAGTGTGAGGAAAAAGCGAGTTCTGCTTTCTCATGCATAAATTGAACTGCAGAAATTACATTTAAAAAAAATACATACATTTTAAAAGGTATTTCAAGCTACGACTACTTGGACAATAAAGGTCGGAGTTTCAGGATTATGATGGAATTCTTGAAGTTTAATTCTGGCTGGTTGTAAGGTACTTCTACTCACTCACTATCGAGTGTGTTTTTGAGATTTTAACAATCTAAAAATGAGGAAATTTATAAAGGATGTCTCCAGAAAACTATAGTTCTGCGTAAGCCAATATTTATTCTAATTCTATTTAAGTATGTAAATTTATTCCTTTTACGTTTTGAGTACTAACTAATTGTGTGATGTCTAATGAATTTAAAGTTGGAGTGTCAGTTGAAGCCAACAGCTTGGTGCTATTGGCTTCAACTAGTCTCTTTATAATGTAGATTAGGAAAGGATTACCTTCTAAAACAGATTTAGATTGTATGGTATTTGCATACCTACTTTATTATGAATGTTGTCATTGAAATTACCTTCACAAGAACTGTTTGAAAGGTAACATCTACTTGATATTACATTTACTGAACTACACATATTGTTTTATCATTTTGTTCATCGAGTAGAAAAGGGTTCCGATGTAGGTATAGGGAAAGATTCCCTCCCAATTTTAATGCGTTGTATATAAGTACATTAAGTACAACAATCCCCAAGCTTATTGGCGGGGCTGAAGTTAGCCACGAGCAAAATTAAGGTAATCAATTAATTAATCTATTTAGGAACTTTGATCTAATACTATATTAACATCGAAATCATATTTGGGTTGGTAATTTTCCACTCTATTGTACCATGCGCGAGATGGCGGTTACGCCAACTTCAGGCTGGCCAATAAGTTTGGAGAGTACTGTACATGATATGTTATTGTATGTTACTATTCTAACAGATAAACACTGGAAACTAATGATCACGGTCATTTATTTACCTTGTTTCAGACATCGAGACATTATGTACTAGAGAAGCCACTCAGAACAAAATACTGCCGTCGTAAATGAAAACACAGTAATTCCAATTACTTTATAAATGTAGTTACTGTGTTGTCATTTACGACGGCAGTATAATACATGTTCCGTTTTTATTTGAATCGCGCTTAAACAATAGTTTGTAGCCAAATCCTACAGTATTAACAAGCAGCGCTCGATTGTTTTTGAGTTGTAGTTTTCTCGCGAGCTCCTAAGCTCCGTGATTTTCATGGCTTTTACGCGTGTTGCCGAACGAACTGCTATAAAGATTTGTTTTCACTGCGGTGCAGGGCCCGCAGTTCGCGTTACAAACTTTTTCTTCGCTGTGTCTACTCTATACGCTAGTAGATAATAATAACTCAGTGGTTTCTGATTACTTTCTTTCTTAATAAATCATAGTTTCAGTTTATAATTCGTAGTATAAAAAAAAGACAGAACAGAACATATGTTAACAGTTTCTAAATATGATTGGTTGATGGCAAAAAAAATGTAGTAGAAAATACAAATAACATACAATACATCTTACTATACAACTGTCTTATTTTCCTTTTCATAAAATTCAGCCAATCCTCAAATCATTGCTACGTCAAGAGTAAGAGCAATAAACAAAACGTTTCGAATTCGTCCTCACTCGAAACGGGTACGGTCAAATTAGTCACTTCACCGCCTTTTTTAGAATATCCCAATTATGTTTTAGAAGGACAGCCGTAAGAGCCATCGTAAACACTTTTAGATTGGCGTTGAATTGTTCTTTGTTGGCGACGTGATATTTTAATTTATTTTGTGGTAATTTATTATATAGTAGCGTTGCCATGGTTACGCGTTCTTAACTTTATTTTCAAGCAAGTTGCCGGCCGAAGGACAAACAGCGATAGTCGTAAACGGATCCTAGAGTGAACACCACAAAACGGTAGTGAGGTGAGACACCTCTACCAAAGTACTGAAAAAAAAACCAGACTCCGAATAACTATTTCCTCACACAAATTTTTGTCCCGTGTGGGATTTGAACCCACAACACTCGGCGAGGTGACCACTTAAACCATTGCGCCATCCGTGCAGTCAGATTATCTATATATACCTATGTAGTAATAATAATAAATAAATATTGTATTGTGTAATAAATAATAATTGTAGACTAGACGATAGGTTTTAGAGAAAATTCTAGAGTTTTTTGGTTGTTTTTTAGTTCGGCCTGGGTAAGCAGTGATTACCCAGGCCAAACTAAATCGTTTAATATAATAAGCACCCTTAAGATTCGATAAGTCTATTTTCATTATTGCCTAAGAAAATTAATATTATACAATAGCGCTTTTTTACTTTAGATACTTAATTTGTTAATCGGTGGCAAAAAAGAAAATTACGTAATCGTAGTATCACATACGTGTTATGTTATATTACAGACACATTAAAGCTACAGCTGGAGTACAGTCGACGACTTTATACGTGTTTGAACGAGTGCGCAGTATTACATGCTTGCTACTGTGCATAATAAGAAGGTTTTTTATAACTAGGTCAGCAGTGTCACTTATGCAGTTTCAACTCTATCTACATTCATCGGAGGTTGGGTAATTGCGGTCTCTGATATTCTTCTATGTTTCTTTCAGGTATTGGAAGATTTGGGGTCAACACTTGAAGCGAGCAATACTGACGAACCTTTCTACATTCGGTCGACAGCAAGTTGAAAAAAAAACAACTCTATGTTTTTTCTTTTCTAAAAGTTAAACAAATTCATAATCATCCTCGACTACTATGTAACGCCACACAAAACAAAATAAAACCGTTCACAGTAAACGTCTTTCTGTTTATTTTTCTCTGTGACGTAATTAATGCACGTACACGTTATAAAGTTCAACACAGTTCTGCTATACAAATACGTACTTTGAAATAAAAGGAACGATCCTTTCAGAGACACAAAGCAATTTTGTTACATTAGTTTCTCTAAAGAGCAACCTGTTGAAATACTCACTCGAATGTAAAACCTAAAGTATAAAGTGTACGTTCCGTCCATCACTTACTGCTAAGCACTCGTTTGTGTAGCAAGTTTGTATTCTTCTATATCCGACGGCAACTACTCCGCTTTTCTATACGTCTTAGAGTAAGATTTCAGCTCTAGCCATATCAAAAATTCTAAGAAAGTAATACAAAGTTGAAGTTATAACCGTCTTTGTAAGTGTCAGGGGCTAAACTTGTTAAAAACCGGACAAGTGAGAGTCTGAACCGAGGGTTTCGATAGCTAACAACTTGTATGTAGATAGAACGTCCATGTCGGGAATCGATTCTCGAAGACCTTTGCCTGTTTTTTTTCGAAAGACAAAACTAATTTTGCAGTTCTAAAAATACTCTCCCATACACATACATGGATATTTATTTGACAAAGTCAAATTTCTAATTGTTGTATTGGCACTATTTCTAACCGCAAATATAAGTTTGTAATCACAAATTTTTATATAAGTATGAGTATAACAACAAATTAACGACCTTCGGCTTTTTTATTTTACTTTTGCTGTAAGACCTTGCTTCTTATCAAATTTCGTGGCATTCGTAAGAAGAAGGGTCTCGACTGACAGACAGATAGACCGACAGACAGACAAATGGACAACGAAGTGTTCTATAAGCGTTCCTATTTTTCTTTTTGAGGAACGCAACTCTAAAAATTACCGAACTACTTCAAAGCAGTTTTTGGATATCTTTATAGAACATTGATAACGTCATAATTTATCATTACAGTACTTCTCGAGGGCCTTAGCATTACCAGAGGCTTTAAAACTTTTAAAAATTTACAAGACATTAGACGTGAGATTCACTTGTTCAGAATTATAGAGTAATGAGAATTTTTAGACAAACAATTTATAATTGTTTTTCAACTTTCGTGACTTTGATACATATTAGATGTGAGCTTTCATCAGTCCACTCGTGATCACGATCGGTGCAATTCGATCGAAACGTCGGGTAACCAGGAGGTATTGTACCTTTTAAATATTATCGCGATTAAGTCTGGAGTTACATACACATCTAATATGTTTTTTTATATTCAGTAATAAGTTTTTTAAATTGGACTTCCGTTTCCGAAATGTACAAATAGCTATTCTCATAATATTTCTGACTAAGACAAATTAAATGTGAATAAACAATTCCTTTTGCTTATCTCATCGCTGTCACGTAGCTTTAGTCGGCTTTTGTAGTTAAATTTAAATACATTTGGAATGTCCATCTGTCATCTTTGATCTCTTCGAAAACTTGAATAAATAGTGAACACCTTCAGATCAATGCATGTAATGATTTAATTATAACATTAGTGTTTATTTATGTAGCACCACTTGAAAGTGATCTCCAGCTCCTAAGCAGAATTGATCAGCAGCATGATTTCAGTAACAATAAATAATGGAGATGAACTTGAGAAGTAAAGGTTCAAATTCTACTTAGTTATAGATACGTATAGACCATCAGAGATTTAATTTATGCCGCCATGTCACCAATATCCAAAACTCTCACGCATTACGACTCCAATCTTTTTGCCTGCGTCCACTATAGGCTAAATTTTTTTCGATGTAACAACGGTGGAACAATGTAATTGACATTATGATCCACCAACACGAGAGCGTTTTGCTTCTTTGCTTCCTCTGATGCCTAAAGAAGCACTAGCCATCCGACAGTTCTCTGAAACAACAACACAGTACTTGTGGTGCTATGAAAATTGTAAACGCGGTATTCTATGAGGTTTATGGAGATATTTTCGAATAGAAATCTAAGGCGAGAGCTAAGAAACGATCATCTCACCATCGCGTGACAGTATAATAGAAAAAATTATTCGATGATACACCATCGAGTCAATTCTACACTTAAATTTTCAAATCAAACAAATCCGTAGGGGATTTGTTTTCGAGGTCTTGATTTTACTCTACTAAGTCTCAAGAATCATCACCGTCTAGGTAGATAAGTTGATTTTATATCACTACATCACTATCATTACATTTTTTAAAACAAAGTCCCCCGCCACGTCTGTCTGTCTGTTCGCAATAAACTCAAAAACTACTGAACGGATTTTCATGCTGTTTTCACCAATAGATAGATCGATTCATGAGGAAGGTTTAGGTATATAATTTGTAAATTGGTTGAAATATGATGATGATTGTTGAAGATGTATCTACTACCCGTGCGAAGCCGGGGCGGGTTGCTAGTAGATACTAATATATTTTCAAACCAATCTGTTCTTACCATTCCTCCTGAATAATGGGCTAAATCAGAATGGTGTAGAGGTTTTAGTAAAGATATGGAGCAATTTATTATAGTCCTGGATTCCTTACGAGTTACGGGATTTACGGGAGATTAACGTACACTATTAAGTAGATGTATTTTATTTGTTTGGATATTTATTGTTTGTTACTTAATTAGATTATGTAGAAACTGCTATAGAAGATTAAGAACTTATTTATATATTTAAGTGTTAAGGTGATAAACTATTGGAGTGTACGCTTTGCAAGTTTTGCTATGAAATTGCACAATAATTTATATATTAATACGCGAATAGAATTATTTGTACGCATTTTTTTACGCATCAGCGGCGGTAGCGTACCCAATGGCTAAGGCGTCGGACTTGCGATCTAGTGGTTGCGGGTTCGAACCCTACCTAGTGCACTACCGACGTGAACCAGTGGGTGGTTGTGGTGGTGGGTGGTTCGCTTGTGTTTTAGCTGGAGAGGTTAACAAGAATACTAGTAATGTGTCACCCACGTTACTAGTATACTTTTAAAAAAATAATGCGAATGTAGGCCCGTGAAATTTAAAGTATATGTGCAGAAAGCTGAAATTTTTAAATGGTATCTGTTGTGTCTAAGCTACACTCGTCCAATATATATGTTGACCTGTCATGGTCCGAAGTCTAAACAATGCCAGTTCAAGTAATACTGGCCAATATAATATAAAAAAAGAATGATGTTCGAAATTTGACCACCGGGCGATCTCTTGTATAAATAAAAATTTAACTTGTTGTGACTTCATCCCACTAATATTATAAAAGTGAAAGTTTGGATGGATGGATGGATGGATGGATGTTTGTTACTCTTTCACACAAAAACCACTGAACCTGGTATGTAGATAGCTGGAGACCTGGATTAACGCATAGGCTACTTTTTATCCCGATATTCCCACGGGTCGGGACTTACGCGGGTGAAACCGCGGGGCGCTGCTAGTACGATATACATGATGTTCTGGCTAACCATACAATGAGCATCAATTATTTATCAGTCGTTCCCCTATAGTTACATGCGCGTTTATGGTTACTTCCGTGCCCCAACGGGTCATGGCGTGATGTTCAACCTTCCTCAATAAACAGCTAATAGAGCGCAGTAAGAATTGTATAAATCGTACCAGTGGAACCTGAGATAAATCCATTTAAACAAACTAATTCTGCAACTTTATTTTATTGTATAGAAGTAAGCTTTAGTTGCTGTTTGGCTAATTAAGGAGATTGGCTTCTTTGACCACCCCTTACATATAATCATCAATAGTAACTCAGGTAACACGTTACGGAAGATTTTGTGTAATGCAGTGGCGAAAGGTGGGAGGACACTAGTAGAAGGAAAACCTGGTGTCTTTGCGAAATAAGCTACAATTTAGTTTTAACCATAGTAATTATCCGTGTTTATTAACTACATTATGGCTATTTATGTTAAGAAAACTTTTAATCAGTCTTCAGAAACCTAGAACGCAAAGCCTATTTGCACCTGGCATATTGAACGGGTTTTCCCATTCCCATTTGGGAGCGACCCGACTGGAAAAGTACTTACGTCATACAGAAGCGCACCCAAACATCTCTAATTGCGTAACCACTTGCACGCGCGTGTGACAGATCTAGCACAAATTATGTACACTAATTCTTTCTTGCTACAATCAAGCAGGTCGTGTATTTATTTACTACCTTAATGGTACAAAAAAGAGTTAAACAGACATTTTGTTATTTTTTGTTTGAAAGGTGGACCTGATCGAGAGTGTTCTTAGATATAATAAAAAAAATCTATTCAGCCGTTCGAAGATCATCAGCTCTTTTGTAATCGTTGACGGGAATTTCGAGTCGGACTATTTTAAATTTTAAATTTATGATTATTACATTAATTACAGTTTAGTACTTGGAACAGTACCTATTAATTAAGTTTAATAAGTATACTTCGATGTACTAAAAATGGTTTGTGGCAAAAAGAGAAATTCGAAACGATTTATAAGATATGTTAAGCTAAACTCTAAATTTTGTGTGATCGATATGCGGTCCCAATATGCGAATATTGTCCGTATAAGATACTAGCCGTCCCCGTAGTTTCACCTGCGTTTATGGTCACTGCTCCGCTTCTATTGCTCATAGCGTGATGTTTTATAGCCTATAGCCTTCCTCGATAAATGGGCTATCCAACACTAAAATAATTTTTCAATTCTCAAACAAACTCTTCAGCTTTATAATATTACTAGCGACCCGACCCGGCTTCGCACGGGTGCAATGATGATACTAAATATACTACAGAATGTCTTTATATATAACGTTCACAGCTTTTTTGTCATTAGACAATACAAACATATTTGCTTCAGAGGTTACTCTTGAAAGAGCGACATATAATTGGCCATGTGAAAAACACTCAACGCTCAAATCTAAGCCTGCAACCGCCGCAACCGCTATGTCCCTGCATTTTAAATCTGTAATATCTTCGAAAATATTCATTGAAATTACACGCTGTTAAGGGCCATTTTGATCTATATTAAATGCACAATGTATTTAAGGTACTTAATTGGATAAGGATTAATGCTGTATTGCTTAAAATTGCTTCATAAAAAGCCATTATTTCTCGTAAAAAGTAAAAGATAAAAAATGGTTATTGTGGGTTATCCCTAAGAGATAGACATATACCATCGCGGACTTTTTTGTGGAACTTTTTAAGGTGTACAATACTGTAGTACATTATTTTGATCTATCTCGTAGGGTTCAGCCAGCGTTTGCAATGTAAACGCAAAAAAAATGTGTTTATTTACGACATCACATTAGAAACCTCTAAAGTTATCAGTGTTTCTCTACTATATTATGCATGTATTATACATATAAACCTTCCTCTTCAATCACTCTACATATTTAAAAAAAACGGATCAAATTCCGTTGCGTAGTTTTAAAAATCTAAGCATACATAGGGACAAACGGACAGCAGGAAGCGACTTTGTTTTATACTATGTAGTGATTAGTATAGATTAATTTAAATAGTGATATTGCTACATTCAAATAGATAAAACCCAAAATACGTATCCATTTATAACGTCGTAAAATTATTTTTTACTTTTATAATAAGTAAAAATTGTCAGGAGAATAGACACAAAAGAAGGACTACATAAATATTTAGAAGACCCTACGGGCTTTGGCGTGTCGAAAAAATAACCGTCACTTCAATAGAATTATGAAAAATAATGAAATAATTTTACATTTAATTTAAGAACTCTTTAAAACCTTTATCTTAACATTATTTTATAATTTAAACAGGTTTAGCTGAGGTAGATTGGTTCCCGGAGGCTTCCTTCTTAGGGCATTCCCGGGTCTACTGCAATAGGCCACTGGGACGGAACACCGTGTGGTTTCAGTCGGTTTGATTCCGACATACCACTTCAGCACTAACTCAGGTGAGGTGATGACCCGAGGGGGTTTCCACACGAAAAAAAAAATAGCTTGGGTAGTTAGTTGTAGATCGATTGAAGTAATGCGATAATGGCCAAGGTTAATTAAGCCCTAGTGGAATATCTTCGCCATAATATATCCATTTTTATAAATGCTGATGTGTTTTCGTGGGAGAACCATGCTTCGGCACCTATGGGCCGGCTCGACCGGAGTGATACCACGGCCTCACAGAAAACCGGCAGTGAAGCAATGGTTGCATTGCTTTTCACCGAGTGAGTGAGGTTACCAGAGGCCCTAAGCCATTTCTCCCATTTCCCTTCCGCTCTTCCACCCTAACCTCCACCCCTCCCCTCTTCCCCAACTTAAAGGCCGGCAACGAACTTTTGACTTTGAGGTGCCCATGGGCGGCGGTAGTCATTTACCATCAGGTGACCCGTCTGCTCGTTTCAAAGGGTGCTAACGGGCTGTATTTCATCGACCGTAATAGATAGACGGTACGGACGATCGTGGTATGGAACCCTTCGTGCGCGAGGCCAACTCGCACTTGCCCGGTTTATTGGCTTTCCTTTAACGAAAACTATGTTATTAAAGTAACCTGGGCTCTCTCGTAGAAATAACGTATATTGGCATACTTGGCTACATTAAAACCCCATATTCTTGCTATGATTTAAACAGTTTAAAAAATAACACAACAATGATAATTTTCATTTTAAAATATTGAGTGCTTTTTGGTCAATAGTATAACAAATAAACACGTGTTCAACGGGTCATTAACCTTGATCGTAAACGATACTTTCAAAAATCTTCGCCATTCTACGCCTTGAATATTCGACTATTGTATCTACTCATTCCTCCCAAACAGTTTTTTCAAAAATATATATTTTTTAAATTTAGGAATTTAAGGCAGACCACATCAAGTATGTGGCGTGTACTAGTCACCAATTCCTTTAATCTTTGGTAGCCTAAAACAGCTTTGCCAGATGTAACATTTCTTGTGTAAAAGGAAGTTAGAAAATTTGAGAAAAACTCGAAATCCTTTTTTCTTTGCTGTTGAGGATGTTTTATACCGCATCACGCCTTTACCGTTAATCCGGTTTTTTATTGAATTTGGCACACAGATTGCATACTGAATTAAAAAATACCTATACCTAACCTAAACACAGAAAACTAAGAATCACGCGGAGGAAGCCGCGAGTAATAACTATTCTAAAATAATTAAAACTATGTATATGTATATATGAATAGAATATTCTCAAAACGAACATGAGTATTATGGGAATTCAAATACAAACCCTATAACATTAATTAAATACTAGATACAAGTGTCATATCACTATAGCCAATATCGCACGGCGATTCTCTCAAAATACATATATCGCAATCCTACTAACTGACAATATTTTTCAGTATATTATTTCAATAACAGTACTATGAAATCACAAAACGTTTGAATTTGCTTAACATTTAGTATGCAAATTTGTATTTATATGTAATCATTGTATTTTATCCGCTCTAGTGGTATTCTAAGCCATCGTTTCTCAAGTAAGATTTATTGTTAATGTTAAAAACACAAAACTTATAAATCAAAAAACATTATTAATTCATCAGATGGGTATATAATTATTAAAATATTTCAGGACTATCCTAAAAAATGTCTATCTATCTAGGATGGTTCTGTTTCATTTTCTGGAAGCCTTTGAAATGTGGTGCATCAGTTGTATCCAAAAGATCACAAATTAGTAATCTCAAAGCATGTTTATAGAATCACGCCGTGTGTAAGTATAGCCTGACACCTGGAAACAATAAAGAAGAAAAACAAAAAGTTGAATATCTACGTGCTCAGTAAGAATCGATTTCGTTTAACTAATTGAAGTAGCTGACTGCTTCAATTAAGAATTAATAAGCAAAATCGAAAGAGAGAACGCCTTTGAAGGCGAAAGAAGTCATAGTCGCTGTATTTTTCTGTGGAGTGAAAGACTGAAAAATAAATTCCAATCTAACACCGGAGATCCAAAGGGATAAAGCGGTTAAAGAGAAAGAATCAATTAGTGTAATAATTTTAACAGTAGTTTCGTGAAATAACTTCTTCTTAAGATTCTTTTTTTTGTGATCATTTTACACGAATTTTCTTATAGTATAACGCTACTAAACGCTCACTGTGAGTGATAACACCATGATGGTATTGTGTAGTTTTAAAGATATTAAGCTGGAAATGCGCGTGTCGTTGTTAATTTCTGGAGCCAGGTAAGCAACTTGTTCACTGATGTGCAATAAGTTTTTTAAATTTTTTTGATTGCTTTCCCGATTAACACAAAAGAACTGTCAAAAACTATTAAACAGAATAAAAAAACTTTGTTTAGTTATTTAAGAAATTGCACACAATTGGATTAAAAAAATCGTTTCATATTATTAATGTATAACCAAAAAAGGTTGTGTTAATAAAGAAATGCGACCTAATTCACTTTCATTATGTGAATCTCCGGGGAACTGCGACATTAAAAACCTTGAGATACGATGTCCTGAGGGCGTGGGCCGCGGCGCCTGAGGTCACTCAACCTAAGAACATCGACAAAGGGACGCCTTTGGCTAATCTTTACCTGTATTAATAATGTACTGTTATTGTATTAACATCACATATTAACATGATATTGTGTATTTGGTTGGGATGTATATCCGTAACTTGTACACTCCAGGATTAGCATCTACAGTCATACCTCACGAATAATGAATATGACTACATAATACAGATTGATGAGTCTGACTGAAAACAATTGTGTAGCTGTTTATTACATAAAAGTTTCCACATTTCATGTACATATCGCATTATTTTTATATTAGTTGGCATATATTGCAATGCAAAAAAACGGCTATGCTTTCAATTTAATCTTCTTTTCAATAAAGTCCTGTGGGATTTTGTTGAACTTTTCAAAATCGTTTCATTAAACTTTTTTTAAATTCATTTTGTCACGATTGTGCCTACGACGATATTAGAAAATAGCCAATATGGATAGAGATTTTTAAGCAAAAGTATATTATCCCGTCCAAGGATTTTTATGACCAACACAGAAGTGCAAAACTGACAAGGCTAGAGCAAGGTTGCATAAGGCGTCGATAGCATAAACCATTTTCTCGCGTAGTTCACTTCAATTAGTCGAATTTATTCAAATATGTCTTATAATAGCACTAGTTGCGCCCCGCGGAAGTCCCGATCCCGTGGGAATATCGAGATAAAAATAGCCTATGAGTTAATCCAGTTTCATCGCAATCGGTTCAGTAATTTTTGTGTAAAAGAGTAACAAACAAACTTTCACGTTTATAATATTAGTGGGATGTAACGTGATTTACTGAAATCCAACCGAGATTCGAATTTTATATATACGTCATAGTTTTCTTGATTAGCAGGTTCGATTCTCTAAACAACAATAGAGGTTGGAACAAAAGCACTAAATGGCATAACATTTAATTATGGCACACGTAAGTGCATCGATCCCTTGTCTGTTATGGTGCCGAGTTACTAGACTGGAAAATCCATAGGAAGAATACCTATTGATTTTTAATTCAAATAGGGGCGAGAGAATCCATTACAGTATAATAGTCGATAACTGTCTTAGACCCGATTCGAGGAGGGATTTGGAAGTGTTTTATATTTAACTGTTTAAGGTGACTATAAAAAGAGAAAGTATTATCCGATGCCTCGTCGATTCTAAGATACCCACTGTATAATCACCATAGTTGTCTGAAGACTACCTTCTGGTCTGAAAAAGTTGGCTTTGACTAATTGACCACTGACAAGATATATCCTAATAGCAACTCGCCCCGGCTTCGGACGGTTAACAAAGCATATATTGATTTTTTCCGACATCGTCCAGAATCATCGTCATATTTCATCCCTTTTACACAAAACTTTAATTAATTATATATATATATATAGTGAAAACCCTATGGAAATCCGTTCTGTAGTTATTGAGTGTACCGCGAACAGACAGACAGGTGCGGCGGGGGACTTTGTTTTACAATATGTAGTGATAACTTTTAGAGGTAAATAAATAGTTATGTATATTCCCTTATTTTTGTTATTGCCACTTTCGTTTGTAACCACTGTTGGTACTGCGCAATACATTGACACGTATTCAAATATAGAAAGATCATGGTGTAACATAAAATATTGGACAATACGCCATGAACACGTGCGGACATCTCGACAAACAGGCGGGCAGATGCGCCGGCGCACCTGGCGAAGACGCCGATGCGCCATGGAATTAGGGTTGTCAATCCCGCTTTTGTCCTAGTTGAATACAGTTTTAAAAGTTTAAGAGTAAGAATAGTTTTAGAAGTTGTACTTTATAAGGTTGTTTATTTTTTTCGTTTCTAACAGAGTCTGTATGATGAAATTTATAATATTTTAGAATTCATTACAGTAGCAATATTTCTTGTGGGACAGACCATCGACGAACATACCCCGATATAAAAAATAGAGGTTCAGAAAATTGAGTAATCTCAAATTCGCAAAAAAACTTGGGTAATTATTTTATCCGAATCACAGTTTTTTTTAAATTATATTTAACATGGATCTCGAAACTGTTTAGCAACCCTAAAAGCTCGTGCAACTCCAAAAATAGTAGACATAAGTTAGCGACCGCGTTGACCGATTTTACACCAGAAAATAAACATTTTCCTTTGTTTATTTACGCAAGATAGTATTACGTTGATAAGAAAATGGTTTCTACAGCCAATTAACCTGTTTAACCTTTCATAATATCGATATGTGAGCTTCTTCGTTTATTCAACTGTGTTGTGTAGATTTTGTGAGGGTATCTGAGGTAATAACTAACACCTGCGTATGTTTGTCTAGTGTTAATAAATTATTATTCAAGATTGGAATTAAAACGCAATGTGTCTACAAAATATGAAAAAAAAAGGAATGGAACTTCAGTACAATTGAAACCACCATAGAACAGACACCATAGAATTCGTTAAATTCTATGGTGTCCTAAAAAATGCTTAACTATTGAGAAAAATATTTTTTACAACAATATAATATATCAGATAATTATCAGAACTTTTTCTTCGGGGGATATACTACCGGGATGACCTTAGAACCTGTTATATATTTCAGACCAAATACAGCATAAATGAACTTACTTTAAGGGTTCCGTACCCAAAGGGAGACAACGGAACCCTATTATTAAGCCTCTGCTGTTCGTATGTCTTTCAGCGGGTTGTGTTCTCATGTACCGCCATAGGTAGACAGTTGAAATTTTCACAGAGTGATTATTTTCTATTGCCTTAATAACAACACATATAAAAATAAAGAATAGAGATTAAGAAGTTTGTTGTTTTTTTTTATGTTTTTTACTCAATCTTTATAATGGCAATAGGAAGACGTTCTCTTGATTCTTTTACAAAAGTATTTAAAAAGTATATTGTGTTTAATCTTGTACGATGGAACAAAACCATTCGAGCGCTAGTTCGACTAGTACTTGTTCGTTTTTTTAAACTGCATATTATTCATAGAAACAGTATAAACAGCTACAAAAACAGGAGCGGACAGTGTTCTAATTTATTAACCTAAATATAAGAATGCATGTAATTAATTCATACATCTATTTCACTAACAAGCGTATAATGTTATTTTATTATGTTATATTGTGTGAAAATATGTCTCTCCATAAGTATAAAAAAGTATGGTGTTTTATGCCCAGTTCTTATAATCAAAAAACGATTCGTTTTGCTTACGGACGGTACAATTTTCGTTAAAATTTCGACGTCCGTAAGCAAAACGAATCGTTTCTTGATTATAGGAACCGGGCATTGGTGTACAAAAAAGCAAATACACTAAAAATATTACACACCTTTAAAACAATTGATTATTAAATTTTTTTCGTACTTTAAACCCCAAATGGAATAGATCTCCTGTACTGGTGGTCGAATATCGACCATAATTTATTAACTGTAAGTGTTTTGTGTTATATGTATAGATGACCAGTAGGTATAACTTGAACCGGCACTGTATATATTTCCGTACAATGACAGATCAACATATATATTGGACCCCTGTAGCTTTTGGTAACTGTTTATGCATAATTATTAAATTTATAACACATATTGTTTATAATTTTTAACTTTTTGCACTTCTACATATAAACTTTAACTGTCTTACTACAAAACCGTGTTTAACACATGTTTAGTTAGACGCTGCCTAACTCGATGCGTGTTCTATATAATAAGGTAACCCTAGGAAACGTTTCGTTACGTGAAGAACTGATTTTGAGAAACAAATACATTTTATTGTGAAAAAGTTTTAATTTAATAAAAATCTACATTAAATAACCATATTCAATATAGAACACGCATCGAGTTAGGCAGCGTCTAACTAACCATGTGTTAAACATCGTTTTGTAGTAAGACAGTAAGTATTTTAAATTTCATATTCCTCCGTGCTAGACATTTGCATAAAAAGGGGCACAAAGAATTATCTTCGCAGTTCACGTTCAAGAGGGGCTCGTGGCTAAGTGGTAACTGAGTACATATATTACACTACATTCACATTTCACCACCTACATTGTTTGATCCTTCGCAAGAGCACGCAAGGCGTTTGCCGTCTACCGATCACGTTTCCCAACTTCCTGCTACTAACGAGAATTTCTTAACAGAAAACCCCAAATAACAATTTTCCTGACCCGGGAATTGAATCAGATCGATCCCAATAGCTTTAACGACCGTGCTTAAACTTATACCAGGGGAACAACGAGGCGAAATCACTATAAAAATACAGTAACATTTTTCCCAAGAATCCGGGTAGACGAGTCTAATAATTACAAGATTCTATGAAGTACACATATAAATTATAATGAAATGGGAGAGCAATTGAATGAAGAAAAGAGGGCTAAGCCATCGCTCCTACGATTGTTCAACAATAGATAAAGGAGGTGCGCGTAGGGACCAACACTGCTAACAATGGCAAACGAAATTATGAAAGTAACGTATAGAGATTTAATGAATAGAATGAAAGGAGTTGTGTGTGTTACGATTACATACAATGAGAATTTTTTATTTATAACAGAATCGCCTTTTACAGTCGTGTGTATCGGATTTCAGCGCCAATTCTAGTCGTCTGATCGCGGAAGCACCAATATCTCATAAGACTGTTTTTTTTTTGAGCTTGGTTGATATTGTACTTCTACTGAGAAAAGGGGTACGAGATAAGCTTAGCTAGGAGATACGCTTAATGCACTAATAACACCACTGCTGTTGGGAATGTTTATAGACCGCTAACCTGTTTTAGTCAGGGGAGCAAAAAACAAGCAGTTGAACAACAATTGAAAAACCTGGTAGAGGAAACAAAAAAGTAGTAAAATAAATTTAATGCTTCAATTTATTTCACTTATCACATGATATTCATACACAGTTTTAGCTAAAACAGGAATTAACAAAAAGTACTAATAAAATTAATTCATTTAATTATGATTATTTCCTAATATACTAAAGTAGATGATGTTTCTTTATCATCAGAATGATAGTTTTAGTACATCCGTTGCTGAACTATTGCCTATTGTTGTCTCCTCATGAGGCATAGATGCCCCTTTCGTTGACGCGATTTGTTGCTATATTCTCTTTATTCTTCGCGGATGATTTCATCAGCTTTTGTTGCCTGACTTCGTAACCCGTGCTGACGAATATATGAGCCATACTGTTTGGACTTAATGCCGAGATTTTTAGACATTTTCTACGTTAAAATGTTTTTGTGATGGCCGGGCTACTATTTATATAATATTGCCTGTTTAAACGCACCTTAAAGGACAAAAGCACTTTAAAAATAAACTTCACCAAGTGACAAAGCACTGACAGTTGACACGATCCAAACATTTCTCATTTACGTTTTCAATTATTTATAAAAAAGGAAGCTTGACAATCCCATCTATTATTGTGATATTTTCCTTTTACACCTTATTAATTTTATATATATTGTGTCTTTTGTACAAATAAACAGAAGACAATTTTAGCTACTAGGAGAAAGACACAATAAAACATCTATACTAATATAGTAAAACTGAAGAGATTTTTGTTTAATCGCTAATCTCTGGAACTAACAATAGGATTTAAAACAATATCTATATATATGTGAGCCAGATTCATGAGGAATAGTATAGGTAGGCTATGTATCAAAACGCTATGTCCCTTAGGAGGGGAGCAGTGACCATAAACGCGGGTGAAACTGCGGCGAACGGCTAGTCTCGTTGGACAGTCTATTCATGTCTAGCTTTTGCTCGGCTTCGCTTGCGTTAATGTAGACTTCGTCAATTTAGGTATATCTCGGGAACAGTCCTTCCTCAAAAAAAACAGAGGTTCTCAATTCGACCATATATATATATATAAGTATATATTTTTTTTATGTATGTTCAGCCCTCTCTCCGTTATTTATGAACCGATTTTGATTATTCTTTTATGTTAGATAGGGTACTATTTTTGAACCCCTGACTACGTTGTATGTAGAACTTCATAATTATGGCTTGTACATTTAAGGCGTGAAAGCGCAACGAACTAACAAACAAACAAACTCACATACTAGCACTTCATTACTAGCTTGTGCTCGCGACTTCGATAGCGTTAATTTAGATTATGACAACCAATTTATATACCTGTTCATGAGTATGCAAAATTTCAGCGGTTAAGTAGTTAGCGGTAGCGTAATGGCTAAGGCTAGCTGTGATCAAGTGTTTGCGGGTTCGAACCCCACCCAGTACTCTACTGTCGTGAATCCACTCCTTTTTTTTTGTGCGTTTGGAAACCCCCTCGGGTCGTCACTCCACCGGGGTTTTCGGTGGGGCGGTGTGTCGGAATCAAACCGACTAAAACCACACGGTGTGCCGCACTGCGTCTTAAGTAGGAGGGATATGGGAACAGCTTTTATTAAGACATCCGGAACGTCATGAATCCACTCCTAACACAAGCATTTAGCTTAGCTGGAGGGGTTAACAAGAATACCTACTAATAATGTGTGACCCACGTTCCTAGTATTATTTTTATAAAAAAGAAAGCGTGGAAGCGTAACATCACAGAAACTCACTTACACATTTATAATATACTAGCTGCGCCCCGCGGTTTCACCCGCGTAAGTCCCGATCCCGCTTGCATTTCGGGATAAAAAGTAGCCTATGTGTTAATCCAGGTCTCCAGCTATCTACAAATCAAGTTTCAGCACAATCGGTTTAGTAGTTTTTGCGTGAGAGTAACAAACATCAATACATCCTCACAAACTTTCACGTTTATAATATTAGTAGGATGGTTAGGAAGACTAGTTACGATTATACAGTGAGGATACGGGTTTAGTTACCCAAGGCTGCATAGGAGGAGAAATACAAATACATAGTTAATTCAGTGGGCAAGTTCGTGCACCTAATTAGCCCTAATGGGTCGTGTCACCGAGTAACCTCATTATTAACCGCCTTGAACTGAACAATTTAAAAGGATAAACAACCTTTATCTTTATGTTTGTTACCTTTTCGTTTTGTTCGTAACCAAATCTGGCAAAGAAGGGAGTGTGAATAGTACCTGATACATACGCGTATTACCTGATCCCACTAATATTATAAAAGTAATAGTTTGGACGGATGGATGGATGGATGTTTGTTACTCTTTCACGCAAAAACCACTGAAACGATTGCTATGAAACTTGGTATGTAGATAGCTGAAGACCTGGATTACCGCATAGGCTACTTTTATCAAGATATTGCCACGGGATCGTGATTTACGCGGGTGAAACCGCGGGGCGCTGCTAGTTTAATAATAAATCATAACCACACAGGATTCAAACATTTGTCTTGTTTGTCAACTGATTTTCTTATTTTATTGCTTTTTAGTACCTAGCTATTGACGAGCTCATACCTTCGACGGGGTTATAACAGCATCAGATGTACATACAATGAACGAATGTATAAGAGTGGAAACAAACCCTGCTGCGTTAAAATACTTAATAATAAACATAACAGTTGTTTATATACATTTTTACCGTCATCTTTTGAAATCCTGATTTTGATAGCCTACTCGATAGGTGAGATTTTTTTTTGAAAACGCACATTTTAGCAGCTAAAATTCGTTATTTTGATTTTTTTATTTTAATATGCTAAGTCACACTCGCGCAATAAAAATGAATCTAACGATATGTAGTTCATCAAAATCGGTTCAGCAGTTTAGGAGTTACGAGACTTATAAGAGAACATAGGGACGGATATATAATACTATAACTAGCAGTTCCCGCGCGGCTTCGCTCGCGTGTACATATTTATATATTTTGCGCGGAACCCTAATTCTTTTTCTAAAATAAAAATAGCCTAAGTTATGCCTTTTAACACCAGCTATCTGACAGTAAAAGTCCTGTGGAAATCGGTTAACCCCTTTCAGAGATTAGTCGAAACAAAAAGTCAGACAGACAGACACAAATTTTAAAAACTGATTTTTAGGCATAGTCAGTCAGTCATAGACACTTCAATTTTATTTATTTGTATTGAAGTATACAAGTCAAACTTCGCCACAGTCGGGTAAAAAATATTAGATACATAAACATGCAAATTCATATGTTTTCCTCAAACCAGTAGGTTCATCAAAATATGCAAATAAACTCTCGCCGCTCCTGACGGTATACGGTTATGGCCGCCTATTATAATCACATTAATCACTCAACACCAGTGGTGTTCCCGGCGCGTTGTCAAATTATTTCGAGGAGGAGGATTTTGTAAGTGAGTAAAGCCCGAAAAGACGAAAGACCCATTGTTTTTCGTCTGTTGTTACATAGGTTTTTTTAGGACAGAGGCATTCCTCGACCGGGTGGAATGCCGGGTGATTCCGTTAACCACGTACAACTGAACATACGAGTACTTCAGGGACTTCTAGCGAAGACAAGCGTAACTACATGGGAATTACTAAAATACTAATCCTGTATTAAAGGTTTTCCTGCCGATTAGTACATATACAACTTTCCAACATGAACAGTAGGACCGCGGTCCGTCAGGCATGATCACCTGGAGGGACATATCGCTGTAGGGATCCTCCACAGATCCGATTCGAGGAGAATTCTGCGCTGCCTTATTTCCGATAAAATTTAAATCAAAATCTGTTAAAATTATTACGTCCCGCAGTAACAAATGATGTCAAGCCTTAAGACTTACCTTCAGACGTTTGGCTAGATTCTTCAATGCGCGGTTCGTATAATCAAGAAACGATTCGTTTTACTAACGGACGGTAAAAAAAATTGTTGAAAATTCAACGAAATTTTACCGTCCGTAAGCAAAACGAATCGTTTCTTGATTATAGGAACCGGGCAATAAGTCTTTCTCTAAGAATCTTATATCCTACAATATAGGTATAATCGCTTAAATATCAATTTACCAGATAAAACAAAAATATTCTCAGTCGCTAAACAAGCACACGGAGGTGTGCAACGTGAGTCATGGGAAAAACAGACATCCATGTGACTACTGATGCACATAATGATAATATTTGATTAAACGCCATTGTAAGCGCGCACCTGGAGTAAACTTTGTATTTGATTTGTTATGGAATCGCGACACAGTAGGATAGTTTTCATATATTATGTAGAATGCGTGCTATTTCCACGGTGAGGGTACCTACGATACATTTAGGATCTGACGACATTCGGTATAATATGTAGAAATTGATCTTTCACGAAACTAACAAACTACAAGTTAAGTTGCCGCCGTTTGACGAATTAAGGTTAATATTTTTGCGATGATTGATGATGACGACACGACGCCACACATTGACAGTCGGTGTTGCGGATCTCGTCGTGACAGTCGGTGCTGCGGGTAATCTCTCGCTCCTAACCGTGGTTCTAGCCATTGTCCGAAGCGAAAGCGCATGGAACGCCGTCACCTCCTTCTTCGAGGAGTAAGACTCTCTCTGCCCGCAGCAGACGCACCGGGCGCCGGAATGCGTTTAATGTTCTCAGACCACTTTAGCGGCCTGAGGGCGGCAGACTTGGGGAAATCGTCATCCGATAAGATGGCCTGTATCTTATCGGATGACGATTTCCCCAAGTCTGCCGCCAGAGACAGTGCGCAGTATTCCGCGCGCGCTCTTAGTGTGGGGTGTAGGAGCGCGGTGATGGTCGCATCGGGTGACGGAACTCGTTTAGGGTGAGACAATTCCCGCTACCCCGATCATAAGCAAGTAGCGGAACACCGGGGTGGCTTTTAGTCGGTAAGAGTCCGACAGACCCCATCGTCCCCCCTCCCCCTCTCGGCTCCGTCTTACGAGTTTTCGATCAGGTTACGTGTCCTGACGCGAATTTAAATTTTTTTACCCATCCCAAAAAGTGCACAACGCCGCTAAAGAAGTTTTCACTTCAAAAAAGTTAAGATTAATATTTCGGTCCTCTAGTAGAAGCCGTTCTCCGTCGTCCGTAGAAACATTTTATATACTAAAAATATAATCAGCAGGGCTCAGGGCTGAATGAGTGGGTGTATCGTGCAATGTGGCCTTAAAATGAACCTGCCACAGAATGTAGACTTTTTGGCTTACTTTATTGAAGAAAGCTACAAAAGAATCCCTGTTAAATCGTCTCACTCATAGAAATTTAGAAAAATAAATACAATTGCAACTTGGAGCAAGAAGTTTCAAACAGCAGCTAGACGCTGAATTAGAATTGCTGAGTCCTCATGGTGATAAAAAATGGCCGCTCAAAGGACCGTTTAAGACCACGTACGGTATTATAAAATGATGAGCCCTGTAAATAAACGTCTATGCGTCTTGCATAATTAAATCCCGTAAAACAGTCATCTCAGTATGGAAGCGCGTCTTTTTGGGTTTACAAAAATAACACTACAATTTTGGTATTGGTATTTTTAGCTATTGGTAATAGCATAATGTGACCAAATCTAAATATTTGCGGAGGACGTAGTACATATTCCGGTCAACTAGGGTTTGAAATTTCATTTGCAATAAAAATCATACCTTATCTATTAACACTACAGTGCAAATTCGTTTAACAACCATGTTTGTCTGTTGCAGCGTTTATGTTTCGATGCTGAATCACACCACCACCAGTTGCTACAAGATAGTACAGGGCTGAATTTAATATTCAGTTTTCCTGACATTGCCGATATATGGTTTATAGCGTTCATGATACACGTGCCGATTCTCTAGTAAAGGGTGATGATAATAAGTCTGAAGTTATTTGATACTTGATTATAAGCCAATTTATCTCAAGCGAGCTGATAATGTATTCAAAGGTTTCGAGTTTGAAAAATTACAGCGCGATTTTTTTTTATCAAATCATATTGTAAAATGTGACTTTTCTTTATTAAGTCTAAACGAAATCAAATTTAAAATTAACAAATGTGTAAAAAAAAGGGCTAAGAGCATACCCACTGAATTTTTGAATAGTAATTAAACAACCGGGTAAAACTCCCTGTCTTTGACGTCACACTAAATTGAGGCGGCCAGGGTCGGACTCTGGCCCTTTGATGTTACAAGCAGGCCGCAAATTTAACCACAACCCGTACTCGCGTGAAAGCGTTGTCGCGTCAACGGATTTATTTTCGTGTTATCCAAAAATAATATAAGTTAATTATGGACGCATCAAGGAGCATTAGCAATGGATATTGCTAAAAGTTTGTGAATGTTGCATTTATAAATACTTATATTTGCTGGGATTTTGACTAAAAGCATACGCCACTACATTTCACGAATTTAATTTTAGATATCTATTCATTCATAGACAAAGAACCGTTTTTTCTTTTCTCTTCATTATAGAACCTTTTTCGTATATGTGAAAGGGGATACGGAGGACATTCGACAACAAACAATGCAGGATAAGCACGCTGAAGTGGCAATGGACTGGTCACGGATACCAAAGGGCCGATGGCTGTTGGAGTAAACGGAAGGTAGGACGCCCGGCCAGATAAACTGACGACCTGATGAAGGTAGCAGGGATGGACTGGATGCGGTAGCCGGAGGAGCCGGGACTGTGGCGAGCATTGAGAGAAGCCTATGTTTAGCAGTTAACAATAAATTGAGGCTGATTGATTGAAAATCCTTTAGTCCGTGTCAAATGATGCCGAATACAGACCCAGGTAAACGGTAAACAAGCACTCACTCTCTTTTCATATTTCTGTATCAGACATTGTATTGTTGTAACATTTGCCTATGGCTACCTGTTACTTCATTCTCTCTTATGTATAAACTAACAACACGCCCCGTCCTTCTTCAACAATCATCAACATATTTCAATCAATGAACACAAAATTTTAACAAATTATACACTTAAACCTTCCTCGTGAATCACTCTGTCTATTAGTGAAAACCGCATGTAAATCCGTTCAGTAGTTTTTCAGTTTATCGCGAACAGACAGACGCGGCGGGGGACTTTGTTTTATAATAATATGTAGTGATATGTAGTGATCACTGATTATTATTTTTTATCAAACATAATCAGTCTCAATTACTGCTATTTCTGTTTTATTTCACCTTACACTAATTTTTATCCGACAGGTAAAGAAAATCAATATCCCGAAAACATAGTAATGCATTATATCAATATATTCATAAATGGAGTACATTGTCCTAGAGTAACCTGTAAAAAACCACAGCCAAACAAGGTGTGAAGTAGTTAGATCAATATAATATTGACGACGACAACGTAAGCATCAGTAGGTGTTATTAACCTGTCGCTAGACAACAACCCACTTTGAAATGTAGCCATTTACAACTTATACGGGTTGACACGTTGTAATCCACTTGATGTTACATGGTGTTACAGTATAACATGATTATATGTCGTAGAACAAAATAGCTACGAAGTAAGATATGATTGCAATTAAATTGCGAGTGATGGAAGTCATCGTTTTTCTAAATAATACGTAGTCACGAAGAGGTAGTCAGAGAGTATTATTACACGCGGCACCTCTGCTAGCTAACTTTATGTTAACGCGCTCCTCGTTGTTGTGCAAAAGAAGGGCAAACCAACAAACACGCTTGTTTATTTAATAAGTTTTTAATCAATCAACTTCGTTAATCCATCTACTAAACTACCAACTTAATTGTAAATCATTTTTAAAAGTTTATCGCACTGATAAATCATGATGATAGTTTCTTGACACTTAAATGAATATTATAAGGAAGCAGGAACAATATTATTGGATACATATATGTAAATGAAACATAGCTCAGATGGAATAAAACATTTCAAACGTACATGTTTTCATTCACCGATAAGAGGAAAAATGTGGATGGCTATCCATTCAAGCACGGGCGATCCGTGCCTGCATTTCTGTATGGTCGGTACACCACAAAGCTCGCAATAGAGAACTAACTTGCTGGTACTGTAATATCTGCAGCATATTACAGATGTATCATTTAATCGATAAAGCTTACGTGATTGCGTTTCTAATACGTGTCATTAATACACAAATGTGTTTTATATTTATGGCTGTAGTGTACAAGAAACTATTAGTTAAGTGTATGCTTAGTCATTTGAATCTTTCTTTGAAGGTTAACTATTTTGACTTGACATTAATTTTAAGCAAGCAATCTCACGTTATTCAAGACTAATTACTTGTACATATATAACTTTATATTGAATCTGATTTCTGAAAATAACCTTTAACTTTTTAACAATTCTGGAACATAAAACAATCACAGACGTTCCTTCCTAACGAGAACTAGGTAAAGTCTTAATACATTATTCAAAGTACTGCCTAAAGTTTCCACAATCCTTTTACCTCACGAATTAGATTAGTCAAGTTAGTGACACTAAGTTACATATAATAAATGTAAAGCTCCTTTCTCGTGCGTTTCAAGGAAAAGGAAGGATCTGATAAGATTGATTTTTTAGACAATGAGGAACTATATGCTAAATATGCTTTTATATTTCTTACACTATTAAAGCCGCAGTTACAAAAGAATCGCTACAGTAGTTCTCTATTGTTGGTGACCCTATATAAAGCAACGTTACTACACCTTTTATCGGTCAAATTGGAAGTTTAGGACCTTGTTAACTAAAAAGGCAGAATTCACTTCCAACTTAAGTGCAATATGCACGCAGGCAGTTTCCGTAGTGCAGTAGATTCTAATTATAGGAACTACAAACTGTGGGAGAGCCATGGTTTGGCACGTATGGGCCGGCTCGTCCGGAGTGATACCACGGGCTCGCAGAAAACCGGCAGTGATGCAATGATTTCATTGCTTTTCACCGAGTGAGTGAGGTTACCGGAGCCCCTAACCCTTCCCTCTCCCCCCTTCCCCTCTTCTCCCCCTACCTGCACTCTCCCCTTCCCCTCTTCTCCAACTACCCGCACTCTCCCTCTTCCCCTACTCCCACCTTAAAGGCCGGCAGCGCACTTGTGACTCTTGATTTGCCCATGGGCGGCAGTAGTCGCTTACCATCAGGTGACCCATCTGCTCGTTTGTCCCCTATCCCATAAAAAAAAAACCATAAAAACTGAAAAAGGAGAACTTGGAACAAATAAAAAATAAGCCTAAATTCAATATTTTTCGACATCCTTTAAGACAAGCAGAAACAAGATGCAAAAGATAAAAGTGTATTGCCGAACCACACCATTGTTTTCAAAGTATTCAATAGTTTTGCTTCATTTATTGGTACACAACAGGAATTTGATAACCTTACTACTTCCGTTTGATACTATTTCTTAGTACAACCACAATTATTGATAGGTACCTACTGGTTTCTGATATCAGTATGATGAAATAAAAAAGAATCGTCCTTGTACAAAAAAACACCGAAAATCACACTTCTTGTGCGGCGTTGTACACTTTTTGGGATGGGTAAAAAATGTTAAACTCGCGTCAGGACACGTGACCTAATCGCAAATTCGTAAGACGGAGCCGAGTTTCTTATATTTAAAAAAATAAAACATTCGAAATTCAAACATTTATGAGCGGCCAGGAGCGCAGAACTTCCAGTGTACCCTATGTATACATTTAGATATGTTTTTTTTACAATCCGGTTTTATAGATATACCTATCATAATAGTCTCAATCTCTCTGCAATTGTTTATAGACAATTATCCTCTTTATATGGTGTATTAGGTTTGTGTAAAACGAGTTCAATAAATTAACCAATTACTTTACTCTGTCCATTCATTTATTTTCTTTTTGACAGTTCGATAAGTAGTCATTTTGTGACGACCTAACACGTTGGCGATTCGTTTGAAATAAAAATCGATTTAATTTTAGAGGGAGTTTTAATCGATAAAAAAAAGAGTTACACCATATAAACCATGGGCACGTGTGTAGCAACGTTCAATCTATACTAATATTATAAAACTGAAGAGTTTGTTTGTTTGGTTGAACGCGCTAATCTCCGGAACTACTGGTTCGAATTGAAAAATAAAATTGTATTGGAGCCCATTTATCGAGGAAGGCTATAGGCTACATAACATCACGTTACGACTAATGAAAAAAGTTGCAAAAACGGAGAAAATTTACAAATGCTGACGATATTGCGCGGGTCAGCTAGTATATTCTTAACCATCATCATCATCATCATCATCTTCCTGCTCTTTTCTCAATTTACATTGGGGTCTGCACAATTTGTGACATTGCTCAGGGTTTGGCTGATTTATTTTATGGCCGGCGGCCTGCCCGACGCCAACCCACCTTGGGAAAGTAGTCGTTTTAAGATAGTAAAGAAGTAAGAAGGTAAATTTGCATAAGGAAAAATGGGTAGGGAGAGGAACCCAGGGTAAGGGATACCAAGTCCCGGATGGGACTGAGTGACAAATTTCCTGTGTCTGGAGAAGCCACTAGGACCGGAATTCCACCTGGCAACGGTGGTCACGTTCTTGAGCAACTGTGAAATAGGAAATAAACGAATGGACAGAGTATAAACTTATATTTTCCGTACACGAAATTCATTAACACCCACAGATACTGACTATTGACAATAAAAAAGTGTGTGGGCTTTATTGCGAGTTATTTAAAAACTATCTTGCTACATGAAAAATCATCGTCCGGCACTAAAATGAAAAAATAAAACGATTTCAATTCAAAGAAACTGATAAATTTACTAAACAGAATATTGGTTTCAGTACTTCTACAATATTTAATCGCTTTCTTTGTCTTATTTTATTGAATTATATACGATTTTGCATGAAAAATAAAAAAAAAACAAAACCAGGGATTAAAAAAGGTTTTTGATGTTGCGGTGTTTAATGAAAAGGATACGAAAGAGCCATAGAAACGAAGCTGAATTATGTAAAACTGCTTTTATAATAAGTTTTTTTTATAGACAACTCCCGGATTAGGAATATTCCTGTGTCGGGGGGCTTCACAAACATTCAAACAACGGACACAAAGAACACCCAGACTCGGGACAACTATTAGTGGTCACAAAAATTTTGTCCCGTGTGGGATTTGAACCCACAACACTCGGTGCGACGTAGTGTGGAGGTGACCACTTAAACCATTGCGCCATCCGTTCAGTCAACTAGTTACCCAACTAGTTATGCTAAACAATTGAGCAATATGATTTAAAATAGTTTACAAAACATCTAATGTCATATCCGGAAGATCAGATTCTATACAATATAACATCTCTTACCGTAGGCACTAGTATGTATTCTGTGCCTTAGCGTTTCATTTCTTAGACACTCTTGAAGAAGTAACAAACACTGCGAAGAACTTGGCAATTGATATTGACTTATCCTGGAGCAATCAATTACAGGAAATTAGTCGAAAACATTTTGCATCAGGGATTCCATGCGCAGACTTTGACACTTTCGACTTTGACTTTCTCCTAACATAATTATGTATTTACACGGGAATTAACGTGATCACGAAAAGGTATTACATATCTCTGAATTGCCTGACGTTTCGACCAAGTTGCGCTGACTCTTCTCCTAACATCTACTGAAATTGCTTCTATCACAATCTCTCTTACTTCCATTCCTTGTTTGCAAGCTATTTTGATCTTACAGAGCATCAAGTTCATATGTTTGAGTTTCTTTAAAACATTTGTATCCGATGGTCGCAGGGACCGAAAAGTTCTCGAATGGAGACCACGGACCGGAAAGCGCAGCGTAGAACGTCCATTATCGCGGTGGACAGACGACCGAAGTTAATAACTTCAAAGAAGACCGGTTGGAAGCGGCTTGCATCCACCATAGGGATCGGGAGGTCTATGTCCAACAGTGGATGTCCTTTGACTGAAAAGATGATGATGATTTGTATCCAATTCGTATTTGGTTTAACGTTGCCTGGAAGACATCTCTCTAAGTGGTCATCCATGTTTTTACAGCTGTTTTGTTCCAATATTATGTTGTAAAAAAAAAGAAATTAACATATATGCCGTAATATAAAGTTTTAATTTCTGTTTCCAGTCG
The DNA here is from genome assembly GCA_963859945.1 of Euplagia quadripunctaria. NCBI lineage: Eukaryota > Metazoa > Arthropoda > Insecta > Lepidoptera > Erebidae > Euplagia > Euplagia quadripunctaria. The sequence continues at coordinate 6,613,415 of OY982584.1, read as the reverse complement.
ATTTGGTTAATTAACAGTACGCCAGGAGCGCTAACTAGGGTGGGTAATGTCAAATGTGGAAGTAATTGATTTGTGTTGTCTTATTGTTTGGAATCACGTGGGTCGGTCACAATGTTTTTTTTTTATATAAATAGAAGGCTACTAGTAATGCGGGTCTCACATTACTAGTATTCTTGTTAACCCCCCAATCTAAGCTAAATCCTTGTGTTAGGAGTGGCTTTCCGTCGGTAGTGCACTGGGTAGTGTTCAAACCCGCAACCACTCGATCGCAAGTCGACGCCTTCCCGGAAACAGTATTTGTTTTCTGGATAAAAGGAACCCTATGATCTCAGTACCCCTGCCAACGCGAATGCAAAATTTCATGATTGTAGGTTGTGTAGGTATTAGGTAAGACATGAACGCGTAACAAACAAACACACCTTGGCATTTATAATATTAATTAGGATTCTAGATGTTGTTAGCAATGTAATACGTACAACTTGTGCAAAAAGAGCTTGGCAATCAATCAATGGCCAAATTGCAGTAGCAGCCTTACAAAGAAGACAAAAGTGATGAAATATGAAGTTGAAGTAGATGCTGCAATCAATAGGCACGCTCGCTCTTTGATAGAAAGTCATTCTAGCCGATTTTAATAAAGCAAGCCTTTATTATTAAATTAAGTATTAGAAATGAATAAACTATATCGAATGAAATAGATTGCTCTTTATATCAACAATTAATTGTTTATATATATATTTTTTTAATTTAATATTTTTTCTTCTTGCCTAAATACAGGAGCTCAGTTCTACATCATCCCTTCCGCATGCGACCAAAATCATTTACTGTCAGAGAAACTTTACATCGGTAAAGTTCGATGGCAAGTTAGATTACACTGGAAATTCAATTATCTGTTGAAAACCAGAAGGGCAACATCTATACATGATGTCAGTTTCAAAGGTAATTGAACACCCGTAAAAGCAACAGACACGCAATGCAACCAACGCAACGTCCAAAAAAATAAGTTACTTCAAAATCTTCAAATCAATATACCTACTTCAGATATTTAATAGAAAGTTTGGACTTCTTCATTCTTCTTTCTAGGACATGTCTAATCCGTGAAAGTCATAATACATTATTATACTTATTTAAATACTACTGACATCAAAATGAAAAACAGAACTTCCACATCAACCAAAGCAGAAACTTATTATTCTACATAAATTAAAAAAAAAAACATATATCCCCGGGTAGTAGTGGTAGCTGTGCAGACTACAGATTACCTGTCCACTGCATGTATTGGCAATATCGCTTTGTTTATTGTCGGTAACGTGACCTGATTCATGAATTTTGATATCCTGTGTGTGACACAGTAATAATTGAAAACGCTCGCATTTCAGGTTTCCTGGCTCGTTTCCCAACTTTTGTGATAGAAACGTTGTTTTCTTACTGCCGATATTAATTGCCTTTTTTAGCTGTCTACGGGTTTGTCTATATCGTAGATAGAATTTCATATCTAGTTTTAACTGGTGGCTTTTAATTAAAAGAGATTTTTTATAGCTTTGTTTTTTTTTGTCCGGTTTCTTCTGTAATAAATGACTGTGATGAGAAACAAAGCGAGTAAAATATTTTAAACAAAGCTTTTATTAGACCTTATCTACAGAATGTATTTATTTCAAACAAATTTTGTAAATTTCATTATATGTACGTATTTGAAAAGACTACGTAAAAGAAGGAGGTAATAATTTTTAATCAGAAAAATAGTAAACTTTTTTTTTACATTTCATAATTTTAAGTTTTGAGTTTTAAAAACTTTAGTCGTATGTCAACTCTCAGTAAAGCGCATTATAGCATTTCTCTAATTTCTTTTGAACTTTCACGACATGTATGGGTAAACGTCGCAATGTCATAGAATACAAAAATTGAATTTTACGTATTTATAGTCAATCTGATAACTAAACACTATAGACCGGTTAAATTAAATTAATTTAAATAAGTTCTGTTCTAGAAATCAATCCTAGAAGATTTCTAAACCCAAAATCAAATAAAAGGAGCGTTTACAATTAGTAAGAACTAAATCACGTAGCATTTTAGAAGAACTTAATGATAATAGGTAAAGATTCGTGACTAACAACTTTTCGAATAAAAGAAAAGTTGCAGCCACCACCACCGCCACCAGCAGAGAGTTTTATTAATTTTATTTTGTTAAGTTTTATTAATGTTTGGAGAATACCACTAACGAACACACTGCGCGATTGTAGCTAATGCTTTCTTGGAAAGAACTTGAGAAATGAATCACGTCGAACACTAAGAATCGAAGGTAAATTAAGATAGAAAAATAATGGAGGAAACCGATTTATAAAATTATAAAACTGTGTATATGTACCTAATTACATGTCAACCACAAAATAGTATATTAAAAACTCGAGAATTAACTGCTGTGTATAGATCAAAGCCGTTTGATGGAACAATGTTGTAAAGTTAGCTTACCTACATTTTTGAGATCCCGTATATCAATGAAAGCAGGATTCGGAGAAAAAATCCCGATTGTACAATCGAGTTTATCCATTTTGCTGTTATTGTTCTATTTGGACAACTACCTGCAGAAGAATATTTGAAGAAACAAAATGCTTTAGATAGATTATTATAAATTATCGAGACCGCGTAAATGTATATATACATAATTAAGGTAAATCCTCCTTCTTTTTTAAATCTTCAATCACAAGAGAATTTTATACTTTAACCTCAGCTGGTTTTAATAGTTTACATAACTTTTTGCAATAAAACAAAAAGGGATAACAACGCTTCATTATATGCTTCAGAGTACTTCAAACCAGCGTTGACGTTTCTGAGAAAATCTTGAAAGAGGTAGGGCACAGGAGATTTCTGTTTATTATTATTACAGACGTCCGATTGATCCACTATCTCCAAGACCTATATCAGGGCATGGTCAGTAATGCTGTAGTAGGGTCTCCAGAATTTCATGGAAGTGGGGGGACATGACGTGTTGATGATGTCATTGTAAAGTTACGTCAATAATCGATCACATATTAACTTTTCAACAAAGCAGAAGGACACACATCATATAAATGATGTAAATTAAGTGAAGTCTTAGAAAACTGTTGAAATTTTATAAGTGAATTATTACTACTTTTCAGAAAATGGCAAAGTTGCTTAATGGAGTACAAAGTTTTGAAAGTCGGTGTTAGGCGTTGCACTGGGGACAACACATACAACCGAATATATATTTAACAATTATACTACTTACAGAAATTATTATTCTTATACATTATGTTGCTACATTTTAGCTCTTTTAGGTGGACCATTTTGTTAAATATATGTGACTTAGTTTCAGCACATTAAATATTTTCTTTTACTTTAATGTTATTCATGTTAATTCTTTAGTGTATTTCTGTGTATTCCTAGTGTTTGCTGATCTTTATTACATTGTATATATTTAGGGTGTATCTGACAATGGAACACTTACTTAAATCACTGAAAGAGCATGAGTAGCATGCAATTGCAAAAAAAAAATTTCGGAAAAAAACTATCCGTTTGAAAGTTATCACCGTTTGAACTGCAAGGTATTTCCACCTCCGTTTCTAATAAAAGCAGGTGCAATGTGTTAAAGATTTTAAATCAAACAATTTTTTTATTAATTTTGAAATTTTAAAATCTGTTTTTGAGAAAATCCATAAAAAACTAACTTTTAATGGATTTTCTCAATAACGGAATGGAAAGGAAATTCAAACGGTCATAACTTTTAAACTGATAGTTTTTTTTTCCAAAATTCCTTTTGTGACTGAGATTTAAGTAAGTGTTCCATTATCATATATCACCCTGTATATCTTTCTATGAGGTATAGGTACATACATACTCATGTACAATACAAACAAAATCTGCAAAAAATGCCACCGTAATATGGGTATTATGATTGTCCGTTGTATCATAACTTTAATATTTACATTTCGTGTAATGGTAATCTATGGAACACGAAGTTGTTATTAGAGTAAGTGAACCTTAAAAATGAATAATGCCTTGCCATTTATATTAGGTAAGTAAGGTTGTTTTGGTACATATTTCGAATTATAATTTGTTATACGATACTAGATACTAATAATAGAAATAATTTACGATAAGTGATGCAGATATACGTTATTTTCTTTATTTAAAACATTTTCCTTTCGCAATGCCTATATTATGATTAAAATAAATTTATAATATAGATATAGGTATATATAATATAAATAAATCAAGTACCTCTCCCCCCCGCTCCTGCCCTCTTCTCCCCCTCCCAGTACACTCGCTCTCACCCCCCCCCCCCCCCTTGCCCTACTCCCACCTTAAATGCCGGCAAGGCACTTGTGACTCTCGAGTTGCAAGTGCCCATGGGCGGCGGAAGTCACTTACCTTCAGGTGACCCGTCTGCCCGTTTTCCCCATATAAAAAGAAAAAAAAGTACGAAGAAAAACGTTGAAAGGAAATTTGAAGAAATAGCTTGATGTGCAGAATGAATGGAAGAAACAAGGACGCTCTTTGTATACAGTTTCATTGTTTAGTAAAATTGTATAGACTAGTAACATTTAGGGCCAGGATGTTTGAAGAGGACAAAATAAATGCAAAATAGTTCATAAGATCTTAAGAAGAGTTAAGGATACACAGTCGCCGGCATTAAACTGTAGGTTTTTAATTTTAAGCCTTTCCCTCTTGTGTCATATTTTGAGCTCGATTTTATATAAGCTTGGTGTACACAAAAATGACAAGGGTTCGAGCTTTGAAACCCTACACCAAATTGAATAAACGCTTAAATTGTCATTGAAAATGTATTAAATAATATAATAAATTGTGTGTTGACACAACGCCGTGAGTTGATTGGAACAGTACCTATTGATTTGGTTTTTTTTTTTAAAACAACTTGGTAGATAAACAAGCGTGCGACCAGGCGTATGGTAAGCGGTTACCAGCGCCTATTAACAGTTACAACACCAGTGTAATGTAGCGAAATTTTACAAACACTGTTATTAGGGTCGAATACATTATTAGGCCCAGGCGTCGGACTTACGGTCAAGAGGTTACAGGTTCGACCCCCACCCTTTACACTACAGATGAGAATTCATTCCTAACAAGGCGTTGGAAGTCTTTAATGAAAGTGAGGATTACTATTTTCTAAGCCGTCTTGTAGAACTCGTAGCTCATCGAGTTCTTACAAATGATTGCAATCATTCAGCTTGCACTCATAAGATCTAAGTATTACAAAATAATCACGCAAATCTAATACCTGGTTCTTGTTGTAAGTGCAACGGAGACATAATAATTAAGAAGTGAAATGAGCTTTTGTTTATAAAGCGGTTAACTATTAAAAAAAAAAAAAAAATCAACGTTTATCACGTTTTTTTGTATTCGTTTTAGGATACAACACCAGCTAAGTTCTTGTGTTTACCAGTGGTGTTATAGATAACACCGAAACGAACGAAATTTAAACAATTGTAAGTACATTAGAGAGCCGGTAGTCAGGCCATTCAGGTACGTAATAGGTAGTGGGTTGCCATGCGAGCTAAATTGCATTATATTGTGTGGTCACAAGGGCCGCTATTTATTGTCTTGAATGAGTGAGCTCTCTCTTTGCTATTCTGTGGTTCGACACTAAAGTTTTCATCATCTTAGAGTATCAGAAAAATCACTTCGGTAGAAAAACTAACAATAACAAAAGTCTAACAATTTAAAACAAACGAAACTGCCTACATAAAAATATTATTATGAAAGCGAATTACAAGGTACGTTACCCAGTAAATCCAGGAGGATATCCCCTCTAATGCATCAACCCTGCCAAAACATAAGGGTATATCTGCTGAAATATATCATCGTTACTTACGTCTGTCTGTAACCGCCAGAATTAATCTAAACCACAACTCGGCGGACCCTTTTAAAGATGAGGTGTATGTCTGTGTTCGTGGTGTTTTGTTATAAGAACATTTTTAGAATAAAGCCAAAAAAAGTATATTATAAAGGAAATAAAAATTTGAAACAGAAAATAAAAAAATCACTACGTAATATAGCCGCAGAAACCAGCCGTTGGGTTAGAATCTTTTTCGACTCTCTAGTTATGAAGAGTTTTTTTTTCTGTTGAAACTTGAAAAAAAACTGTATCCGTAAATTTAAAAACCAGAGGATGATTGATGTGACTACTAATCACTTTCTCTGCCTACCCCGAAAGAAAAAAGATGTGAGTGGTATGTATGTACATTAACTGTAGCTCATGCCTCCATTTTTTCCATCGATCAATATCACTTAAAAAGTTCCATCAATTAATTTTGAGATTCATATTATTATGTCGGAAATCCTAGTTTCTTCTAATCATAGTTGCACTAAAATTACGGAAGCAAAGTCCACGCAGACACAAAAGTGTACGTGAATATTGTAATTAGTACATATTATATATTTGACACCATAACCACCCACACTAAATCATTACAGTCCTGTCCAGCCAAAGGATGCCTGGAAGATATTGCTTGTGATAGCGCCCATTGTGCATTTTATGTTTAAGTTTTTTTTTTGTGTATATATATTATGTGTTTGATATACAATAAGGAGTACTTACTTTCTTACTTAGTTACTTTGGCTAGTAAAGCCCTAACAGTAAAGTCGTAACGTAACTTCCTAAGCACTGTTGTTTATGTAAAACTTCAACATTATCATTTGCATTTATCAATTTTCTGTCTATTACTTAGCATAATTGAAAGTGTTTCGTTCAACAAGTTGACTGAAACCATGAAAAAGCGTTTTACATCGTCTGTTAAAGAGCCCAATGTTTTATTTAATGATTCACGTTTTGTGTAGAGGAAATGAAAAATGCAACGGGCATTTTTCAATTAACTCATAAACTAACTCCTTGTATTACATACACTACACTGCGTTAGGTGTCAGTCGTGACCAGTGTCTTGGTCAAGTCTAAGTAACAATGCTGACTAATCATCACCCAGTGTTGAAAACAGACCGTTAAGCCTTTTCATAATTCGCTTTAGTTATTTTATCAATACTAGAGATCGTGTGGTAGTCGAATTTCGACCACGGTTTTTTCATTAGCCAGTATAATTTGAGCTGTCATTTGATAGACAGACAGATTACTTACCATGACAGGTAATTACATATACTGGACGTGTGTAATTTATTTCATTAAGCCGTTTTCACGTAATTTTTAAAGTTGTAAAAGAAAATTTTAGCTTTCTGCACTTCTTCTATATATAAACTGTAAATATTCCAAAATTCACGTTACTACGTTCGCGAAATTACTTCTGTATAATTACTTAAAAAGGGGTACAAAGAATTCTCTCCACGTATTAATATAACGATAATTTAATAGGAAGGTATTTACTCCACTAAGAGTGGCAAGGGGTAACCGTCACGCGTTGCTAAAATACCCTACCCAACCCTACTCACCAGCAGGAATACAACTATAAGCAAGTAGAGTTGTTAAGCTGACGTTTGAGATACAACCCCAGTTCGGTGGTTACGTATTATTACGTAACGTGATATCACGTTGTCTTATCATATTATCTCTCATGAGAGTTTTAACTTATAATATTGATGCTTCTTGTTTGTTACAAATTCGTCAAATTATGGAAAATACACTTGATATACATTACCATTAGGTAATGTATATTAAAAATAAAATCTACAATCACTTATATTTTAAATACTGTTCTATTTTTATTTAAACAATGGTACAATTTAAAGGATTTGGTTTATACATTTATACATGAGTTGGCAAATTGAATATTTAAGGAAAGGCGTGACGCGTGTCTTTTAAGGTAACGTGGGTAATATACCCACTTCACCTTAAAAGACACCATTTACAAAAAAAAAACTCACATTGTACCAGCTTTTTTTCCCTTTTCATCCAAGAAACACTTATTCGTTTTTCATTTTTTTATATGGAAGACTATAGTACTAAAAAAGATTACTAGTAAACACGTTAACCTAACGCTAGTGCTAAGAGTGAGCCTAGTGTATTAGTAGTGGAGGACCATAGTATCAGTAGTGTAACAGGCTAACAGGCCATTCCTGCCACCTTTCTGCTAGCAGCTTCACTGCTTAGAAGTTTATTTTCCAATATCTTCAGTGCGTCTGAAAAACACATACACAATGTGCCTGACATCCAGGCGACATTGTGCTTGTTCAATATTTGCGGCTGTAATTACATGTAAAATTTACCTCGTCTTTTGAGAAACTGAAGGTAAAACATTTAATCGACAACATGAAATCGCAAAGATAATGTACATTAGGTACTCAATTTGTTTTATAAACGTTTTCGTGTAAAATATTCAAATCACGTTCAACATAATTACACTCTGAATGTCGGGAAACCAATTACCAATGTGTAAATCTTTACTTTGATACTCTGTAGAATAGAGCCTGGAAAAGATATTTTCCTCAATGTTGGGATTCTGCACATGACGTAGATACTTAGTAAGCCAATATAATTGAAATCGTTTAAGTGTATCTTCTACACCTGGTCCCTAAGCGTCGTGATCAACTTGATCATTTCAGTGTCTATCATTTTGATGAATGAGAGACTATCCTAATTGTTATTATTATTTTAGAATGTGGTGTCGTTATTACATATGTTTGATAGCTTCGCCTTGCGTCTGATAATGTAACTTTTTTATACATACTGTAAGCTGAGGCGGCAAATTTTATGATATACTGCCACCGCCGCTGCCGTCGCTTAAGGAGGTGTTGTTATATTGCGAATTAAAATAAATAAAAGCGATAGGGACTTATAGTTCACCCGAGGTATGCTCGGAACATTTACTACAACATTAAAATATATTGCCAAGTTCTTTTCAAAAAAGGTTTTCTGAGCCTCGTGTACTTGGTTAATTTCTTATTGAACGTACATGTACGTATACTATAAGTACAGTATAATCTCTTCACCTTTAAGCGGTTGGTTTTATTGTCATGTACCGGTAGTTTTGGTATTAAATCAACATTAGTGTACAACAATTTAACAAGTGCCTTCAGCGTTCAGATTGACTTTCAAGCTTCTTGTTTGAGTGGTACCTACTTGTGTTCCTTTTGGTTTTATCAATTTAACATTAAATTAAATGCACATTTAGGTGGAGAGACAATAAATTTAACGTCCGCAAACATTCATAGACATACCTTGATCCTGACCATGATCTATGAGAATAATACTTTTCGAATTGGACTTTAAAGGATAAATCCTTTAAAGTCCAATTCGAAAAGTTTATAAATATTAAAGTCTGAACACAAGTCATTACTACTGTTTACAAGTCCATTACTAATAAAACATAAGTAATTAATAAGTCCACATATTTTTTACAGTAAACATAAATTACCGTTACTTAAGTAAATCATTTTCTTATCAATATATAATCAGTGGTAATCAGTTAGCGACAATATACATAGTTAGAATTGGGGACCCGCCTGCCATACCAGCAAGTCATGCTAACTCGTAGTTAAAGTAATCGATTCATAACTACCATGATATTCAATTATTATTACTTACAGGGCAAACTAGGAAATTAATGTTTGTATAACGTAGGTTTGTGTACAAAAAAACTTTAAAATTAAGTTTCAAAATATATTATACTGCTTACTATCAAGAGCCCTTTAATGAAAATGAAGGTTTTATTTTTATTTTTTAATAAAGGCTAGGTATACAAGCAAATAGTTTTTCTATGGTACGCATTTTTCAGTATGTGGCAAGAGGAGGGCTATAAAAAATCTTAAAAACAAGTTTTTTAGAAGTCAGTGTACATGTTTGTAACATAATTGTTGGTGAAATGTAATAAGTTTAAATATTTATAATTACTCAGTAAGACTAATTATGTGAACATAAAAATGGACGAGATTGGAGTGCTTTTACCCACAAGCAATTTAGAATAGTAGATCAAAACACACAGATATATGTAAATGTGAGCTATTATGCATATGTGTGTCTTTTTTACCTAGTTTTAACTAGAAAGGCTAGAAGTCTGTGGTTTAGCTCGCGTTAAATTTGTTTTTTCGATCCCGTCATCATCATCATTACATCGTTTAGTAAACTTCCCTAGGAAACTTTGTCGTGGGCATGCCTCTATGCTTCGGCAGGTATGCGCCAGCTCGACCGGAATGATACCAGGGCCTCACTGAAAACCGGCAGTGAAGCAATGTTTTCATTGCTTTTCGCGCAGTGGGCGAGGTTACCGGAGGCCCTAACCCTTCCCTCTCCTCTACCCTTCCCCTACTCCCACCTTAAAGGCCGGCAACACGTTTTTTTGTTTTGTTTTTTTGTTTTAAAATTTGTGACTCTTGAGTTGCAGGTGCCTATGAGCGGCGGTAGTCATTAACCATCAGGTGACCCGTAAGCTCGTTTGTCCCCTATATCTGCCATAAAAAAATAGGCAGTCATGGTACTGTAAGGGATAACATGTATCCTACTAGTTGTATCCTACTAGTGATCTCTACCAACTTTCCGATGTCCTCACGGTTCGACAGTTATATATTCTAAACACTGTTCTGAGACAACATTCATTACTCCCATATGACCACTCCAGCATTAGTAAGCGTCTAAAACATAAGGTTTGTCCCTCAACTCATAATCGGTGGAACACGGCATTTTCCAGCAAATTTTACGGCTTTCTGGGAAGATACCTGTATTATAAAATCAATAAAATTCTGCATATCTACTCTTCCACAAAGTACCAATGCAAACGTACTATCTCCAATTGGCTGAAATCCCTTAGCTATGAGGAAACTGAAAGCCTGCTGTTTGTTCCTTCATAGTGGAGGGGTTTTAAAAACCCCTTCGTTCATTATCTTTATTCGTCGTAGGGTTATATACATACATACATACACATACATACACACACACACACACACACACACACACACACACACACACACGCACGCACGCACGCACGCACGCACGCACGCACGCACACACACACACACACACTTTTATATAAAAATCCCTAAATCTACTTACTTACATACACTGAATTCTTCAGTCATATTACACCCTAGACAATAATATACATTCACTCATTCATCTCACATGTTATAATTACATTGTAACAAGTACACTTACCGTAAAACCGACTTGTCTAAAGCTAGGAGAGGCTGGTCATCTGTCATACAGGTTCTACCTAGTACGGATACCAGTCTCTCACACAGATTACAATTTTTTGGAATTGGTTTATAACTCTGTTATTAGTAATTAATGATGTAACAATTTCTGTGTGAGAGAAGAAGAAATAAATGTATTTATTATTAAAAAAATCAATAAATAACAATGTACACCATATATTAAACGCATTCATTACTCGAATCTTGGACGTTTCACTTGTCTTACACAATCCTTATATGGCGACCCTGCCAGGCAGCGATTTGCTGCATAAGTAAATGTTTGTTGCATGAAGCTAAACGGAAAATAAAACAATATGAGTGTCAATCGCGATATTTCTATCGACCGGGTTACAAAACAATACCAGTGCAACAATTATTTTAAAATATACTTTGAAGATGGGTTCCTCAAACTCTAAAGAAGAACTAATTTTAGCACAAAATGCCGCAGGAAGTACAACAAATAAAGGAATCGGTGAACTGCAGTTTCACATGAGTATTACCAATATCGTTCTTGCTGTCATGGCAATAATTTTGGCAATTGGCTTGGTATACTTTGGCCTGAAGACCTATAGAAAATGCCACAAAAAGTGGATTACAAATAAAATACGTATGCATTCTTTTCGGAAATCGATGTCCGTGTACTATCGTTATTGGCGAGATACGGAGTCTGCTGAGGAAATGGATAAAAATGGTGGAAAACCGTGAAAGTGCGAAAAATGGCTCGTTAATATTCGTTTAGGCGTATAAATGCGGAATAAGTTAATCGGTAAATTAAAAATCATTTACTGCGTGTTAATCAGTGTAATAATTCTAATGATAAAATAAAAATAAGATAAAACTTCGGAGACTTTGAAATGAAGATATAGTATAGTGCAGAGACTTTAAATTTTAGGCTTATAACAGGTATTTAACCACATTATATGAGGAATGTCGTTTTATAATAATATATCTTGCTTATATTATATTTCGGTTAAAGAAAATTGTAACTTCCCATGGCGATGGCATTAAGAAGTTTGTATAAAGAATTAGTAAATATACGAACTTATTTAATAAAAATCGGTCCAAGTAGACGAGTTGGAAACATTATTGTTATATAATTAAAAGAGTCCAAAACATTATACACAATCCTTATAGTACTGCCAATACAGAAGTGAAAACTTAAACGAAATGACGAACTTACAACGTAAACTTAAAAATTAATAAGGAGCTGACAGAACTCAATGTTTAGATTAGCGCCTTCTAGTGGATCTATTTATGTATTATTAGCGTGACGGTCACGAGTTCAGTGCTTTTTCCCCATAGGAAAAGTGCACAAACGTGCCTTAAGAAGATTTCACTTAAAAAAAAACTACTTTTTCTAGGATGAAAAATACGTTTTGTCCTTTCCTGTACCTCTGACGAGTATGCAAAATTTCACGATAATCGATGGAGTAGTTGAGGCGTGAAAACTAACAAACAGACAAACTCACTTCCGCATTTATAATATATCTTAGGTATATATCTTACTAAGTACCTTCGGGAGTCTACACGCTACATATTTTCATATCGTTGCGATAAGCGTCTGTGATTTATTTCGACATTACAATATTGTAATAGGTTAATCATTGTTTGTACCGTAATGGATAAACAAACAGCAGAAACTTTATCACATGTATAGAAACTTCCATGTTTCAAACATTTTTATAAGTCTTTCCATCGCAGAAATTAAATACCATTTTGAATAACCCATGAACCATTTTGTTATTTTCCTGAAGTGGTCGAAGTGATATCAGGTATCAACTCAAAAACAAAAGTAACTATTTTCTCCTTTTAATTCAAACCACAGACGGTGTGATTAACGCCTAACTACAACAACCTGAATCCAATAAATGAACAGAAAACAAACTGATACATAAATCTTCTATTAATACTCTATACTTACTCGACATGTGTAGCAGGAACCAAACCATACTATATATCACGAATTTTGGCAATAAAATCCCTATAAATAGCACTTTGTTTTGTAACTATAAAAGATATGAGCCATGTGTCAAATATGGCGTCTGTGAGTCTCCTCAAATATGTTACACGACATCGTTGGCAACTTAAGAGAATTTCGGAGGTATCAAGGTTTTATTTTTAACATTGCTAACACTTTAGAACATTTTCTACTGGCTCAATGTGTCACATAAATAAATGGTTGAAGGCATTGGATTGACTTCAGTGATCTGAAAGTTTTACATAAATCCTTTATATCGTTTTTTGCTTAGATATCAAAATGTCAATATTTTCCAGCTCTTTTGTTGAAGTTTGTAATACATTTACTACACAAAAAGAAAAAAAGTATAGAGTACTTTCCTTGTTTTTGTGCAAAATGTCGCAATTAAATTACTGCTTTAAAAAACTAATACTTTGATTACTTTTTTAGGACTTTTTGTATATAATTTAAGGCCAGAGCTATATGGCAAAAAAATAGCTGCATGGAGTTTAAGCCGACTGACAAAAGTTGCAAGGTTTAGTTTGAAATACGGTACACGGTACAAGTATACATACATACAAACCCTTAGGTGTATATTGTGTATAACTAAGAATAATTCCACATTGCGCTCGTTTTATTGTTAGAAAACGGGTATAAATTATCTTTTTGGGTAACTTTAACCAAATTTTATTTAAATTTGTATGAGTTTTGCTATTGTGCTTGTAGAAAATTTAACGCATAATTATTCAAAAGAATCGCTATGATCGAATAATTGATAAAGTTGATAGCTTTTGATAATAATGGTCGATGCACATCACCTGATTTATTATTTTTTGTTTATCCGATCATGGTCTTATGTTAATTAATTTAACACAAAGATACAAGCGACGCAATAGTTCGATTGTACATCACTGGCTGCCGATAAACCGATTAACTACGAGTAAACTACCGTATTAGAAACAAAGACGTATCTGACGCAAAATTGAGTAACAACGATATACTTACGCTAGTATACTAAGGTTATGGTTAGAACAAATCAGAAAAAAATACTCTGGTAATGTTTTTATTTTCGGCGTAACTAAAGCACAACCATAAAAACCGTCATTTTTTGACATTTTAAACTTATAAGACGCATCTGTCAGAATATTATGCAACCAAAAATGGGAATGTCATCTCTTACCTATATCTACCGACCTCGACCTAAGAAAAAGACGCAGTTCTATTTGTACATTGTCGTCTATTTGTAAATGTACTTGACATTTTTCGTAAAACATTTTTCACAGAATAAAAAGACGTTACTGTTTTGATCACAAGAAGAAAAAACGGTTCTGGGTAATGTGTCTTTATCTTAGTACCTATTATGAAAAATAGGCACAAAACCACAGATTACTAAGTAGTTACTACGTAACAGACAAATAACTCCCTACAAAAATGTCGATACCTACCGTTTTAATTGCCTACTCTATCCGGGCTTTAAAATGTTTGTAGGGTTACCTCTTCAATATTTTTTTTTTAAGAATATTACAATTGTTATGAAAAGTAAATACTTGACGCTTATTATTCATTTCAAATGATTTGGTATACAGTAATTTTACATGTGTTTTATTACATGCTTTATATTAGCTTCACTTGTATGTTTGTTTGTTTGTAACCGACTCGACCGACTCGACCGACCGACTTTAAACGGCCAGATTTCATTCAAATTTTGCACACCTGTCCAAGACCGATGACAATGCAATAATTCGATTAATTTTTTTATTTTTTAGTTGAATTTTCTATAAAAGCGTATTTTTAGTTTTTTAAACTGTAATTATTTTTATGTGAAGATTAATAAACTTCTTGCCATTTCTAAAATCTCGATTATTAAACTGTATGGTAGAAAATATTCTAAATCTTACAAAAAGTTTTAGTGAATAATTTGAGGGAAACAAGGGCTTAAATGGTTCATTTTAAAAAATTACTTTCGGGTTTCTTTTCTTTTACTTTATCTATATCTTATATTGCACA
The DNA here is from genome assembly GCA_963859945.1 of Euplagia quadripunctaria. Lineage (NCBI taxonomy): Eukaryota > Metazoa > Arthropoda > Insecta > Lepidoptera > Erebidae > Euplagia > Euplagia quadripunctaria. The sequence continues at coordinate 6,598,345 of OY982584.1, read as the reverse complement.
TAAACAACCATTTCAATTTTCACTATGAATTTTCCAGTATTTAAAGAATATATCAATATGATATCGAATTACATTTTTTGTACCTTAAAAATATAAAAAACTTTTTAACATAAATTAAATCGACGAGAAGAACTAAAAAGAAAAAAATAAATAAACATTTTAAGTCTTGAGAGCTTACTTATATTAACTATCACATTTATATTTAAACTAATTTTGTGTCGGCGCCTAACAACAAACGAACGTTACTTAATACTTAAATAATTATGAGGCGGCGCCAAACATAAAACAAGCAAATTAATTATTACGTAAAATGAAGTGATGGCAGCGGCGACGCGTCTATTTGCCGAAGTATTTTCGAATTAAATTTTTTGTTTGTATGTTTGCCGCCGACTAGACGAACGAGATAACTGTTGTAAACCGTTGAGGAATTCCCTCAACTGGCTTCTGCATCCATCCTCAAATCAATTACAGGTCTCCGTCATGTTTTAGTGTCATTAGAACTACATATACATATATGTAGTTCTAATGACACTAAGTTTCAACAAAATCGGTTTACAGGTGAAAAGTCAATGGGTAAACAATCATTCGTCCCCTATTTTTTCGAAGCCCTAACTAATAAAAAAAGAATTATAGAAATCGGACTACCCTGGATAAAGTTATGCGTGGTCGTACATAATAGAAATGAAAAAAGGTTAATATATACATACGAGTTGACTGAAGTCGATTAAAAAAGTAAATTAAAAAATCATAAATAAGTTCTTCTGTTCTTTATGTTAAAAATCAATTTCACTGTGTGTGCTGTCTATCAGATTATCTCAAATATATCTATTATTCCGTAAAGCGAATTCGCACTCTTGTATTTGTATGCTATATGTTTGTACAAATACGCATTACACTGTGTAAAGGCAATTCATGCACGACTAAGAAGGGAGGATCCTTCACCCGTACAATTTTATACATAAAGCGCAACCGCCCTTATAATTGGTCTTTGAAGTAAGCTATAAATTCAGTAAAGCAAATCGTGGAGTCATTACGCGTTTATGGTGTGGTACTTTACACTTCCCTCCAGTCGTCTTGACAAAGTTATTTTTACACTAATAAACACCAAACGCAATACTTATACGGTCGTATTAAAGGCTTCATGTATAACAGAAATATTGTCGAACCAGAAGCTAGAAGAACCGGAATACGTGACGCGACTTTTTCAAGAGATCCTAGATTAACACATAGCCACACTGAAATCGAGATAGTGGATCTGCGGGCTAACTATAGCGGGCTAGCTATATTAAGTGCTAATATAACTTTGGTGTCTGAAATACCAACGTTTCTTCTATAAGCTAATTGTATTGTTTCTTGAACTATGGACTCTGATGATCTTCCAACAGCCATTGGTGTTGTTATAAACGGTTTTTAATAATAATGCTTTAAATAGAAAATTGCCAGCAATTTAGTTTTGCTACTGTCGGTATGATTACTACTAGATATTGATTCAAATAGTCAAAATCCTTATAGAAAGGATTTCCTTTTTATTATCTAAAAATAAATATTTACCGAATAATGAAAACCAAGCGAAATCTTACACAAATTGCTTCTGTCTATGTAAAATTGCGTCGCGTTAAAATTGTGTGTTATTTCAGATGTAGAGGAAATACAAATCCAGGTTCGTTTTACCCAACCTACTACATTATGATTTGTATGACCACAAGTTTACTTAAGTGAGTGTTGAGCTTTGTTATGATAATGATAGCACACTCAGCGAGAGAAGTAGAGGTAAACAAACACATGGCTCATCTGATAGTATACGGTTACTTGAGCCTTTATAGACACCCGTTAAACTAGTGGTACCTGTGTACTAGGTTAACTGTGGAGGGGAGTTCGTGAAGTTCCTCCGACAAGTGGATAAAAATGGTGATTAGATTAACTGTAGTCATCTGGAGGGCAAAGGTACTTCAAAAAAACAAATTAACTTGGTAAGTAGTTTTATGTGGGAGAGCCTTGCTTCGGCACGTATGGGCCGGCTCGACTCCGCCTACCACTCCCGTTACCACGGCCTCACAGAAAACCGGCCGTGAAGCAATGCTTGTATTGCGTTTCGCCGCGTGAGTGAGGTTACCGGAGGCCCTAACCCTTCCCTCTCCCTTATTCCCGTCCTTCCCCTCTCTTCCCCCCCTCCCCCTCTTCTCCTACTCCCACTTTAAAGGGCGGCAACGCACTTGTGATTCTCGAGTTGCAGGTGCCCATGGGCGGCGGTAGTCATTTACCATCAGGTGACCCATCTGCTCGTTTACCCCTATACCATAAAAAAAAAGTAAAAAAAAACAGACAGACAGCATAAAAAAACTTGTCATATATCCTTTTAAATAGTAGTATAAAATATCAGTTAAGAGTAAAATCTAAATTTAAAATTTAGACATCTCGTATAATGATCTCTATGGATGCGATGCGTGGCAGGATACAGAACTCGGAAACGTACGAGACAGGTCGTATAGAAAGGGGGGAAGAAGGAGAGGAGGACCCTTGTGTAGGGTAACCATCTTTCGATTTTCAAAAACGTTTTAACCTAAACTGAATTAATAGGTAAGTGACATCTATTGCTGCATATGCAAGTACTTTAAATATTTTTATTACAATAATATTATTTGTTTCCTAAGTGCCTTTTTCGAAAATACTTGTTTAACCGAACTATTACATATTTGCGATAACTATTATGATTCTAGTGCGAAAACCACTGCGATTAATATTTACCCCTCATAATCTCGTATTGAGACATAAACGTGTGATGTAGTAGTTTAATAAAAAAAAATAAAAAAAATGTGTCTCTGCCTAAATATGGAGTTGAGGGAAGATGATGATGTAAGCAATTTGGTGATTTCAACAAAATCGTTTTTGTTTACTAAACGTGGGAAGGATATCAAACGATATATCTTCCTTACCCTCGTGCACTTGCTAGCGCTATCTTTTGAATGTGCATTTATAGGTTTCTGAGTGGTATTCTTTCTAAAAAACATCACCAAATTACTTGTATCACGTATGTATTCAATGTTTGAGAGCTGTTAATCGGAAATCGAAAAAAATTACTGAGTAGCTCATAAAAACTTGCCATCGGGACTTTCCACAAAATTCCGAATGCTCGGATACTGAAACTGTATGGAGATTAGTCCCACGACGGCATTTTCTTGTTACTTCGGTTGCAAACATGCTGTACGTGGAAATTTAAACTCGATTTACACAAAGTTTGCAAAGATTGGCGATAAAATTCTCAATTTGATAATTTAATACATGTTACGTACGTTTAGAAGGTTCCTTGTAAACCTAAGTTAAATGTTGAAGTTTCATAAAATTGTTATTTCATAATTACCCTGATTTCTGTATGCACCTACATAGGTGTATTTTAAGCAACATAATGCGCCTATAGGACCGCGTCCGATTTGTCGTGCCCGTAATGTGTAAGGGTCTAATTTCGATCGTCGTGGTTGTTTAAGGTAGCATAAACAAGGATTTTGTTTGGCATTTTCCAGTGTGGAGTTTCAAATTGGCCAGCGTTGTATTTATTTCATTTTTAATTACTAACCCATGCCTATTTTTGCCAGTATTTGTAGCTAAATTTAACATTTTTTTAAAGAAAATACTAGTAACGTTGTCCTACACACGAGAAGATTGTGCAGTTGTATCACTACATATTATAAAACAAAGTCCCCCGCCGCGTCTCGTCTGTTCGTGATAAACTGAAAAACTACTGAACGGATTTTCATGCGGTTTTCACTAATAGACAGAGTGATTCATGAGGAAGGTTTTGGTGTATAATTTGTACCCGTGCGAAGCCGTGGCGGTTGTTAGTGATTGTATAATTTTACTTAATGTGGTTCGTGTGATTTTACTTAATTCAATATGCGCCATAAAATATTTTAAAATTTAACGAGATTTTAGATACGAGTACCTACGTACAGACGTCGGCTCAATATTACAAATATTGTTATGTATATTACGCCTTCGTAACATTTTTCACCTGGACCTTTCCTACACACAATATACATAAATGTAAAATCTTAAAAATTGCAATCAGTCTTTAAAATTCTTACATTACCTACCACTTTTAAAAATACTTAAACAACTAGCTGACCCGCGCAACTTTCTCCGCGTTTGTAAATTTCCCCCGTTTTTGCAACATTTTTCTTCTATTAGCGTGATGTTATATAGCCTATGGCCTTTCTCGATAAATGGGCTCTCCAACACTAAAAAAATTTTTATTCGAACCAGTAGTTCCTCAGATGGCGTAAATAAAATAAATCAACTGGCTGTCAGTATTTTTCGTTGCGCTTACAGTTTTTTCCGTCTCGCCGCCGCCGCCGCCGAGCGTCTGAAGTGTAACGTACGATAAGGAATCTCGTTTCAATAATAACTTGTATATATTTTTATACAATAGCAAACACAATATTTAGTATAAAATATACTCATGATATTAACCACTTAAAAAGAAAACTAAAAGATACAACAACCACAAGGTATTGATCCGAATAGAAACATATGTTCCAACTAATAATTAGTTATTTTCTAACTATAATTAGTTTCTAACAGTGGGAGAGCCATGCTTCGGCACGTATAGGCCGGCTCGACCGGAGTAATACCGAAAGCCCTATCCCTTCCCTACCCTTCTCCTCCTCTTCCCCTACACCCATCTTAAAGGCCGGCAACGCACTTGTGACTCTTGAATTGCAGGTGCCCATGGGCGGCGGTAGTCACACTAGTCACTTACCATCAGGTGACCCGTCTGCTCGTTTGCCCCCTAATTTCATAAAAAAAAATGTTAATAAAGGATTCCAAGGTAAGATGTAGAAATGTGTTAAGGTTTCTTAAACTACAGATTCATATTACGTAGGAGTCGGTCTACAATCTTGACCTCATGACATTATAATAAAGAAATTACTCATATGTTGCGTAGGTGGTCAATAACCGTCCGAAAGCATGCTAATCATCAATTACTAAAGTTGTGATATTATACTAGATTACATAGATTGATTAACTTTCGATTTAAACACGTACTTAATATTTTAAATAATGGCATTTTTAAGTAATAGTTCCCTTTTTACATTTGTAGGGTTCCGTACCCAAAGGGTAAAACGGGGCCCTATTACTAAGACTCCGCTGTCCGTCCGTCTGTCTGCCCGTCTGTCACCAGGCTGTATCTCATGAATCGTGATAGTTGAAATTTTCACAGATGATGTATTTCTGTTGCCACTATAACAACAAATAACTTTAAACTAAAAACAGAATAAAATAAATATTTATGTGGGGCTCCCATACAACAGACATGATAATTTTGTCGTTTTTATAGATAATATATATAGTACGGAACCTTTCGTGCGCGAGACCGACTCACTCGGCCGGTTTTATCCATACATACATGACCGGCTAGATATTTCAGCGCATCTTTAAGAACCAGGTAATTACAGTCACATTAAGTTTATGTAGCATGATATTTTACTTGAGCGGGAATCTTTAGGAAGGCAAGGATCAAGACAAAAGACGTACATAATATTTTTTTTTATGGTATAGGGGGCAAACGAGCAGACGGGTCACCTGATGGTAAATGACTACCACCGCCCATTTGCACCTGCAATTCAAGAGTCACAGTGCGTTACCGGCCTTTAAGGTAGGAGTAGGGGAAAGGTGGAAAAGGAAAGGGGTGAACCGGCAGAAAAGCAATACAAGTATTGTTCACTGCCGGTTTTCTGTGAGGCCGTGGTATCACTCCGGTCGAGTCAGCCCGTACGTGCCGAAGCATGACTCTCCCACGATATAAAAGACAAGGACAGCTAACCCTACTTTTATGCGAGACAAAGGCGAGATACATATGTACTAACTGAGTCTTAGGAGTAAGAGTTGTTTTGAGGAATACTTAACAACTAAAGACTGAATACGAACATTAAGATTAACCTACATTCGTAACAACTGTATGTAGATCAACTGTAATTGCACCCGCTATGCTGTGAGTTGGTAAATGATAATGACGAGCACTTTCTCCTGGCACTCACCGTGCAGTCATAAGTCACCGAAGGCGAAGTAGCAAACTACGTAGGTAAAATCTTAGTAATCATTCATCTTTATAATGTCTTTCGAGATATACAGGGTGTAAGTGACACCGTACCGACTCTTGAAATAGTGTATTCAGACCATCAATCCGAGTGGAAAATCATTGGAAATTTCTGCCAGAAAATTCATGATTTTTGAATTCACAGTGAACAGAACAGTTTACCAAAAAAAAAGAAACAGTAAATACCCCATACGTAATGTAATTAATTCAACAACATTTAGGCAATCAGCTGCTTCGACGGCGCCGACCGCTGAAGGTCATTCACAGTACGCGTGTTGCGTTACATTGCGTAGCGGAAAATCAAACTATTGACTGTAAATCCTTAATCACGCATTTTTATGATGAACTGACTTTTGCATTGTGATAAGTATCCAAAGAAAGACGTTTTTATAAGTTATTTGCGAAGGTGATCCTTACACACTGTATAGGTGTGGTTTAGTAGTGACGGTAGAGTAGTCTATCTAACTATTCGTGTTGAAGGCGGTTCAAGTTCAATCTCTGACTTTTTAAAGTTCTTTTACTTTTACAAATTATACGTTTTAATGGTAAAGATAAACATCGTAGGGAAAGCTGTGTTACAAAAAAGGCAGTCATGAGACTGCCGACAGAAGTGAAAACTTAAACGAACGACGAATTTAAAACGTCACATTAGCAGGTTGGTGACATTAATTAATAAGGAGCTGACAGAACTCAATGTTTAGATTGGCGCCCTCTAGTGGATCTGTATATGTATTATTACGGTCACGAATTCAGTGCTTTTTCCCCATAGCAATAGTGCACAAACTTACCTAAAGAAGTTTTCATTTCAAAAAGTGCTCCATAATGTTTTCGAATGTTTGTCAGGTCTGCCAATACACTTGACCAGAGCTGGACTATGGCCAAGACTTTCAAAGTAATCGTGCCTAGCAGTAGCCACTTTTGACAAACAGGACTGATATCATAAGTGGGCTGTATCCTACTAATATTATAATTAATTATAAACGTGTGAAGTTTGTGCGGATGTATGAAAATATAAAAACTACTGAACCGATTGCGATGAAACTTGGTATGTAGATAGCTGGAGACCTGAATTAACACATAGGCTACTTTTTATCCCGATATTCCCAGGGCATCGGGACTTACACGGGTGAAACCGCAGGGCGCAGCTAGTACCTACATATATCATCCTCCGCGCCTTTGCCCAACTAAGTTAGGGTCGGCTTTCAGTCTAACCACGATATGTCCGAACTGATGCCACACACACACTAACGAATGCCACAGATGTTCGTATGGACTCCGGGATGGATGACACGGATGGGTCCCAATGTGTTAAGAATGGTCACCCATCCTAAGACTGACCTACCTAGTATTACTTACCCTTGTAATGTGCTAACCTACTCGGTTATCACTTAGCTACGAGCCCCTCTGCTAGTACCTACATATGTGTGTATGTACCTTAAATTAGCTACTACATAATATGTAGCTTCAGCTATTCACATTCCATGATTATATTTGATTAAAAGCGATAATATAAGTACATCAAACACGTCCGTACAGAATTCAAGTTAAGAATATAATGAGCGTGAGCGTTTTATACCGCTATTGCGTTAACTACGTCACATCCGTCGGCAACGGTGAGCGCGCGCACACGACGTGCAATATATTGACAGTCGATGACAAGCTGGATAGTGACGTAAAAAATGTTACAACCCTGTTTACACACAAAGGCTAGTAGCTTCTAAGAATCGTTCAAGTTTGTGAGTAGTATGTGGAGTGAAATATTTTTGTAATGGAGCGCATGAAGAAACGTTCGTTTCGATGACAGCCGTTGAACTAAAACTCGTAGGTGTAGAATTGTATGGGAATACTTTTTATAAATAGTAATGTTTTTTCGTATTTAACGTACCGTAGGAACTCAAGCTTTTGAAAAATATATACGGCCTTCAAATAGATATTATTGCTGTAAATGTCCGAGATCTGTAAATAGTGAAAACTTTTTATCGTAAGAGATTATTAATGTAAATAATCTCTGTTATTGTGAGAGGTGGCATCATGCAAAATTGTTTCAGTGCTTTTGACACTGTGGGGCGAGGGGAGGTACGGGAATAGGGGAGAGGGGAGGGACGGGGATAAGGGGAGAGGGGAGGTACGGGAATAGGGGAGAGGGGAGGGACGGGAATAGGGGAGAGGGAAGGGTTAGGGCCTCCTTATTTTGTAGATGGGGGTACATAAAAGTAAAAATAAAAAAAAAAGATCAAAGTGGTCTAGAAAATTATAGTCCATGGAGACAGCAATCGGAAAGAGAGATGTTACTAACTTGTACGTAGAGCTTACTCTGGATTTCTTCAAGTATCGATATAACTGTACCGTGTGTGGTAGCTTACCTGTGGAGAAAAACAAATATAAAGTTTACATTAATACATAGAAACACACGTATTACGCGCTACATACGTTCAACGTTTTACAAAATAAATAATGGATTGATTGACAACATAGTTAATATGATAAGGATGGAATTGGGTTTTGATTCGGTAGCTGGCAACTGCATCTAAAAACAAAGCGTTTGCAAGCAACTGCAACAGTGCCATTCTCACACATTTATTTTTAAAATGCATCAGACATTGGTACGCTGTATGTGAGGGCTAAGTTTAAGATTATTTACTTTATATATTTTTTTTTATGATATAGGGGGCAAACGAGCAGACGGGTCACCTGACGGTAAATGACTACAGCCGCCCATGGGCACCTGCAACTCGAGAGTCACAAGTGCGTTACCGCCCTTTAAGGTGGGAGTAGGAGAAGAGGGGGAGGGGGAGAAGAGTGGGAAGACGGGGAAGGACGGGAATAGAGGAGAGGGAAGGGTTAGGGCCTCCGGTAACCTCACTCACGCGGCGAAATGCAATGCAATCATTGCTACACTACCGGTTTTCTGTGAGGCCGTGGTATCGAGCGGAGTCGAGCCGGCCCATACGTGCCGAAACATGGCTCTCCTACATAAAATATTGACAAAAACAGAAAGAATCCACCTATTAAATAGCGAAAAATAGAGATCAACAGAATCTGCCTATATGTCAAAATGCTCTAGAAGGAGCTACAATGTCGTGGAGGTATGGGAAATCTGCTATCTATACTGAGAGCAAAATATGTATATTAAAGTCGTGATTTTCAATTTCTTTCCTTCAAGTGATTTGTACTAAAGCAGGTACTAAAACAGTAGCAGAGGTACTAAAACAGTACCTCAATACTGTTTTAGTACCTACTGTTGTTCTATATCTATATAATTATATAAAAATCAATGTATGTTTGTTTGTCCCCTATACGTTCCGAAACCATTGATCAGATTGTGATGAAACTTTGCTAGGGTGTTTTAGGGACGCCAGCGAGGGTTACTGGCACAAAAAATCTATATAAAAAAAAACCGAGTAAGTGCGAGTCGGACTCGCGCACCGAGGGTTCCGTAAAATATTTTTATTATATGATGTAACTAAAAATTTACAGTTTTCGCAATTTTTCCTTTATCTGCTATAAGACGTTGCTTTGTACCAAATTTCAAGATTCTGAGTTGACGGGAAGTACCAGAAAATTTACGGAAATTTGCGGCTTAAACGGCTCCAAGGGACAGTAGACCTGAGTATTTAATATAAATTCCAGCTTGATACCTCCACGCGTTCCTGAGAAAAAGGGTCTTCACAGACAGACAGACCTTCGGACGGACCGACAACAAAGTCATCCTATATATAAGGGTTCCGTTTTATCCTTTCGAGGTACGGAACCCTAAAAAGCAAAAAAGGTGCAGCTAGTATACTAATAAAAAGTTAGTGTTTTATATATAATCATGCCACAAAACCAAAAACATGCAGACTTTTAAACTTTCTCGTTCCATGATATAATTGTGTAAATATATATATAGGAGCATGCATATCGACAAACATATGTACATTATTCAACAATAGGCACCACATGAAATAAATATTAAGTACCATTTATTAATATTCTACCCACAACAATACACACACGACAGAAACTAGTCGCAATAATATCACATTCACTTTCCATTCATTCATTCAGTTGCTCCTAACATAAAAACTCAACTCGCCCATTAGACGAACCTAACGGCGGTATGAGTATATTTTTTACAGCTGTCTGTCAAAACAACGTCAGTAATAAGCTCGAGAACCGAACCCCGCCCACGACAGACGCAAGCATCTATTACGTCACCAAGACGTGGTTGATAAGCTACTGTTTTATCTGCGATAACGCAATGGTTTACTGAGTGGGTTTGAGGGGTGGACGTAAGTCATAAATAGCTTTTACGAAGATCTACGCAAATGGAAATATATATCTTAGATAGAGGTTTTAGGTTAAAAGTAATGTTATATTAAAGGATTTTGTTTACATTTTTATTTGAAGAACAAACAAGACATCTTTCCTTAGGCACTAAATCCCCACTTCATTAAAAATACTATAAGAGCCTTAAAGGTTACACTCGTTGTTATTATTTTTAGTCATCAAATGAGGAGATTATTTATTCTTCATTCCAAACATTTTTGTACAAGAAAATCTTAGTGCGGACAGGGTCCTTACACATTCGAAGATATAGAGCAACTGTGATGGTACCTACTAAATCATAACTGATAATATGTGGTAAAAGTCCGTTCCCTCACCCCGGTACGAGTTTTCACACTTGAAAACGACCGTTACACCCGTTTTAGCTAAAGGATATTTATTTTAAAAGCTGTCTTCACAAAGACAATGATCGCTCAACCGATCCGCACATTTGAGACGTTATTAGGTACTTCAGAAAAACAAAATAAATGCCTTCAAGGCTTCCTACTAGAAAATGACCTCCGCAAAAGAGTATCAAACATAAATACGGCTTTAAATTCAACATTTTAAATGCTGATTACATTTTTACAACGTCGTTGCCCAACATATCTCTACAGTATCAATGCAGCCGCTATCGCTTAAACTGTTTCCAATACACTTTACTGAGTTGAACAAAGATTCTGGATCCGCTATCATGAATGGTTCTTTTGCAACGTGCTTCTTAATAATACCCTAGGCGTAATTTTCAGCAACACTATAATAACATTCTGGAGTTTTGCGACTCCGATACTAGAGATGCTTGCTTTGTGTTGTAAATTTGTAATTTTGCAGTATGCAGGGCCCTCAGACATGTTTGGCCCACGCTCCCTGCGTAATGTCTATAGATATTTTTTTAATACTTTCATGGTGTGAGACATATAGTCCAGGGGATAACAATAGGTTATTAGTAGTATCCAGATGTATAATTTGTTTAAACATTCTAGCGTAAGGTTTTTATTTTCGAGGGAGGGAATAGGCTATGACTGTTTTTTCCATCTCTCTCTCTCCCAACAGACGTTGTCCAGTCCAAATTTGCCAGTTTCCTTTCCCTAATAACCTTACTAGTACAAACTATTACAAACAATTTAAAATAATAATTTGGGAAATCGTTAAAGCCTTTCTCAAGAGAACCTCAACGAATAGCATTGCATATTTATTTATATTATTGAAATATTACGCTAAAAGACATAAATATTGATTCCTATTTCCTTGAATAAATCAACTAAAAATGAATGATCCACATCGCCTCGCGGCAAAAAAAAGTGTTATAAAACAAAAACAGCTATTTCGAGAAGACACGACTTTTATGCCTGAATTGAACAAAACAGCTCAGCTAATAACGATATTTTTACAGCTGACCAAATGCAACATTTGCTATTCAATGCTATAAAAATGTTAAACGTATCTAACATGTGATATGACACTTTTATGTGATATGACACTTTTTTGCCAGGAGGCGACATCTCATTTCTTCACGTTACTGACCCATCTCGAATTGAGTGACACTGAACCTATTTTACCCGCATGGGGCAGTTTTACTACATACTATATTAATTTACAATATTGGGTAGTTGTTGTAAATAACATACTTTCAAATCACAAAAAGTGGCAACAGCGTGAGTCAGCACAACAAAGTATGATAAATAGTTGTTGCCTAGTCTATCTAGTGCAATAACTTTTTATTTAATTTATTTTTATTATAAATACATCGTTTTTATTTTCTATATGAGGTTACCTAAAGAATGCCAATGTCATTTAGTCCGACATTCATTAAGTTTAAGTAAACTAAATTAACATACCTATTATGTAACGCAAAATGCAAATACAACAAAATATTATGTTTTGATGTATTTATATCTGAAAAAGGACTAACATACATTGATATATTTGACATCAGTAGAAGTAAGATTAGAAGTATATGAATCGGAATCAAGTATGAATAAAATCAGCCATATGCAGTTCCGAACTCCACCCGCACATGGATATTAATACATTGGTCTTTATCTCAGGTTTTAGGCGTTCTTTTAACGATATCTTCAACTATTAAAATTGCGATTTTTTTTTTTTATCGTGTGGAAACCCCCACGGGTCATCACCTCACCGGAGCTAACGGTAAAGTGGTATGTCGGAATCGAACCGACTAAAACCACACGGTGTTCCGTCACAAGTGGGTCTATTGCAGGGGAACCCGGGTATACCCTAGGAAGGAGTCCTCCGGGAGAATTAATGCGATCCCTAGTTAACTCCCGTATAAATAATTTTTAATATCATGGAACGCGACAGTTTAAAAGTTGGTTATCTATAATTGTTTACAAGTTCCATATTCTCAATCTTGTTCATCTCATTCTTATGATAAACGTGTCAGTAAAAATTACATTACATGTTGTGTTAGAAAATATAAATAAGAAGATAGAGAGTTATCTTTAGAAAATATAAATGCTAAAACTCATCCACATATATTTCAATGTTGATGGGCTTCTCGGAGAAATGCTGACGGCAGCGTCTCTATATCATATCTGAGCATGACGGCAAGAGCTTACTGAAATTTATCGCTATCTAATCGGTTGTATAACATCTAAAGTCCACAGATATCCCGGAAAAAACTTACACTTGTGTTTTGCAGACAATCAGCTTTGTGTAGTTGAAATCTTTGTTTAGTTGTATGGTTTTATTAATTATTTACAAAAATACAATTAACGGATACAAAATTCATGCAAACCCAGAACACAATTGTTAAATATGGAATTAGAACCCAAAACATGGCAGTTGATGAATAAACCCTCAACTACGTACAGCCATTAAAACCCTCCATATTTTCAATCTCGAATGTCCATATAGGCTATAATAATGTCTTCTTTTATTACAGCGTAAACCAACATTTCCCACATTGTGTCCACTAGAACAATTTCATGCCACTTAACCCGAAACTTCCAATTAGTGCGACCCCCAGCGGCAATCATCCAATTGGTGCGCGTGCGCCGGTACGTAACGCACTCTTGTCGACATCTGCGGGAGTTCTGATTGAGTTATTATGATCAATGCAGCAAATTTATGCCGTATCTTTTATAAGGAGGTTCGTTATTGTTTAGAAAAAGTTGTTTTTTATTGTTTTAATTCAGTACTTTTTTTGTAATTAAATGTATTCGCATTTATTATTATGGCACAAGGGTCGTTTCCAGAACATAGGCTATATTTGTTTTTTTTTTTTGCGTCATTGCTATTTTGGTCAAAAACAGTAGTGGGCTTTTTTTAAATACTTCTGCTTGACCATCGCAACAACAATGGGTCATGTTATTCTACTTGTATTTTTGATAAAAACCCACCCTCTGCCCCCCTTCCATGTCTTAGAAATATATAAACCTAAAAACGATTTTATTTACGTTCTTGGTTGACCTCAATCCTATTTTAGTTTCATGGCAGTAAACCCTCGAATGCTAATCCAGGAATGAGATAAAAACAGTGTGTAAGCTATTAGTGGCAATAAAGAGGAACTTATCTAAGGGTTTAAGTAGGTTTTTACACATTGTAAGATTCAGAGCCAAAGCTGGCTTTCAAGGAAAATCGATTGAATGGACTCAGAATCACGCGGAAAGGAAACCTTGTATGTATGTGTTGAACTTGGACGTGAGATGGGCTACTGCCACGTGTTGCTGTGATTAAGTAATTTGCAATAATAAATATTGTGACCTTAAATTGAGATAAAAACTTTCCTATCTCTCAAGTTGGACCGAACTCCACAAGTGTGCAAAATTTCATTACAATTGATTCATTAGTTTAGGAGTTCACCGAGGACAAACAACGTGACATGAAATTTTTATATATGAATTATAAAAATTACTTAAACTGGTAATGGGAAATAGATAATTAACTACAATGAAACTAGTTCAACAAACTCAAGTTCTTTAATTTCTAGCGTGTCTCGCTATATTAATAGGTAAAGACAAAACAGTGCCTTTTTCTTCTTCTGTTCACCTTATGGGAACTGATTTATTTGTTTAGTATATATTGACGAGCGTTGGTGTCAACAATAAAAAATGGGTTGCTACCTCTCGCCCGAAATTTATTGTAATCAATCATTTTACAAATTTCAAACTCGGCACAAAACTACGACGTTTCTCGTTCTCCTTTAGTTCTTCAGTTTTTTCCCATCTGTAAGCATATAGTGTTCTTCCTTTTCTTTTTTTTGGTTTATTTTCATTCAGGCTTTCAGTCAAAAGAGTAAATAGAAAGGCCATATTTGAAGCTGAAAAGGTCACTTGTAACTAATTTACGTAGACCCCGTTAAGGTCTTTCAAAGTTTGTGTGACGGAAAGCCATTTGGCTTTTGATTCCTCTATGAATGGTCAGCCGACCTATTTACTATGTTATTTTATAAATAGCACATATTTTATTCGGAAGACCGAGAAACGTTCGGTAAGTCCCCTCTTGCCATGGGCCGACGGCATGAACAAAGTGGCTGGGATAGTTTCGATGCGGAAAGTTGAGAACGGGCCTATGCATAACAATTTGGCTACTATTGGCTAATTGCTTGATAGAAAAATAAGCCTCACGATAGGCTCCTGTTTGTACTAAGACATGTGTAGTATACATATAATAAATCCAAAGACATTTAACCTCTAACCCGAAGGAAAAGAAAGAAAGTAATTTTGTTCTATGATATAATTAGTAAAATGTCTTTGCTGAAGTTCCAGAAATAAAATTATAAGTAACCTTTTGTGTATTTTAGCAATTGAAAAAATTTCGAAGAGCAATTGTGGCATGTACAGAGCTTTCTTTGCAAAGCAATGAGGGCTAAGAAAGCTGAATCACAAGACTGTCAACTTTACGAATTAAACCAGAAATAGATAAAGGATTTAGTTTATGTAAATAATACCAGCCGTATCAAGAACCTCTTCTATTTAAAGTTAGTTAAAAGTGTATGTTTTTATACTAATGGCCAAGGAAAATCGATATTAGCCGTGTATGTCTCCGCTTTATATGGGTCATCGCGCACAGTCAGCAGAAAAAGCATGTGTAATAGAAATAACTTTGGAAGGTTTTATGATTTATATTTTACCACCATTAAGTTGCTTATGACATCATTTATTGGCAACGATAGGTACATTTATATTTTGCTGTTTAGCAAAGACTATTTGATATATGTAAAGAAATGATATATATTATTATGTTTTTATACGCTACTATAAAGTTATTATTTTCTTCTCAACTGAATAACCCTTACACGGTTGTAGGTGCTGTTTTCCTTAGTATAATACCTACAGCATTTGTGCAGTTAATTTTTAGGGCTAATTTTATACGAAGTGTGCTATTAATACCTGTTATCTATCTTGTGTTAATACTAAAATCCGAATGGTTTCTATACATGTGGTGTTTGCCGATTGGTATTTTACACCCAGGCCTTATTTATCATGCATGTATTATTTTTAAGAAATGTGTAACAATTGTAGGCGAACCTATTAATAAATAAATAAATAGGTGTGCTTTTAATCACTCATTAATCATTTAAATGATATTGTTTTTACTTGGTTAATAATATTGATACTTATTTCAAACTTAACTCTTTTTATATTACTTCCGTCTGGAACAACCCTGTATCTCGTAAGTAGGCTTTTTGACGAAAATCTCAATGTAAATAACACTCGATTTTTATTCCTGGCTAATTTAAGTAGAATATCACAATTTATTTGCGATTTTAAGAAATAAATTCTTACCTTCTTAACTGCAGGTCAAATAGACAGGGAATACTGACTAATTATATATCAAACCTTAATATTTATATTTTTTTAATAACATAACTAACAAAGTGAGTTACCATTCTTGTTACATCAACAATGTTTTTGTGGGGTTCGAACACGCAACCACTTGCTCGAAAGTCCAAAGTCTTAACCATTATGCTACTGCCGCTTTAAGGGTACAATAGATACTTTAATGAAAAACCACAATAAAATAATTAGAATTTCGTTAAATTATGCGAAATAAAGTCAAATTTGGCTCGTGAATATATTATCGATACTATTAATAGTAATCAACAATATAACGCCGACACTTCAACAACGATTGACGTAATGATAAAACTGTCAAACATTTGCTATCAGTCGACGGCAGTGATAAAAACGTCAGCAAAAAAGATGAAATTAGATATTGGTCAACGATAATATAAATAGAAAGTAAAGGACAAAAATTTGTTATTTCTTGCTGACCGTACAGTTTTCTGCCTTGTTCTAGCCGCCTTGGCAACTTCGATTATATTTTGCTCCTTTTAAAGCCTATGTTCCTTTGACCAATTTCTACAAAACCAGTGATGAGAATTTACGTTGTAAAGGAAAAAATATACATATGTATAAACAGTTATTGTTAGTGTGACATATTTATGTGAATATAAAATTTAAGACAAGATTGATACACCAAGTTTCAATCAGTATCGACTGGACTATCGGTTAATTTGACAATACAGTTTACAAGTACAGTGGAGTAATAACGATTCTATCACACCTACTTTTAATACAATTGAACAGCACACCTACTTTTTTAACAGACTTCAAAAAAGGAGGAGGTATATGTATGTTTACCGATATTTTCGTCATCTATGGACCGATGTCAAATTATTATCAAAGGGAAGAAGAACTTCTTTAGAATCGTGATTTTAAATTCGATGAAACGAAAAACTCACACTAAAAAGAGACAAACATTCATAAATAGGATTTAGCCTGCGAGAGAATGAGATAGAATACAAGAATACAGTGTTTCCTATAAACTTTGAAAAGAGACAAACGTATTCATAAATAGGATTTAGCCTGCGAGAGAATGAGATAGAATACAAGTACACAGTGTTTCCTATAACCTTTGTCTTTGCGTCTGCGTACTACGAAGTCTTAAGTCACACTAAAAAGTGACAAACCTTTACGCCTGCGTACTACGAAGTCTTCTTGTGTCATTCACGTGTATCATTTTTGTGCATTTGCGTATTAAAAGTCGTTGGTTAATTAATTTAGAAGTTTCACTTCTGCCGTGTGTGAATTGAACACACACACTTTTATTTTTTGTTTGGAAGGGTATGTTCTGCCTGTTTGGCTTGTTTTGCTCAGTAAAAAGTCTCTTACACCTAACCTATCTATCAAGTACTTATTTGGCACCGACTTCAAAAAACTAGCTACCATTGGTCATAGGTAGCTAGTGCCTCTATAAAGTTCTTATATCAAAAGTCTCACATATAAGGTAGTCTTTTCAATTAAGTTTGTAATCGTTTAATTTTCTCTTTTTTACTTTGCTAGTCAACCTTGTAGTTTTCCGTACCTGAAAGGTAACCAACGGAACCCTATTACTGAGCCTCCACTGTCCGTCCGTCTGTCTGTCAGAGGGCTGTATCTCATAATCCGTAATAGGTAGACAGTTAAAATTTTCACAGAATGTGTATTTCTGTTGCAGCTATAACAACAAATAATAAAAACGGGGCTCCCCTAAACGTGTTTTTTTGCTCGATCTTAACATTTTGTTCGACGATGGTACGGAACCCTTCGTGTTCGAGTTTGACTCGAACTTGGCAGGTTTTTATTACATTAAGATCCATTTCAGGTTTAGTTCGGATTTTCCCGTGTGTAGTAATTCCGTGCTTAGGATTGAATGGATTTTTTATGCCAAATTAATAATTTCATATCTCGATTAATGAATATAAATTTTGACAATATGTACCAATTTAGTACCACAGAGTACTAAAATAGAGGAAACAACCAATCAGCCGTGTCATTTTCATTTATTTGCGCCTTTGACGCACTCGCCGTGTTATTGCGGCCGTGTTAATTAATACGAACGGAAAATACAACTTGCGTAATTTTTTGCTCGGTTTGTGGATGAAAATGTTGCAGGACTGGAATTTGAAATATATGTTTCGGAGAGAGTTTTAAAAATGCGCTAACAGATTTTTCGGGGTTTCCTCTTTTTAAGAGAATACATTATGTTTATTGCATCAGGGAAATGCATGTTCAAATCAGAAAAAATTTAAAATATAGTCACATGACTCGAGTTACAAAACTGTGAAGAATTCAAGATATCTGAATTTAGCAGTGGGTCGTGA
Organism: Euplagia quadripunctaria; assembly: GCA_963859945.1. NCBI lineage: Eukaryota > Metazoa > Arthropoda > Insecta > Lepidoptera > Erebidae > Euplagia > Euplagia quadripunctaria. The sequence continues at coordinate 6,579,839 of OY982584.1, read as the reverse complement.
CTTTTTGGCTGTTTACTTCTTTTTAGGGCAGAAACCCTATTGGGGATTGGGGACCCTATTGCTAAGACTCCACTGACCGTTTGTCTGTCTGTCACCAGGCTGTATCTCATGAACCGTGATAGCTAGACAGTTGAAATTTTCACAGATGATGTATTTCTGATAACGTTATAACAACAAATACTAAAAACAGAATAAAATAAATATTTAAGTGGGGCTCCCATACAACAAACGTGATTTTTTTGCCGCTTTTTGCTCGATATTAATAACCCGTTTAAAAACCGTTACATAGTGTTTTTTTTTTTGCTTTTGGCTATTCAAACGTAAATAATTAATCATGACACTAAATGACTTAGTTATAAAGAGACTGCATTAGTCTCAATTTCTAGTTATGGTCTGCCAAAACATTCGCTGTATTAACGTTGCACTTTTGAATATGATTGTACTAGCTGAGATTGATTCTTCATTTTAATGGTTTTCCATCTGTTTATGTCCAATGTCGAAATACAGAAGTGGAGACAATATGATGCATCGTGCACATCAATTTCGCCTAAAAGGGGAAACTGGTAATATACCTACTGGTTGTTACCGGTTGACAAGTTGGTATAAAGTATAAAACCGACGTGTCAGAATAAATTATCTAAGAGATGTTTACATCTCAGAAAGATAATTTTATCACTGCTATTGATAATTTTATCCATATTGAAATATTGAATAATATCAATTATGACTTTAATACAGTTGCTGCGTTTTCTGCTGAGCTGGAGGTCGTGGGTGAAATTCCCAACCAGGACAAATAATTTTGTGATGAGCATGTAGTTAGCAATTTATCTATAATATGTAGGTATTTAGAAATTTAGTATGTTTATCAGCAGTCTAGTTACCATAGTATAGGCTCTGCCTAGTTTGGGATCAGATGGCCGTGTGTGAGATGTGTCAAGTTCTTATTATTAATATACTTCAGTGCCATCTAGCAAAGACCGTCTGAACTATGCAGTAACTACTGATCCTACATCGCGCAATGAAATTTCCTGCGCTGATTAGTTTATATACAACTTTCCAACATTTACCTTTGGATCGCGGTCCGCCGGGCATGATCATTATATATAATGAGTAACAGAAAGCTGTGATTCAAGGATCACATACAAGTAATAGTTAAATGTAGGTTGGATTAATTTCATACAAATTTAAATAAAACCTTTATTTGCTCGTAATATGATCAAAGGTTACATAAATTTTAGTTATGTTCAAAAAAAATCCTTTTTACTGTACTTCTTGCTACCCACATAAAAAACTAAAACTGTATATAGATCTTACACAGAGAAAAACATAAACTTTATAACAACAACAAAAAACATAAAATAAATTTTAACATTAAATCATTTTACAAGAAACGGCAGAATTCTGCTTTGAAATGTTATTTTATATTTAATAGGAACAATAAATAAAAAACTCCAGCATCGGAAGGTTCAGTAATAGGAATAGAATTACCATATTCCAATAACAAAAGCTAAAATTAACGAAGATCCTTTTTAGATAATATGCCAATAATGCGAGTTCTTGTAAGAATATCTTTGTTGTCCTTATTCTCAGGAGCAGGAATTTGTTTATTTTTTTAGTGGATTATTATCATACTTCATTAAAAAAACTGTCGGTCTTTTAATAGAATTCCTTAAAAAAACTGTCAGTCGTAGGACTGCACGTCAGAAGTGAAAACACATACACACCTTATATGTCATCTGAGCGTGACGGTCGAGTTCAGTGCTTTTTCCCCATACCCAAAGTGCCCAACGTGCCTTCTGACGTGCGATCCTACGACTGACAGTTAGATAGATATAATATTCTTTATTGTACACAATTAATAAAGTACAGTTGAAACAAATAATCATCTTAGAAATCGGAGTACAATGGGCGGTTTTATCGCTAAAAGCAATCTCTACCGGACAACCTTTGGATGGAGATAATAACAAAATTATTTAATAAAAACATAGTAATTAGTGGATGGCGTACTATTCGAGATATAGACAAATACTTATTCATATAGATAGGTATATATAAATATATATATAGAGAGTATTTTAGTATAGATAATATAGTTTCATAGATAGCAATTTAGATCTTAGTTCTGGAACAGTATGGAATAAATAACATTACAGTGACAGATAATGTTGCATGACCAAATTTTTAAAGGCTGTAAGGATGTCAGCTTGCCGTATTTGTACCGGTAATGCATTCCACAGACGAACAGAAATAACCATAAATGATATGTCAAAGAAAGTTGTTGAATGCACCGGCACTTTAATATCAGATTTTCCGTTGATCGTAAGGACCTCGTATGAGTATTGTGAAGGACTTCAAATCGTCCTTTTAAATAGGAAGGTGTATGAGGGTTAAACAGGATACTGTATAGCAATGAGAGAATATGAGCATTCCAGCGAAGACGAATAGGTAACCACTTGAGCTTTTTTCGGAATTCAGAGACATAATAATAATAATAATAACTTCACACATCTCACACACGGCCATCTGATCCCAAACTAGGCAGAGCCTGTACTATGGTAATCAGACCGCTGATAAACATACTTATATATTTCTAAATACATACATATTATAGATAAATTACACCCAGACACAGAACAAATGATCGTGCTCATCACACAATTATTTGTCCTGGGTGGGAATCGAAGCCACGACCTCTGGCTTAGCAGTCAGGGTCACTAACCACTAGACCAACAGGCCAGTCAAGACATGGTCATATTTACGCAGTTTTTATGACTAACGGTGATCTATTTACCTAGTAGGTTTTAAAAAGTTTCTGCCGGTTTTTTGTAGAAGTCCTCTTAAGACAACTAACTAATAAAATCAAGTATCATAATATGGTAAAAATTAACCTTATTTTCCAAATAGTTTAACAATAACTACTAAGTACATAAAGTGTAACAAATGTTCAGGACATAATCTACTCTGCTGTAGTTCAGGTTTCCCAAGACATATATGTATTTTTAAACTAGTACTTAATAGCTCACCATAACTAAATTAAAACATTTGAAATGACGTTTCAATCGTGTTTGGATTTTGTACAAGATTCCACTTAGAGATTGAATCATTCAGTTGGCAACACTGACGAAATGTTGCGAGACAATACGTACGTCTATACGTACTTTTTGCACTTTGACGTCATGATCCAGAAAATCAACACATACGAAGATCTTATAAAGTCTGTGATACTGTCACTTTCAGAAGTGCCCTCGCCAAGAGACATTTTATCATTACATCATTTCGTGTCATTCCAGGTCATCTATATAACACCTTAAACAAACATTGCCAGATTCATCAACTTACTAAAAGGGAATGTAAATCCAAAGTAGTGAACTGGTTACTTGAACAGTATTACGATGAAACCGAGGCATTGATTAGACTCACTGTTGTATAACACAGCGGTTGTGTGCTATGACGGCCATACTGTAAAACATGCAAGCAAGCAGGACACGCACACACACACACACGCAATCGTAGATCTCACATTCGTCAGCAGCAGCCTCATTAAGGAAACCTACATGTGGAAGGTGATGGATACCTACACAGCTAGCGACCATAGGGCTATACTCTGGGAAGTATCAACCGGTCAGAATTCTAGGGGAGCAATGAGACAAACCAACACTATAGGGTGGAAAATGATATCTTTCGACCACGCTGCCTTCACAGTAGCATTAGATAGTGAGTTAAACATCGATGGAAATGCTGAGGAAATGACCAAGGCCCTCATGATGAGAGTTGTCCAGGCTTGCAATGCAAGTATGCCCCGAAAACGCGGCATGAACCAGCGTCCATCGATGTATCGGTGGAACGATCAAATCAGTGTTCTTCGGAAAGAGTGCCTCAGGAAAAGGAGAATATCTCAGCGTGGCTAACGACGACTAAACCCTGCGGAACTGGTGGCAGAATACAAAATGACACGTCGGAAATTGAACAAGGCTATCAAGGATAGTAAAAGAAAATGCTGGGAGGAGCTTATCAGCGAGGTGGAGAAATACCCGTGGGGTAGGCCGTATAGGGTGGTCATGAGCCATCTAAAAAGCCAGCCTATGCCGTCACCCACATGCCCACAGCTCTTACAGACGTCACTGCGCTGTTTCCTCAACAACGAGAATTCAACTACCCGCCAGTGCAGAGTAAATATGAAGAGATCCCGCCTATTACGGAAGACGAACTGATGGAGGCGTGTAATCGAGTGGGGAATAATAAAGCTCCGGGATTGGATGGAATCCCAAACATTGCTCTGAAAGCAGCTATCAAAGCAGCACCGGCATTGTTCCTGGAAGTCTACAATGCATGCCTTAAAGAAGGGACTTTCCTTCGGAAGTGGAAGCAACAGAGGCTGGTACTACTCCCAAAAGGAAAAAAGCCGATAGATGAACCGTCATCCTATCGCCCGCTCTGCATGCTAGATACAGCGGGCAAAATACTCGAGCGAATAATCCACCAAAGAATCGAAGCAGCAGTCGAGCCGTTTCTGGCTAGCAACCAGTATGGCTTCCGAAGAGGGCGATCAACCCTAAACTCGGTTGATCTGGTCGTAACCACAGCCGCGATCGCAGGGACCAGATGGAAGGGTGGCACGAAGAAGTATTGCTTGGTGGCTTGGGACTGCATAATGCGGGCACTTGAAGAAATCCTGGTGTATTTTTACCAGGATACCTGTGTAGCATGGTTGCGAGCTACTTCGCAAATAGGCTCTTGAAATACGACACGAAGAACGGCTCAAGGGAATATAGCATAACTGGAGGAGTACCCTAGGGCTCGGTTCTAGGTCCGCTCTTGTGGAATATCATGTACGAAGGCCTACTGAAACTAGTACTGCCAGAGAATGTCAAACTCGTGGCGTATGCAGACGATGTGGCCGTAGTGATCGTCGCGAAGTACCTCGATGAGATCAATCTCGACTTTGACATCACTTTCGACAAAATCAACCAGTGAATGAATACAGTGAGCCTGCAATTAGCACAGCACAAGACCGAGGCAGTGCTCATCACGAGCAGAAAACAGGTGGAAACCATGACGCTTAGAGCTGGAGAGCACGTTATTACTTCGCAGCCGTTCATTCGGTATTTGGGAGTGATGCTTGATGCCCGACTCAATTTTAAACAGCAGGTAGAGCATGTAAGTGCTAAAGCGTCGGTAGTGAGCATACATCAGCATACACCGATGGCAAACGCATTGGGATGTCGCGGTAAAAGGAAGGTGGACATACCGTCTTATACCACAGATAAATAGTTGGCTGAGCCGAAACTATGGTGAGGTCAACTACTATCTGACGCAGATGCTCTCAGGACATGGCTGTTTTCGAGCATACCTCCATCGCTTCAAACACGATGACTCCCCAGAGTGCCCGTCCTGTCCCGGAGCTCCTGAAGATGCGGAGCACGTGTTCTTTGCATGTCCCCGTTTCAACTCGATGCGAAATGACCTGGAGATTGTTCTTAAACAGACAATTAAACCAGAAACGCTAGTGAAAGAAATGCTTTCATCGGAGACAGCTTGGAACGCGACCAGTACTTTCGCGACGAGGGTACTTCAAGATCTACGCTACACAGAAAGGAAGAGAACCAAAAAACAGTAACGGCGAGAAGGAAAGAAGCAATGACCTTAACTACCCGAAGAAAGAGCAACAGCTAGATCCTCCCCCGTGAAGTAATGGCTGACGGTAGTTTCCGCGGGGAAGCAGAGGCCGGAGAAAGAGGAGCTTTTTAGTCGGTATTGACATCGGAGTCCGACATACCAGGTTGAAATCCTGATGATACGTAAAAGTAGTTGTTGTTGTGATAATATGAGTGTATGCACTGAACCGCTATTATGTATCAATAAATTATTTTTATTATTATCATCACTTTCGCTCTATTATCGTACCTCTACTTCTATCATCTATTAGTCAGGGCGTGCATGTCTATAATCGGATAAAATTAAATAAGCGATACCAAATAACATGCACTGAAGCGTGTTACTTTGTTCTGCTTATTTATTATTTTACACGTACTTATTAGATATACATAATTAGAAAGTGTGTGAAGAAAGTGCAAATGAATATTTGTTATTTTTAACGTCATAATGCGAATCGATAACCTGAGGGGCGCTAAGTTACGGTTGAATTAAAATTTGTGCCATCGGTTTCTACGACATGTAAACATGACGATGACACAATGTAATTTTTTTCAGATCAAAAAATTGGGAGAATTGACAATTTTAATAAAAAATATCAAAGTACGAAGTTCCTTTATCTTGAATTATTCCACAAGTGTTATGCATTTTTACTTTTAATTTAATCTAGAGATCGCCCGGTGGTCGAATTTCTTAATTTATTAAGTTTGGAATGTTTTGTTTTATTTTATTTTGACCAGTGTAACTAGAACCGGCATTGTATAGACTTTTCATACCATGACAGGCCGTCATATTTACTGGACCACTGTAGCTTTTTGTAACCGTTTTCACAAAATTTAAAAAGAAAAAACTATCTGATCCAATTTTTATTTTTGCAATCACTAAAGCTCGGAAATAACTAAAAAAAAAGAAAATTTGTTGACAAACACAGCAGAAAATGGTTCTAAATGTTTTGTCTTGCCTATTTATATATATATATATATATATATATATATATATATACTAGAGCTCGCGTGGTGATCGAATTTCGACCATGGTTTTTTCATTGGCCAGTATAACTTGAGCTGTCATTATATAGACTTACTTACCATAACAGGTGATCACATATACTGGACGCGTGTGATTTCATTAAACCGTTTTCACGTAATTTTTAAAGTTGTAAGACATATTGTTTAAATTTTAGCTTCATGCACTCCTTCTATATATAAACTGTAAATATTCCAAAATTCACGTTACTACGTACGCGAAATTTTCTTAAAAAGAGGTACAAGGAATTGTCTTCACGTATTAATATAATTATATCTATAGATGTCACGACGTCAAAAAGAAATTGATGTTATTGTCAAGTGATATTTTTAATAGGTAAGTACATTGTTTAAGTAAGAATAATACTTTCTTGGACCTCACATTTAAATACAGCGCTGAAAGTAAAAACGTAGTTTATCTGTACAAAAAAATAGATAGAGCTAAAATAATATAATTGTATAAGTCAGGACGATTGATCCGCTTAAGTTATCTAAAAGCACGGACGATGGATTGGCACTATTGTCCATTTAGTAATTATCTTTTGCAAACACACATATAGTTCTATGTTGTTGTGAATATTATGATAAACTTACAAATCATATTTTCTTAGTTCTTACAAAGATGAAAAAGGAAAGTAAAATAGGAGAAGGATAAATGTTAAGGGATGATGCACGAAGTGCATCAACAATGTGCAATGATAAGTAAACTTTACTGGACTTGAAATTAGATGCGTTTTAGCTTAACGTGAAGGACATACTACTGACCTTTACCTAAAAATGACTTCATTATTAAAATTTCTTACTTGCGAATAGGTAAACCTAATATTGTTAACACGGCTTATAGCTTTTTTGTAATCTCTCGCTCTGTCTCCGTGTTTATAGATCACTAGGTGTGCCCGCGACTTCGTCCGCGCAGCCTAAAAAATAAGTTTCAAGCTTCTAGCCTTAAATATGACGATACTTCCATACAACTTTTCATCCCCACCTTTCAACCCCTTACACCTCTTTTTCCGCATAAAAAAGCCAATGTCCTTTCTCAGACTCTAGACTATCTGTGTACCAAAATTCATTTAAATCGGTTCAGTAGTTTTGGCGTGAAAGGGCGACAGACAGACAGAGTTACTTTCGCATTTATAATATTATTAGTAAGGATTGTTTAACCACTTTTCTTGACCATTTCTCCTCAGCGATCTTTTCGGTTCTGCGAGCTGCGGCTTCAACGGCTTGATGATTTGGGTTCTTTCTTAATTTAGCTCTAGCTTTAACTTTGCATAACATAGCAGCTATGATACTTTATCATATATATGTCCAAGTTGAGCGTTTAAGACCTTCCTAAAAGTGTAATATTGAGAAGAAACATTGTTTAAATTGTTCACATTAATTATTTTATCTTCAAAGCGCAGAATTTTATATTAATCTAGCTTTGTTTACGCAAAATATAAAATGTATTTCAGGCATTCTTTCCCCACAAAATTCTTGGCTATTTACAAACAATGTTCACAGTCGATTTAGTCTTAGCGTCGCTGTGATGATCAAGGCATTCAACTGTGTATCTTGTTAAACAGACGAATGGTTTATAGTCGTGTCGCGTTTATGTCTTATCATGTTCGTATGATACGCTTTGAAATAAAGTTTGCAGTTTACATTATTTTGGCTTGAATTTGACTCCATAAAAACCGAGTTTGATGGTCTTGCAAGCCTCAGCTGCGATAAAATAGTAGTCAATAAATAATATGTAACTACATATTTACGGGGTTTGCAAATGATTAAGGGAAACTGGTAACTGTTGACTACTAAAATAATATACCTAGATATATATATAAAGAGTTTATGTCAAGTTCGTCGTTGCGTTAGCGACATAGGCCTACTGGAGTCTGAGACTGGGCTTTGAGACGTATGTATGTCACATTTTTAAAAAGATATTTGAGAGTGTGGATTTGATTGCGATTCTGCTTGCGAAATTTTGTTCTTATTTATTGATAAGAACAAAATTTTGCCTATACCTGATTGAGACCCGAAATAAAGACTTAACTTAGTCTTTTACAGGTTAGTTAAACTATAAATCTTTAGAGTATACAACTAGCAACCCGCCCCGGCTTTGCATGGGTAGCAGAGACATCTTCAACAATCATCATCATATTTCAATCAATTTACACAAAATCTTAACAAATTATACACCTAAACCTTCCTCATGAATCACTCTGTCTATTAGTGAAAATCGCATGAAAATCGTAGTATTATATATGTATTATGAATATATATAGTAGTTCAGTAGTTTTTCAGTTTATTGTGAACAGACAGACAGACGCGGCGGGGTACTTTGTTTTATAATATGTAGTGTTAGGGTAAAAGTGAAACGATACATGTTGTAAATAAATTATTTTGTTTTTACAGAGAATATTTCACTAGCAATATATATACACACATATTACATCACCTTAATTCTACGAACGTAAATAAAGGCACTACAAAGTAAATGAATAGCTTTTGTATTAAATGTTTATTAAATTCTGCCATCTACTTTAGTCATTGATAAATAGTACTCTTTACGCCCAAGTCTTGCTTCTAGGTACAATTTTTTAGCCACAGACGAGCATTCGATAGATGCCAGTACAAACAATAGTAGTAGGATATAATAACAAGGTCATAAAAGTAACATCTAATTAAATAAACTCAATTTGTTTCGCATAGCAAACTAAACTAACCAAACTCAATATAACCGTCGCATCGCTTGGGTGGTTAATATGCCCTCTGGGCTAGATTTAATTATCGACTACGTTTTCAGGCTAGGTCAGACATTTGAAAACTTATAGACACTAGGCATCTGTCCGAAATTAAGGTCAAATGTCGAGCGTCGAACATATTCAACTAATGGAAAAATAAGTGTCATGACAGTGGCTTCTAATATGGTGTGTTGCTAAGGTGTTAGCAAATGTTCAATACTCATAAATATTGTTCGTCGACACACTATAACTGGCGCCCAACGTGGGGCCACCGAAGCAACACAAGATATTTCCCATAACGAATCCATTGGGAGAATAATACAAAACCTAAATAACATCACATTAAAGATCAACTTTGTTTGTGTCGGTTTCAATGTTTGTGATTATTTTTACGAGTCAAACCAAAATGAACTCTGTAGAAAAACTTTAAGATTCGATATCGTAGTTGTTAATTTTAATAGAAAAGGGCCTATGTGTAAAAGGGGAGTGAGAGCCATGAAAAACGGGAACAACACAGGGAAGGTTGAAGCCTTCGCGACAGTCTGGAGTTAAGTAAAGGCTTTTGTTTTGCAGGCACGAACGTACATCGTAAACAAGATTTAATTAAGTGAGTTAGATAAGCAATGAAAAGAATTAGCGGTAACAAAGTTCAAACTAATATTTTATATCAAGTGGCGGTAGCGTAATGGCAAAGGCATCGGACTTGGGATAACGTGGTTGCGGGTTCGAACCCCACCCAGTGCACTACCGACGTGAACCCACTACTAGCACAAGCACTTAGCTCGAGGGGTTAACAAGAATACTATCTGTGACCTAAGTTACTAGCATTCGTATTTAAAACAAAATGTAAAAGTAACTCTGTCTGTCTGAAAAATATCAACGCCATTTCTAAATTGATACAGGTTGCTACCATTGAGTCAACTTCACCCATGTGGATATCGGATCCACACGTGTCAAAATCGAAATTATTTATTTCAAGTAAACCTATTGTAGGTGTTTTTGAATTCTCAGGAGTAGGAGTCAGCCAGTACAAGTCGGTCGTGAAGCTAGTTGCCAGTTCCAATACGTAGATCCTATGGAGAAGACAAGCAAGAAACTCCAAGGACACTCTTTTTTAACATGTTTTTAGGGTTCCGTACCTCGAAAGGAAAAAACGGAACCCTTATAGGATCACTTTGTAGTCCGTCCGTCCGAACGTCTGTCTGTCTGTCAAGACCCTTTTTCTCAGGAACGCGTGGAGGTATCAAGCTGGAATTTATATCAAATACTCAGGTCTACTGTCCCTATTGGAGCTGTGAAAAAATTACAGCTCCAAGCTACCAAACTTCTAAGCCAACGCAATCAAAAGATACAGCCGTTTATGCCGCAAATTTTCGACACTCGCAAGGGAATCAAAACCTACAGGGTACTTCCCGTGAACTCAGAATCTTGAAATTTGGTACGAAGCAACGTCAAGCAAGAAAAATTGCGAAAACCGTACATTTTTAGTTACATCATAATAAAAATATTTTACGGAACCCTCGGTGCGCGAGTCCGACTCGCACTGGGCCGGTTTTTTTTACAAGGTACTTGTTACATTGCAATTTAATGTGAGGACATTGTAACATAATGTGTGGCGCTGGCAGAACGTAATCACTACATATTATAAAACAAAGTGCCCCACCGCGTCTGTCTGTCTGTCTGTTCACAATAAACTGAAAAACTACTGAACTGATTTTCATGCGGTTTTCACTAATAGACAGAGTGATTCATGGGGAAGGTTTAGGTGCATAATTTGTTAAGATTTTGAGTAAATTGATTGAAATATGTAGTTACAATTTGTAGGTTATTTTTCTTTTCCCTGATCTAATATAAAAATTTATCCCTATTTCGCTTGGTCACGCTATGACTTGAGAACGACTTAACTGATTTCATTTTAACATACTTTTTTTTATATTTTCTAATACTTTTTGGAAGATTCTTACGGAACGAAAAATTAATAAAATGAAGCAGAAAATCGGTTCAAGTCGGATAAATTTGAATTTCCACGCAAACAAAGTCGCGGGCAACAGCTAGTTAACAATATAAATGAAATTCAAACACCGAAAATTTTATATTCCAGGCCTTAAAACTTTGCGAGTATATATTCAATACGCTCACTTACGCTACTACCCTCACCGTCTGGCCTTAGGGCAATTTGTCAAGCGCCCGGACCTACCCTCATGTCCCCCCTTATAAAAAGCATTTGAATAATCGAAATGGTGACGTAGCCCTCGATATTGGCAATAGAACAGGTGCAGTAGCTATTCAGGAAATGGAAGTAGACAGTTTACGATGACATGTCACGTAAGCTTGCATTTTTGGCCGACGTATCTGAATGTTTTCGCCTGAAACTTTTTTATAACTATTTAAATCAAACCACGTTTAATGAGAAACTACGTTATACTATTACACGAAATGAGTTTTAGAGAGTTTATAACGTGACAAAGCCCTGAAAATTTAGATTAAATGTCAGAGAATTTCAATAATGACATTTGTGTGCACGCAATCTTGATTCTTTGAAAACTCAACATGTTTATAAAGATTGCATGAAACGTAGTATAAAAAAGTCTACCTCAGAAATCTATTACACGGTTCAAAGATAAGTTTACGACATAAAAAGATTTGCGTGATATTTAATATCGTAGTTCTTTATTATTATATCTGGATCTACCCTCATGTATGAGTCACCACGCGCGGAGGGTGGCCGATGGGGCTCAGAGGCCGGTATTTATAGAATTTATCGTCGTTTTATATCGAACCACTGCAGGGACTATTAAAATGTTGAGAATGATCATCAACAGCCCGTTGTTCGTTTATATTAGAGATGTTTTCGGGTCGCGCTATCAAAATCATATCAACGTTTTTAAAGCGACCGCAATATAAAATAGTTTTCCAATATTTTTTTAGTGTTGTTGTGGCGCCAACTTCGTTTGGAAGCTATATACACAAGTATCTACATGTGTACAACAAAGTAAGTGGCTATCAATATTGAATCTAGTTCTCTTTTTTAACTTTAAATAAATAGGATTTTTATATGCAATAAATACGTAAGAATGTTATGTTGTTATGTTAATTGGATTTTGCGACTGTGTTGTTTTCTATTTTATAAAGTAATAGAAGTAAATGTTATAATAAGTACAAATAAGTGTATTGTTGGTATTGTTCTAAGGTAAAAAAAGGCTTGTCTGATTAATTTTATTATTATTATCAAAAGAAAGTTTATTTTGGCAAAATTTAAACAAGTTTTCTATAACTTGCCAATATCCAATTTTGATACATATAAATTGATTTGATTGATACATTTGATTTGGTATTTTTGATACATTAGAGATAAAACGTATACCGACACAAACTTAACGTCTGGATGGAATGTTATTTGTCATAAATTTGCCAACTGTCGTAATGGAGAAATTGGAAATTGCTACAACACAGATAAAATGACAACCTCAACGACGTAGTGACGTTTAGAGTTGCTTTAGTGCAGATCATTCATATCAGTCACCGTTCATATCTTTAATGGAAGTCCAATCGTCAGCTTTTATAAAGTCTAGAACATTGATCTCGAGCTAAGTTTTAGTTATTCGTATCTTGTGACCAGCAGCAGAATCGTGCTGCACTTGTTGCAATTCATAAAATTTTCTTTTCCATATTCTAAATTAAAATTTTGAATAATGTAGTCACAAAGACTGACATAAATGGTTATGAATTCAAATATCACAAGGGCAAAATAATACATTAACTAGAAACTCGAAAAAATAAGCGCACCTTGAGAAAAAATACCAAAACATAATCTAAAAGCACTTAAGTTTCTATCCGGATATTATTGTTACCGAAATATAGCAAAATTATCTGAAAATAGCTGAACGTCGCTGATTTTTAGAGTTCCGTACCCAAAGGGTAAAAACGGAACCCTATTACTAAGACTCCACTGTCCGTCCGTCTGTCTGTTTGTCACCAGGCTGTATCTCATGATCCGTAATATGTAGATAGTTAAAATTTTCACAGAAAGTGTATATCTGTTGCCGCTATAACAACAAATAATAAATAGAAAAATAAATTAAAAAATTAAAGGGCGCTCACCTACTAGAGACGTTTTTTTGGCTTATAGTATTAAATCTTGTACGATGGTGCGGAACCCTTAATGCGCGAGTCCGACTCGCACTTAGTCGGTTTTTTTGAAAACGATACCGTGTATATTTTTTCTTTTCGGATCGAATCAGCCGTCTAAGGTAGCAAGTACCTCTAATAAGTATGATCTAATGAATGGGGGATAGGGTATGTGATACCATTGGTGTTGCAAGTGTTTTAAGCACTGGTAATGACTTTACATCGTGCGAGTGGTGTTCGCAAACTTGGTAGTATAAATGTGATTAAAAAAACACAATCGTTAACCCCAAAAAAAACTTATTAAACACTGACAAGTGTAAGTAAATATCTTTTACCTTTATTTTACAACCCTCCGTCGATGCTGCCTAATGGAGGGCCTTACCTTTCCCTCCAATGTATTGAAAGCGTGTCAAAATACTGTTAGTGACACGCGATCTATGTTTACTGAACGGAAGAGAAATAAGAAAATGAAACAATTCATCAAGTCTGTTAAAGTGAAAGATAACTTATAGTGTAACAAGGATCTTTAAGATCCTCAGCTCCTTAACTTTTCTCCCACATTTTAAGTCAACACTTTAAACGTCACACTTTATTAGTATTCTTGTGTGGATGTATATGGTAGCTTCATGTAAAAGAATGGGCCTGCCTTATGGCAGTCAGTAACAGTACAGAATGCCTACACAGGCATCCTGTAGGATCTACAACGCACACTGTTGAAAGTAGTTGTTGTTTCTGAACCGGTTCTTATATCGATTTTAAATTCGATTCGACTGGCGATAGTGAAAACACATAGCATTAAATAGTTTTTTAAGTATAACCATGCATGCAAATTTGTTTTAGTTTGCGTTCACTGAATATAAATTGAAAATGTTTGAAACATCGTTTGTTATTTTTCACGGTTGGATAGTTGCAAAATATTAGTGTTTAAAAGTATTACTTTTAGAATGTACATCGCGTACATGCAATAAAACTTGTAATAATTTGTTCGTGGGAGAGCCATGCTTCGACATGTATGGGCCGGCTCGACCGGACTGATAACACGGCCTCACAGAAAACCGGCAGTGAAGCAATGTTTTCATTGCTTTTCGCCGGTTACCGGAGGCCCTAACCCTTCCCTCCCCCCTCTTCCCCTAATTCCACCTTAAAGGGCGACAACGCACTTGTGACTCTTGGGTTGCAAGTGCCCATGGGCGGCGGTAGTCATTTAACATCAGGTGACCAGTCTGCTGGTTTGTCCTCTATACCATAAAAAAAACATAAGGTAACCACTTATCTATAATTTTATTAGGTATAAAAGTAAAGATTTTCTCTGGTTCTAGAGTAAATTATTTTAGATTTTTTGTGTTAGATAGCTCATATATTCAGGACTGTTATGTGCTAAATAACATTACACTACGAGCCATAGGAACGGAATAATAACCATAGACATATAATTTTAACTACAGGGCAGAGTTACTACCATATGGGTGAATAAGAGAGGTCTATGGGTACATAAGACATTAGTCGATACTTCCTGGTTGCATTTCAATAAATATTAGGTTCATCTTGAATTCTTGAGCAACACGTAACAATGGCAAACCTGGAACTCAATACGGATCGTAAAACAATAACGATTAAAAATGGCAAGCGTGCACTACATCTTACAATGAACACCTGTATAGTTGGGGCTTTGAAAAGTTTTCAAGGCGTGACTAAAAAGGCATTGTTTTGAGCTGCGGTTATATCAACAACAATGCTATACCTATGATGTGTTTCACTATTTTGCAATGTGTTAGAAAATAGACTTCCTAGTTGATAAGTTGCTTTTGTTTACTTTGTAGTGAGTTGTAGTACCTTTTTTTTTTTTTATCCTGTGGAAACCCCCACGGGTCATCACCTCACAGGAGCTAACGGTAAAGTGGTATGTCGGAATCGAACCGACAGTGAGTTGTAGTACCTACTTATATTGTAAGTTTCTGATTTATATACATTCGACTAAATGGAACCATTATGTATATTAGTCTGACTCTATTTCATTTAACTCGAATACCGATTGACAACAATTCTCAGGCCACAGTATTATTGGCAATACTACTGACTAAAGATATTTCTCATAAAGGTATGTTAACAAACAAAACAGCACGCAAAGTCGAAAGAAAATCCAGGACCTCATTTGTTTTTAGGGTTCCGTACCTCAAAAGGTAAAAAAAGGAACCATGATATATTTATAATTATTTATAATATGCAATTCAAAGGTATGTAATATCTATCGGTCGCGTTAACTCCCGTATAAATAATTAATTATATGAAGTACCTTTGAATCAGAAAAAACTACTGATCCCAAGGGATAGAAAAAAAATCCAGTAATAACTTATTTAATTATGTTGAAGTATAGGTGTACTTAACATGACAAGATTATGGTTACCATCCCGTAGTATAAGATTATGTCCTTAATACCATAATAAGTGTCATAGCAGTTAGGGGCCATTCATACATTACGTCACACGAATTTCATGATTTTTTACCCCCCTCCCCCCGTCTTTGTCACAGATGGTCACATTTGTGGTTTGTGGGACACCCCTCCCCCCCTCCCTGGTGTGACGTAACATATTTTTCAATATTAGACCCAGAACTGAAAAGAGCGGTCCTTTTTTTGTTTATAAAAGTGTATTAACCAAAATTATTACTTTAGATTTCGACATGTGACGTCACGCATCTTATGACCGCCCCTTGTCACACTTCGTTGACCCCCCCCCCCAAAACGTGTGACGTAATTCATGGATGACCCCTTACACGTTTCCAAACTTCAATACAATCGATTGAACTGGTAATAACCAGTGGCAAAAATTTACTGCATACTAAGACAGCAACTTGTATTGAAAAGTTATAATAAGATCAATAACGAGCACTATATGCCTTGGTTAAGGTTAGTGATGAGTGTCTAGGACACCTACTCACTAGAAGGTAGGCACGCAATTTATCAAAGTATGATTGTACACATTTAGTATCAGGAAATACACGACAATAACGAGATTTACTTCCTAGAGACAACTTATCTGACAGATGGAGGCGGTCATATAATTCAACACGACATGTCGAGCCTACTAGTAGTATATCTATCGGTAACTTATAGGTATCTACGACATTAAGGTGTCTGAAAGCAAAACCAATGAATTAAATTTCAAATTTATTATCAAATAATTTGACAATTAGTAACTCCTTGATTTAGGGACAAAATATTAAAAATAATAACTTAACATGTTACACACGGCCGTCTGATCCCAAACTAGGCAGAGCCTGTACTATGGTAACGAGACTTTATGTATTTATAAATACATACATATTGTAGGTAAATTACACCCAAAAACAGAACAAATTATCATGCCCATCACAAAATTATTTGTCCTGGGTGGGAATCGAAACCACGACCTCTGGCTCAGCGGTTAGGATCACTAACCACTAGACTACAATCATATTTTCGCTCGAATCTACAAAATTGAAAAATTAAATATCTATTTGTCATCGTTAACTATCACACAAAATTGCTAGTTACAGACGTCGTGCATCATTCACACTTTATCAATTAGGCATTCAAAGCTATCAAGTAAGGTTTTTATTATTAGTACTGCGAAGTAGGAAGCTAAGCATCGTTTAGGTCCATTGGACTAGAAAATAACTGTATTTGAAAAGTAAACCTTGGAATTTAAAATTGACGATCATAAAGAAATCTTCCTAGCTTAGGCATAACAAAAATATAGTGAGACTAATTTAATCAGAATACTAAGACACGAAAAAAAAATTCAATTAAAAATATCCTTAGAAAAAGCCTTGAAGTTATTGTTAACAAATTCATTTTAAATAGATACACCTTATAAATATTACTAACCTTAGCAACGTTATAAAAACGCCTGTGCAAATCGAACAGACGAAGGCAAAATAAGTTGGAATCAATTTGACGATAAACAGATATGTATATTTAATAGATAGTAATGAAAATGAAAACTGTATAATTTTACATATATTAAATAAACGGCTGCACGAGATCTATGTTCAGCGAGCATATGGCTAATACATATCATAAAAGAACAGAATAACACAAATTACCATTTGAACGGTTCGCTGTGATAATGAGCCGCGTGCAGAGATAAATAAAGCGTTGGTAACAATTCGCCAAGTTTTGGGCTCGTTAAACATGATCCCGTTCCGATAGTTGATTGTTTAAGTAACAGTCAAAATTAATATTCAGTTTGTGTACATTTAAAGTAATTTGAATTTCAAACTAAGTTCTAAGATGTATCTTTTGATTGTTGACTTATCCATTGAAATCATAAGGTTAAAATAAAAGCAATGATTTAAAAGAAAACAGAAACGTTTCGCTTATAAATTAAGAACTTGATGCGCACTTTGAAACTTCAGCTACATTTGTATTTAATTCTTATAACATCCAGTATAAATTTACAAAGGGCACTGCCAATTCTCCTTGGAATAAACATTAAGAAGATTAGAGGCTGGTTGCCAGGTTTTAATTAAAAGACGCTTCCTTTCTAAGGTTAATCAAATTACGACACCTGTTGGGATTTTTGTTATTAATTACACAGGTATTTAATTACTCAATATTAACCATACTAGAAACAGTAACGTCAAAAATGCTTAGATTTAAATTGAAATATAAAAGGCTTACCCGAAAGAGTAGAAGAGCATTTCCTGAAACAGAAAAATGATAATCAGAAACAATTTGATACAAAATATGAAACAGTAGTATTAAAACAAACACGTACAATGTAGTCAATAAAAGCAGATGTATTTAAATGAACAATAAACCTGAACGTCTGATTCGGCTGTGCCACTCTAAGTAATATAATTGTGTAATAAGCGCAGAGGACAGCGCAGGGGTTGGGCGAGCATCAGCAATATTTAAGTAGTGTTGTTAAATTACATCTATTTAAGGTGCAGATAATTTCACATTGATGGAAATAAAAAAAAAAATTATAGGTAGGTATTTTATAGTCTTTTTTGTTTTATTTCATTCACAAAATCTCCCAGAAAATATCAGTTTCAGAAACGTTGACAAGACTTAGCAGCAGTGTTCGAGTTATTAGATATTCATCTTTGTTACTGTATAAAAAAGACATACATAAAAAAGATCTATTCTGTTGTAACTGAAGAAAGAAATGGCACTGTCTACGAACACAAATCACATAAAATAGTTGGAAATAAAGTTTAAACTGTTCTCAGTAATAAATATATTCCAAAGGAATATTTAAGGACGACATTACGTGACATAATTCCTCTCCGAGACGGTTATAACATTTTATTATGCAAGGAAATGATTGTACTCTCCAACTATGACACAGAAGAGGAAGTAGTACAATAAAGAAGTTTTGCATATTGGAAGCAAAAAAGTTTAAAATATACTTAATGTCTCAAATCCATATCCATCAAAATATTGCTATTTATAAAAGTTCATTATTTCTGTATTGAATTTTTAATTAAATTAACAAAAGCATTGAGTCCTCGACCGTTGGAATACATACATATAAAAACTGAAGATCTCGCAATAATGGTTGTAACACGTGGGTCAAACCCCTTACTTTATTCCTATGAAATTGGAAATATCGCCTTTATAGTTAAAGTTATAGAGTTGTCGAGGGAACAACTGCCATACGTAACGCCCCTTCTATTATAAATTACTGCAAGCATTGCAACTCTTGGGTGCAATGGATCGATACGGCTGTGGATTCCCGATTCCGGGTTTGGCTGTAATGATTACCGAAACGTATGGAGTAATCGATTCGCGATTTGGTTGACGGTATGCAAATACAATGAGCAAGTTTGTCATATATACCAGCCGATGTATTTAAGATGTTATCGTGTACAAACGAATTTAGGAATATTATGCCCCAAGCCGAGGATAAATAATTTTACATGTTTTACTAACGGGAATACTTGGCACTGCAAAGAGATGGAATTGTTTACTGTTTGCTTTCTGAAATCAGTATGTCGGAAACTGTTCTTCGTTCAGATTCGAGAAACTGTTACGATGTCGCATCTACATAATTGTATTAATAATATGAAATCAAATTAGGACAAGACTAACGTGGATCGTGGAGAAATTTACTGTTGCTTATTAAAACAGAAATATGAACGCTATGCCTGAAGTGACAGAGTATAATACTTTAGCGATAACCTACATACTTGTCTCAATGTACGTATAGGAATATATAACGGGATATGATGTTAAGGAAAGTAGAATCTACGAGTATAACGTACAGATGAGTAGGTAGGAATGCGTAGGTTGACGTAAGCCATTCAAGTACTTTGTTAAATGTAGGTTCCAACATATATATTATAGGAAACTATTATATTTTTTATCTATCCGGATTTTTTTTGTATTGTATACGACGGGTCACCTGATGGTAAATGACTACCGCCGCCCATGGGCACCTGTAACTCAAGAGTCACAAGTGCGTTGCCGCCCTTTAAGGTGGGAATAGGGGAAGGGGGGAAGAGCGGGAAGATGGGAGAGGGGGAGGCGAGGGGAAGGACGGGAATAGGGGAGAGGGAAGGGTTAAGGCCTCCGGTAACCTCGCTCACGCGGCGAAAAGCAATGCAAGCATTGTTTCACTGCCGGTTTTCTGTGAGGCCGTGGTATCGAGCGGAGTCGAGTGGGCCCATACGTGCGGAAGCATGGCTCTCCCACGTTAAATTATTTTGAAATTCCGAATATTCTTGTAAACATTTTTAAAAGTCTTAATAGAATCGTGGCCTTAGTATACTCATCAACCAGCCAATGAAACCAGCAAATGAACAAATACATTCAGTAAGTTTACGTAATATTAATGATATATTATTATGTATCAAATCAAATAATTCGTCGAATCGAGGACAAGTGGTACGACGTCTGGTGGACGGTTGGCATAGATTGAATACTGAACATTCATCATAGTGACAGATTCTCAACATGCTCCGCTTACTCCATTAGGAATCTATGGTAGATAATTGTACTGTTATTGATATAGGTTTAGTTCGATTGATAATAGCATGGTTTTGTCAGCAATCAATATTAACAATATTGACTGTTAATTAAACTACTGTTTAAGGGATAAATTATTGATATTGTATAACATTCTGGCCTATAATATTAGCTACTATGAGAGAGCAAATTTTAGCAGTACCTTTAGTATTTTTACTAATGGATTGAATCGTTTTACACTATGGTTTCAAAGAAAGAACCTTGAGGTCATAGAATAATGTAGATTATATTAGTTATTGCTGATAATGCGAACAGTAGGACAGATGGACTATATCCCTGGATATACGGGGGTCACACTGAAAGATTTTAGAAAATAAAAAACGGAATGATATAGAAGTCTGTTAATATTTTTATTGCCTTTCGAAGTAGTCTCCGTTTCTTTCTAAGCACCATCGCATGCGATGGAACCATTGACTAAAGCAGTGAGCCCACTCTTCTTTAGGGATCTCTTCCACGCCATTTTCAAACGCAGCCACGGTATCTTCAGGGTTCATAAAACGAATTCCTCTAAGTTTATATTTTATTTTTGGAAATAAATAAAAGTCGTGACTTTTATTTAGTGCTAGACTTTTGTTTAGGTGCCAGGTCGGGACTGTAAGGAGGATATGATTCACTAGCTCCACACGTGATAGTCCGTCTGGCGGAGCGAGCTTGAGCGCTATCGTAATGGAGGAGAATCTTGCTTCTTGGGCGCTGCTGTCTAACATTTTCCAAGACAACCAGTAGACAATGACTGACATACCAATCTGCAGTAACAGTCCTTTTATCTTCTAGAATGATTGTTGCGAAATGACCCGTCCGTCCAAAGAATGAGGCAATCCTTTTTATCTCTTGAATTCTGCCGTTCTTTGCTTTTGTAGGTAAATCTTCGAATGGGAACATCCATTGCGCAGATAGTCTTTTGGTTTCGGGTTCGTAACAATATTTCCAACTTTCATTACCTGTCACGATGTCATATACAGCATTCGAGTCATACTTTTCAACCATTGAGCGGCACCTATACAAAGGATGGCGTTTCTGATCTTCCGTCAAATTACGAGGTTATCCATTTAGTACAAAGCTTTTTGACACCTAAATGTTCATTGTAAACTTTTTGTACTTGACACATACCAATGCCTAAAGCTGCCCGAATCTGTTGATATGTCACCCTTCTATCAAATTTTATCTTTAGCCGCACAGCACTCACGTTATCTTCAGTAGTCGTCGTAGAAGGACGTCCTTCTCGAGAATCATCAATGAGTTTGCTTCCACCGTGTTTAAACTCATTAAACCCGTTGTAAACAGTGGCACGAGATGAGGCTTCGTAATGAAATGCCAATGAAAGTGTATCGTAACATTGTTGTTGAGTAAGACCGCAACGAAAGTCGTAATAAATCATTAAGCGAAACTGTTCCCTAGTAAAATCCATTTCGATGCACGACAGGCACTTTTTAAATTGCGTTCATTTGTAAAAACCAATAAGATGAAATCATTAAATATTACAGATTCCCAAAGAGTTCCTAATTCGAAATTTACATATATTTTTGACCGGCTGATTTTCTTACTGGCCTATTCTAAAAACGTTCAGTGTGACCTACGTATTTCAGAGCAAATAATAACGACGTCTTTAGTTTAAATATCAAGTTCTGATACATAGGTTAGTACATTACATTGCTGGATGTAAATTTGACTGGTACGCTACGTTCACCTGCAAGCCGTGGCTCATACATTATAATTAGTTGAGACTAGACAACCTTAATATATGCAAGGGAGCTTAATTATATTTTGACTTCAAACCTGTGGTATTACTTTTTTAGTCTTGAATAACTTCGAAATAACCAAGTTTATCGCGGTGGACATACGACCTAGTAAAGATCGCAGGCAGTCGGTGGATGCAGGCCGCTTCCAACCGGTCTTCTTGGAAGTCATTAATGGAGGCCTATGTCCAACAGTAGACGGCCTATGGCTGAAATGATGATGATGATGAACCTAGTTTTGGACATAGTATACCCGGACTAAATTAGCTGGAAATGCCATACTTTAACCCCTTCAAGGGAATGTATTACTGTAGTACTACTGTGGTAGTACTGTAGTATTCCCTGTTAACCTGTATAGTAAATCATCCTATTTCTTAATATATATCCGAAGTAATAATGTTTGCATGAATCTTGTGTAAAAGAATCGTGAAGAAGTCGACCTACCCTCAATAGACCTACCTCGTTAGACTGGATCTTCAGAAAGCAACATGGACTAATCTCAGGCATGCAGGTTTACACACTAAGGAAAACTTAAGTGACGTATGTTAGAGAACAAGGAATTAAACTCATACGGCGACAGCCATTACGAAAATATATTTCGAGGAAACATGTTTCGTGAAGAAGACATTAAGAACGCATAACATTGCAAAAAAAAAATTACACTGGCGGTTGTCCAGAGTAATTTATTTAAAAAATATAACCTAAAGATTGTATGTATTGTAATAAAAACACGAGGCAGTAAATTAACGTGAAGGCTGATTTATTAAACGCTCATAGTAACAGTCACAGAGAGAATTACAATAATTAGTCGGCCATGGCTCACGGCAACCGATTCAGTTACATTAGTTTCAATACTGTTTAATTAGCGCAAATGATTTAGCAACAGACGGCGACATGCGAGGATGTCATTAGGGGTCAGATTAACGGTCTTAAACTATGTTGACAATCCAGAATTTTCAAAATAAAAGAAAAGAAAATTCTTTATGAATAAGTCAAACACAACCTTGAACACGTCGACAAAATCCGAGAAAAGCCACCAAACTGTGACACAATCCGTAACGTTATTCACAACCAATTTGGAGGAAGCTAGTAAACAGCTTCTGGATTTATTTCGTTGGAAATGAGAGCATCAACAAGGCCAGAAACACCTATTCCACGAAACTTATCAAATAAATGACAGTTACATTACTAAGTAAATATGATCGGAATTCGATACAGTATTTTTACCAGCCAGCTACGCAATTCTTTTCAAAATGTTATGTTACAGGATCAATATTGTCAGTTATTCACCTTAATGAAAGTATGGCACAATCTACGGCCTATTTTACATGTTTGATAGCTTCAGTATCCACTTTTGTTTGACATATTAGTTCATTAAAATTTACTAAAGCATTTGACTTAATTTTAACACATTACGTTCGACTGCAGCAAAATGTGTAAGAATTACGCAAAGAATATTAGTATGAGATAATGTAAAAACCTCATTCGGCAACAGTTAATTACAAAGTTATACAATATAATCACTTGAATATAAACCTAAATCTAGGTTACATAAAGCTTTATTACAAAATGATGCGGGAAATACATAGCCTACTTACTACTACTTACTTTAGCTATCTTATAAATAATCAACGACCTCTGTGGCGCAGCGGTAGTGCATTCGACTAACCACGTCAAGGATCGTGGGTTTGATTCCCGCTCAGTGCAAATATTTGTATCCATGAATATGTCTATTTGCATTGGTCTGACTGTTTCTATGCATAATATGTATATATTTACAAAGAAACCCATAATTACGTGTCAACTATTCAGTAATCTGTGCCCATAGTAGAAGCTCTGTTCGGTTCGAGTCTAGATAGCTATATGTGACAGCATACAAACTAACAATATTGAATCTATACGATTATAAAAAAGGATGGGTATAACCTAACAAAGTATTGTTGGCCTTCCCTCAATGAATTTTCTATCGATTTGCCGAGGGCAACGACACAAGTCAACTTTTGACACCCAAGTAAACTCTTTGTCTAGCATTCAGTTACAATGTTAGGTTTAAACATCAATAAATACTACTGAGGGCCATAAATGCTCCCATAAAATATTTCCAATGGACAAACTTTGTTAAGGCAATCCGATTGTTAAGTTCAAACCGTTGGATACAGGACCCAAATTGGTTTTGAGAGTTAATTTGACAGCAATTGTGTCGGAAATCAAGTCTGCTGAAAGCTCGTCATTTCATTGTTTGGCTCTCCAAATAAAAAAGCCTAAACGGTGGAAGGGGAAAGTGGAAACAAAAGTGACACGGCTAATTTAAGGCACACGAGGGTCTTTGTTTGGATGTTTAATTCTACCCGATGGTGGGTTTAGGCGAAACAGATTGTAATGAAAACATCGATTTAAAAATGTACTTAAAACCCACAACATTAATAAGAAGAAAATACTCTTAGTGAGTTTAGAAAGCAAGGACTTGCACTTGACAACGACTCGCATTGGTGTATTTATTAACTTTGGCATATACATGACATAGGCATAGTTTATAAGGAACATTGTTAACACTATGCTATTTAAAAAGGAAGTATATTTTAAGTTACGACATCAAAGAGCGCAGACTGAATTACTGATTAGATAAACCTTAAACTTTTGTTGAAGACAAATAAAAATATGCGTGAACAATTTTGTGAGGGTTATCTATCATCACACTGAAAAGAAGCCTAGTGCTTGGCGTCGTGATGTAGGTAGGTCATTGGCCCTACCCCACTAGTATATCAATGATCCCGAAACAGAATGAGACTCCAAGCCTAAAGCTCTTGACATTTTCATTGAATGTTGGAGACCAGTTTAGATACATTTAGTTCTTTTAATACAGCAAAAAGACTCCGTCCACTAGGAGCATCTGTAAAGTATCTGCAATAAAATACATACACATTCTGTCAAAAAAGTTACGGGGCATTGATGATTTAATTCTAATTCCAAATTCAATTCAAATAATTCTTTTTTGTGGTTAAGTTGGCACAACTGTTTTGTGTCACGAAGTTTGAGCAATATCTGTCATTTAGTTTGTTTTTAGTAATTGATTTTGTAAGCTCATCTCAAGTGTTTTGCGATTTTTATAATGAATAAAAACATCGAACAAAGAGTTTGTCTCAAATTTTGCATTGCAAATGGAATTTCATGTTCAAAGTCGCTGAAAAGACTTTTTCAAAAACTCGTGCATATGCGTGGTACAGTGCTACAGTGGTACACTCGGAATTCTTGCCAGAAATTTGAGAGAGCAAATTCGTCGAAAAAGGCCAAATCTGTGGAAAGAAAATTTTTGGATATTACAACGCGACAAGGCCATCATTGTGAACGAATTTTTGACAAAAACTCAACAAATACCATCGAACAACCACCGCATTCACCGGATATGGGTCCTTCCGACTTTTTTCTCTTTCCAAACTTAAATTACCACTTCGAGGTACCCGTTTTCAGTCGATAGAAGATATCAAAGAGAATTCGGGCAAATACATTTAAAAAATGTTTTGATAACTGGATTATTCGTTAGTGTAAGTGTATTATTTCTAAAATGGCCTACATTAAAGGCGATACAATAAATTTGGAAGAATAGTTAACATTTTGTGTTTTATTGATCTTTTCCCCGTACTTTCTTGACTGAGATCTGAGAGTAATATGTAGTAGTTATTACTACAAATTTTCAAAACCAATATATAACATGTTTCAAAACAGCTCAAGTAGATTTATATTATTTTTGGTGCCAACGACGTAAGAATACGTGTCCAAATATCATATCAACGATTTGATGACGCCATCAATATTTCAGAATATAAAATACCTCGACGGCTCACGAATATCTCGATTTATTTCATACTAGCTGCGCCCCGCGGTTTCACCCGCGTAAGTCCCGATGCCGTGGGAATATCGGGATAAAAAGTATGTGTTAATCCAGGTCTCCAGCTATCTACATACCAAGTTTCATCGCAATCGGTTCAGTGGTTCTTGCGTGAAAGAGTAACAAACATGCATACCTACATCCATGTATCCTCACAAACTTCACGTTTATGATATTAGTATGATAGTTATAGTTTGTTGAATCGTTGAATAATATGATCTGGGACACGTGTATTAAACAGATGATATCTGGGGTTGCTTGAGAAGGATTAATTAACAATATGCCAGAGGTTCTGTCGGGGTAACAGATATGATGTCTTAATATTTGACATGAAGAATAGGATTTGAGAATGTTTTCTTTGTTTAACATTTAAATAATATCACCCACTGGGATACACATGTTGTGAATTCCAGTGGGTGATATTATTTATGATTAAAACCTACGTCTACATAAAAATTTATTCTCTCCAAATAATTTTTTTTTTTCCGAATTTACTAATATTACTATTACATGCGATTGTATTACTTTGTCTTAAGCTAAGTGTTCCTTGGGCGGCAAAGCGTGAAGGCTACCTTTGGTGTTTTTAGGTAAACACATGTTTTTGGGCCGGAAAGTAAGCAAACCAGATGGCAAACTCGGGGGGGTAAATACACTTTAAAAAAAAAATTTACCTACACCATTCCATTGATACATTCCAAGACAGCCCAAATTGAAAAATAATTAAATAATTATTAATAAATTATTTTCCGTATGTTTTTTAGCTATCTCCAGGATGTAGAATAAATATATTAAAAGTTTAGGTCACAAGATTGTTGGGTTATTAAATTCTTAGGTTTAACATTTTGGATTTTTACTTTGGGAGGGGCGTTCGCCCCTTTCGCCCCCCTCCCCTTGGATACACGCTTGGCTTATAGGCCAGCTTACTACATATCTATGCTTATCTACTTACTTATCTATTAAGCTACTTATTTTCGGTAAGGTATTAAAAAAATATTTTTTTGTAAAAATTTAAGAAAATTTCCGGGCAGTGTCGAGTGATAATGTTAGTAAGTTATGTGTATAATCCAAAGGTCGTCACCCTGGACTCTTGTGCGTTCTATCAACTATCGGTTAGTTTACAGACGCTTCCGTTTCTAACAACCATTGATTTATAGTGATCCTTTTACTATTTATCAAGCGAGACGAATCCCAATCAGTATCGTCTGGGATCTTTGTGAGTGTGAAATTGGACTCGCTCAGGAAATTTATTAATAGATACGATGGCGTTTTAAACAGATACTTACTTGATGCATATTATGCTTGAAGTACTGATAGCTACATAAATAAGTAAAAATATCTAAGTTTATAAAATACATTTATTTTTGAATAAGCTACATTGGAATTGGAACAAATTGGAACATTTTAACCTACACTTTTACTACTTGAAGACTTTTAATTAATTAGTCGTTTTCAACCAGTTACATATTTAGCTGGGAGCTGTTTCTTTTTGCTGTTTTACATGATTTTCTTGTTCACCAACTTAGTTCTATAAAATACTAGCTTTTGCCAGCGGCTACGCTCGCGTTACGATAGATTTTGTCAATCAATTCAATTCCCTCGGGAACAGTACTTTTTTTGTAGATGCAAGGCACTCTATGTCCTTCTCCGTATCCTTGACGTCTATGCAAAATTTCATGATGACTGGGACTGACTTACGTGGGAGAGCCTTGCTTCGGCACGTATGGGCCGGGTCGACTCCGCTCGATACCACGGCCTCACAAAAAACCGGCAGTGAAACAATGCTTGCATTGCTTTTCGCCGCGTGAGTGAGGTTACCGGAGGCCCTAACCCTTCCCTATCCCCTATTCCCGTCCTTCCCCTCTCCCATTTTCCCACTCTTCCCCTATTCCCACCTTAAAGGGCGGCAACGCATTTGTGACTCTTGAGTTGCAGGTGCTCATGGGTGGTGGTAGTCATTTACTATCAGGTGACCCGTCTGCTCGTTTGCCCCTTATACCATAAAAAAAGATGATCGCTAACAAGCAATCTCACTTTGATATTTATAATATTAGTTACGATTAAAAGTAAACTTTCCGTCAGTCATTGACTTTCAACTGACGGTCAACCTCGTTGTAAATATAAAATAAAATGAAAAGGATTTAATTCCATAAACAAACGTCAAATTAGTTCCACTTGATTTCCGATAAAACTTCATGTTTCATGTGTTATTAAATTAATCATAACATATTATATATATTGCGTGAGTCCGAAATATAAGTATAATATATATCTGAAATAAAGCTGTAATTAAACCAGAAGTAATGTGAAACGGAAAGTGTTTGTGAATGTGACGTACAAAATGTGTTAATTGGCCAAGTTTTTACTTTCATTGGGATTATAAATTTTAATTCAGAAATTAGTGAATTAGCACCGGAATTGGCTTTTGCCATTTGAGTTATGAGCGATAATTCTGTTAGTTCTGTACTTTTAGAATTATCGACAAAGTTATTATGTCTATTTTTCTATATTTACCGTGTCTCTGTGATAAAACCTTAGATTCACCTAGTAAAAGTTCGAAATGAACGATGATCACCTACCATTTCGGACTTTTCAGAGCTGGTAAATCTTAGGTTTTACTGACTAACCTTAAAATTTACCGTAGTTCAGGGCTTTATAGTAAAACATACACAAAACTGAAGTAGGTACTTTGCCTAGCATGGGACGTCTTGACGACGACCAGGTCAAGGTAGATGGGAGTCTGGATTGAGACAGCGGAAGAACGTTCACTGTCGTAGTCTTTGGGAAAACATATAAGTATACGTTTTCTGGCTGAGATGTCATCACTATCCATGATTATAATGCGCAGACAATAGTTTAAGATTTAAATGAATTCAATTACAGCTTAAACGGTAACACTCGCTGGTATTATTGGCCATTTTCCGTTGAATCGTTTCAAGTTATGTTTAACACTCCGAAACACTTTAATACCAGAACGATCTCGTAATCATAGTAAGTAACTAGGTACATACCTACTCTTGAGCACCGTCGTAAAGTCGCCTGCTTTACAGTTTTTTTTATAGGATTCACTTTGGTAAGTGTGCTAAAGCTCTTCGAATTAATTAAACCCTCACCGCCCCTACATAGGACTACTAGACGCAGACAGAGGTTCCGTCTTTTGATTGTCTAAACACCAAAAAGTCGAACTAAACGCTTTGACAGCTCCTTTCTGGTTCGAGTCACCAAAGTCTGAAATGAACTGCCTGCTTCTATTTTTCCAGGCTATTATAAACCTCGAACGTTCAAGTAGTAGACTCAATTAGTTTCTCATGGATAGGCATGTACCATCTTCGTCTTCATCGTCACATGCAAGTTGGAAGACAACCGTTTATTCCATTACTCAATAAAATTAAGAAAAAAATGAAGCTGTCTATTATATATTTTGCGCGGCAACCTACTTCTTTTTTCAATACAAAAGTAGCCTAAGTTACTCCTTATAACACCAGCTATCTGCCAGTGAAAGTCCTGTAGAAATCGGTCCACCCGTTCCGGAGATTAGCCGGAACAAACAGACAGACAGACAGACAAAATAAAATAAAAAACTGATTTTTAGGCATAGGTATCGTGCAAATAACTATATGAGCGAGTTTTATTTATTTGTATTGATAAATACCTTAAGCAGGTGTTGCCGACCATAATGTGCGGTTTTCCCCACAAAGGTAAAAGGGCTTCCTAAGCTAACCAATGTGACACTAATGGTGTTTCAAGCAGTCCAAAAGCTAGGGTAGATAGAATATTCTTTATTCTACACCACTAATAACATACACTTAAAACAAATCTTATCTTACATATTCGAGTACAATAGGCGGTGTTATCGCTAATAGCAATCTCCACCTTATGAAACTAATGCAGTGGTTTGGAATCCGCACCAAATCAGTCACACACAAAAAATTGAAAGAGTACAGAAAGCTTTCGTTCGATACTTATTTAAGAAAATGTATTATTATTATCCGTATTTATACCCAACTCTTTACATTGTAGGAATGGTAGACTACAGAATGCTAGCAGTACGTCGTAATGTCTCCCTCGTCACATACTTTTTCCGTCTACTTCGCGGTATTACATATAACCCGAGTCTATTAGCACACGTGAGGTGGCACGTACCGCGGCGCGGAGGTTGCGCGGTGCGTGAGCGCCACCGGCAACTACTAGCGGCGCCGGCCGCGCGCACTAACCTCGCTCGGTTCGCGCCGCCTGTCGCGATTTAGAATTTTGATTTTTGATTAGACCCTAGACATATTCATATGTTCTGAATATCTGTTTATGAAGGCAGCAGGGCGTTACCTCGAAACACTGACGATTCCTAGTTCTGTTACCTAGCTATTGTACCTATTTGCAACCCAGCTACTTATATTGTTTCACAATGTACCTCATTATTTTATTACATACCAAAGTTGTTATAGACTTTACTAAGTACTTATATACTATTGTGTAAGGATTATCTGTAAACAATATGTATTTTTCTGTAAATAGATAAATAAATAAATAAACCTTTAGATGGAGATAATAACAGAAGTAGGTATTTAATAAACACATGCTCGTTGATGGCGTAGTATTAGGGAGGAGACAAATATATGGGACAAGGTGGCGCAAAAGCAATTTCATAATTTGAAATTTGTTAGAAATGAAAAAATAAGCACGGTTTATATAAAAAGTTTATTTGAAGATGTAAAATTGATGACATTAAGTAGAAAAACTTACATTGGTCAAATAACCACCTCCACCACCAGATGTGTGTTGTGATGTCCCGAAATGTGCAGTGTGTGAAAAGTGTTCAGATATTTTTGGTTAGTAGTTTGTGTAGAAATTATTGACAAGCATCTGCTCAGATATTAACGAGGTAATGAATGTTCAGATATTAATGGTAACTTGTAGTGAATGGAACTTATTGACATTTTAAATTGTTCAGAAGTATTTGGTCACCTTGTCTGCTACAATATAT
Source organism: Euplagia quadripunctaria (assembly GCA_963859945.1). Taxonomy (NCBI): domain Eukaryota; kingdom Metazoa; phylum Arthropoda; class Insecta; order Lepidoptera; family Erebidae; genus Euplagia; species Euplagia quadripunctaria. Next base: position 6,548,699 of record OY982584.1, on the reverse strand, counting down.
CTGATGGCGACTGTACATAGCTATTAACGTATTCTTGTTTATTTAATCAGCCTATTGAAGTCCACTGCTGGACATAAGTGTCTCCCAATGTGACCCATAGCACCAGCTTAAGATTACAAACCCGTCTGGCCAACGTGGTAACAACAGGCTAAATACCGCTCAAGCAATGAAAATAATTCTTGTATATTATTTGAGTATTAATTAACTAGATATCGGAGGATTTTTTAACAGATAACCAAAAGCACGAGTTTGAATGAGTAATGAAGCCAATGAGGAATTAGAACACTTAAGTGGATTACAAACCTATATTCGATCAGAATATTAATAGCAACCTAAAACGTGCAACAGTGAAAATATCTTCATTTTAAGTTAATAATCGATGTCCGTGAGGATTATTTTAAAGCTGCTGCATGAAAAAACAGGTCATATCTTAATTATGGTGACGAGCATTAACGCGATCACGTATTTAAAAGGTATTATATAAATTGGTTTCGGCAGTTCGACCAGGTTGCACAGGCCGTGGTCACAAGCTCGTACGTGATCGTGTTAATTCACGTCAACATAATTATATTGTAATGAAACGCGAAAGTTTAAAAGTTAATATAGGGTAATTAATTTATAATTTTTAAGATATCGACAACTTTTTCTCTTCTATTATCATATTATAAGAAATTCAAGAATGCACAGGAATATCTCTGTGTATTCTTGAATAGTTGTTAGTGTAAAATAGATATATGGAAACGGATAGGATAAAAAAGTATCAATAATAATAATAGGTCGTACTAATCTACGATTCTCAAAGTCATTTGTTAAGAAAAGAAAATCTATAAACGTAGAAACAAAACCACACGTGAGAAATAAAAAGAAACTAACCTTAACCGAATAATCCTTGAACGCTTAACATACATAACAACACGAGCGTTACAAACAGTACTGAATCACATCACAACAAACCTTTAGTCGGAGTGCAGTGGCCGTGCGGCCGTGACTCATCTATCCACATTACGCTATACGCTTTATATATTTGTCAAATTCATTCATCTATAAATAAATTAGTCTAATGTTCTTAATTTAAAATTAAACTGTTTTGAATTGGTTTTGTACAGGATTCGGAACTCATTTGTTGCTATAATTATGCATTTTATAAAAAAAAAATAAGAATATTAATACGCTCGAAAGAATGAACCTTGAGTATTTATTTTAAAAGTACCCGGTACTAGGCATCAAATACCAGGTACAAAAGAATGAACCGGTTATTTTAAGTAGAAGTAATGAGTACCTGCTTCATCTATTTTTTAAAGCGATGGGTATTAACTAATTACTGCATAATAGCAATACAAATCGAACGTAATTACTTGATTGAATTAGTGTTCTTTTGAAATGGAATAGTATTAGTGGTATCGTGAACTCGTCTCACGCTGCGAGGATAAGTGCATAATGAAATGCGCTTGCGGCGATGCGGCGTCGCCACCGAATTAGACCACGCTCCCATACATTATGTGGATCAGATTCACACTCTTCGTTTTTCGTGGAAACGCTTTTATGGTATTTGGTAACAAATTCGAAATAGGGAAGTAATGGGAATATTTAGAACTGTTTTTAGAATGGAAACATTTTAAGTGATTTATTTTTACTGTTACAATGAAATGTCGTATGTCTTAAAGAATAAGTTAAACAATATTTTATTTCACGGAAAATAACTTTGAAGCTATTTGTGAAAACTATAACATTGAGGCTGATTAGTGAAAAAAGCTAAAACAGTACAAACACCGAACTAAATATCTAAGGCGATATACAAAATGGTTCAAAAACAGAATTGTTGTAACGTATACATTTAGTCAAAAGACATATTTAGTATATATTATGTATAATAATTATATATAAATAATACAAACGCATCAGAGCTTCACGGAGTATCAGTGGGAGCGAGACGTCTAAATATGGGCGTACCAACGCGAAGTTCAGATTTGATCTTTTTGCGGAGAATACGAAGATGCGAATGGTGAATACATCATTTTGATACTATATTTGAATGTCTTTTGAAACAAAGATTTTACTTAAGTCGAATTTATGATTCGTAATCAACGTTTGGGAGATATTGAACTAAATTGGTTTGGCTTTTGAGTCATGCATGAAACGGCTGTTGATTTCGACACGGTGATGAAATTTATTTTAATTTCAAAAGCTCTTAAACGATTGCGAAGGACTACGAATCAGAAATAGAATTTTGGTTTTGATACTTAATTTAAATAAGGAGTCACGTAGGTATTAGGTTTAAGTTCAAAATAGTGACAAGACTTTAGGTTGGATTGAACAAAAAAGGATAGTTTTGATTTTTAGGTCAAAATCAAAATCAAAATTATTTATTTCAAGTAAACCCATTGTAGGTATTTTTGAATTGATAATTTGAAGATTGTATATTATTTAAGTATTGTTATCGCCACATCAAAAACTCGTATTTATTTTATTAATAACCAGCAGATCCCGCGCGGCTTCGCTCGCGTGTACATATTTATATATTTTACGCGGAACCCCAATTCTTTTTTAAAATAAAAGTAGCCTAAGTTACTCCTTATAACACCAGCTATCTGCCAGTGAAAGTCCCGTGGAAATTGATCAACCGGTTACGGAGATTAGAAACAAACAGACAGACAGACAGACAAAAATTGGAAAAAAACATGTTGTTTTGGTACCTATATATGCACCGTGTATATATCCAAATGTACTTAGTTAAAAGCGGTTTTTTTAATATTATAAACAGACACTCCAATATTATTTGTTTGTATAGATAGGGGCAAAGTATAATAGACGATAAAACAATTCACTATTTAATCAAAAGGAGTTGATTAAATAGAGCGTTATGCATTTCTAGATGTACTTTTAAATTGTAAAAGTCTGTCACAATTTTAATCTGCAACAGTTGTGGTAGGTATCCCTTGGGGACCCGGATGTCTTAATAAAAGCTGTTCCCGGATCCCTCCTACTTAAGGTGCAGTACGGCACACCGTGTGGTTTTAGTCGGTTCGATTCCAAAACACCGCCCCACCGAGGGGGGTTTCCACACGCACAAAAAAAAGGTATCCCTTGCGGACTGAGTACATACAGCTATGAGTGTCCAGTATATATTTTGACCTGTCATGGTACAAAAGTCTATACAATGACAGGTCAAGTAATATTGGCCAATGAAATAAACCATGGTCGAAATTCGACCACCACGCGAATGCGTGGTGGTACATTTTTATATGAAACTAGAGAGTTCTAGTTTCATATAAAAATGTACCGAACCTACCGATTTAACGTTCACTAAAAAGATACTGATGTCACTTGACAGTGATACACCCTATTGCTGTGCCTATTGTGTGAAGTTTTATAGTTAGGTGTAATATTTATGTTAGAAAAAGTAAATGTATGCACAAATACGTACATGTATATAAAACCTAGAATGTTGACCTCATGGCGTAAATTGTTAGTAATATGTTATCAAGCTCAACAAGTCTTAAGTTTATTATTCATGTAATTTGGTGTTTATTCAGCATAAATTACATCGGAACTGTCTTACTGAACTATGACGCAACCCATCCCTCTCTATAAAAGAGTAAAAACATACGAACATAGCCATTACATTAAAATGCAAATGGTTCAGTGATGTTGGCTGTACCTACTGTACGATGAAGGCCAATTTCAAATGAAATGTGATAGCATTCAGTAAATATAGGTACTGACTCCAGTAGTCCAGTTCGCCAGCCATTAGTGAGCTGCGTAGTTGTATAAAACCATTACTGAATTGAATTTACGCTATTTTCAAGGTCTATTAACAATTTAACTTGGTTATTGCGAAATTAGTGCAGCCTACATTACTCACAAGCATATGTTTCTCTAATTGGTATAATTTTTACAAAATGTTTGTAACTTGACTGATCTTGTCCGAGCTAAATATCAATATTAGGTATGCCGGAAGACATCGGGAAGCTTCACAGTACGACCCACAGGGAGGCTTCTCGTACTATGATGTGCATGCAAAACTTCGGAGAGGGGGGGGGGCTCCAGAACTACGGAAATCTCTGCAAGATCCTACCGCGGAAATACTTACAGCAGTTACATTGACTCAAAAATTAAAAAGAGAAAAATATGCCACGGTGTATTCTTTGTTCAAAAGTTGCTGTATGTATACTGTGAGAAGTCTTCAAATTCAAGAACAAATTCAGATTTCCCAGTCAAGGATTTGTAAGATTCTGAGTTTTAGAACTTAGGTCAGAGATTTATGTAGGTCTATCTATGAATGAAAGGAACAAACCGACGATTGTTAAGTTTTCTTAGTCTTTCTTATGTTATTCTTACATAAACTAGAAGCTTGAGTTTTAAAAAAAATAATCTTCCTTACTTACCACCATAACGTGATTTTGGAGTGGACTGTGTAATTCTATTATACTTTAGTAAAAATATTGTTACAGCACGTGCACTTCAATAGAATAAATGAAATGACAATAGCAGACGGTCATACTATACTACGTTTCAAATAAGAAGATAATCACGACCGCACCAACTTCAGTTATGGCTTTTTAAAATAGTACCTACTGTCAGTACCAAAAACACAATAAGTACGTAAGTAAGTATTCTTTATTGTACACCTAATACACATATATGTATAAAAACAAACTTAAATATAAAATGCACAATGGGTGGTATCACAACAAGCAATATCTTCCAGGCAACCCTTGGATGAACAGGACTGTAATTATTTAGTGTGGGTGGTTATGGTGTCAATCATGTGGTTATCATGTCATATATAATATGTACCTACTACTAGTATATGCTCACATACATATTTACACAAACATATATACATATACATACAACTACATACATATACACATACACCTATATATATACATTATGATTATGCATAGTATTACATTATATATCTATTCGTGAAAACCGCATGAAAATCCGTTCAGTAGTTTTTCAGTTTATCGCGAACTGATAGACAGACAGACGCGGCGGGGCGGAGGACTTTGTTTTATAATATGTAGCGATATGTAGTGATATGAAGTGTCGAAAATCCTTTTAATTACTTTATATGGGTTTATTTGCAGATGACAGACGTTGTTACAGCGAATTTTATATTTCATATTTCTTATTTTGTTGTTGTTCAACAGTGTTAGGTTTGTGGTATTTCTGTAACATTTTCGTTTTTTGTTACTTTGTTTCAAAAAATAATGTGTAGCTTAATTTTGAAGGTACCTATCTAGGATTATAAAAGGAGTTTGTCTATTTTAGAATAAATTATATACTATTTTATTATGTTTTATTTTATCCTTTACCTCCGATGATAATAGAAACGCAATGTAAAGTTCTTCTAAGCAGACCTAACTATAAAGCAGGTGTCCACGGGGGCGGGCGGTAGTCATTTACCATCAGGTGACCTGTGTGCTCGTTTGTGCCCCTATACAATAAAAAAAACACAAAACCTACATAGTTTATTCTATAATATTCTCAATTGAAACGCGTAATACGTAGTAGATTGCTTTAATGCCTACATTCGCACATGCCAAATCATTTCGATCAAGAATAGAAAAATAGTGAAATTCCCGCAAAAGTCGTAAAGATAAAATTTATGGGTGACAACAGGACATTAGTTCACTGATAATATTTTTGTAACATGTACACACATTCAAGGGAATGTTTGTGAGCGGTGTTGCTTGTGTAAAATCATATTATTAAGACAAATAATATCCGTGGCTGGCGTGAATATGTTGACATGTCTAAAATTGCCATTTTTAAGTTTTGACGGTTATAATATGTATTTGTTGAGATTTCAAATAACGAATATTATTTTGGTGACTGAGTGTAAGTTGATATAAGAAAATATCAATGTTCATTCACAAAATCATGTGAATCGTTAATTTGACATGAGGTTTTGTCAAGTCAGACATGTTAAAATGCGAGTAACAACATATTTCCAAAGTCGATTACTCCAAAATTTATGTATATTTGAAGCTGTAAACTTTTTTCATATTAATTCCTAATGCTTAGGAAGTATTACGCCAATAAAAAAAAACATGGAAGTCGACATGTCAATATGTTCACGCCAGCCACGGGTTCATGTCAATCATCTTTTAATTTGATAGTTTAGAGACATCGTCGTAAGCGCTAAGAATCAAAAACTTTATTTTGTAGAACAACAAACCAAAATGGAGTTTAAGATTTGTTTCCTGCCACCCGCCCTGTGTAGTGAACGGGCGGGGTTTCTCCACCACCCGCTCCAGTAGCCCGCCACGATGGGCCGACATCAATGTTTACCTGGACGTCGCCTAGGGAGACAGTTACAATTAAAAGAGGGTGGCCGCAATTATTTAGAGGCACGCGCTAAGTACTGGCTAGTTTAGGTGCATGTCGGTGCAACATGAAACACCGTGTGGTATGTAGGTTCGATTCCGATAAAACGTTCCAGTGTAATCCTAGGTGATGGTGTCGGGTCTTTGGGGGTTTACACACCCACAAACAATATTGTTAACTTGTTGCTTGTACGTTTCTAGTAACGTAAGGTAATATTTTTTTTTCTAAATAATGTTAGCTTAGGTATAAATTTCTATAGAATAATACGGTTTTATATTGAGGGTTATATAGGTTGACCTTACACTTTTGTAAACTGTTGACACTGTATTGTCTTAAGATTTGAATTACTGCTAAAACGTCAGTTGTCGCACTTGAATGTATATTTGCACAGTAGAAACTTTGCAGGTGACAGACTGACTAAAGAATGATGTCTTTGCGTGTTGTTCGAAGATAAGTGCGGTAAAAACTGTAGCATATAATGTAGTACGTTTGCCTAATTAAGTCAATTTTTTTACAAGTCAGAACAATCTGCAGAAATTAATATCCCATGTACTTTATTTGATCGAAACTGAAATGAGATAATTTTCGCACCAGACTACGGTTTAAATAGTTGTTAGAATAATTGATGAAGGTAACGTTTAAGATAAATTTGTTTGTGATCATTTTCATTCTCTAAAAAAAATTAGATTAACTTGTTTTTTTTACATTTTCCAAATTTCCGGAAAAAAATTCTGATTTTTCTTCATCTAAAAACCTACTTCGCCTAAATTTAGCCAAATTCAAAATGCCATCTTCAAGTGATACGCTTCCAAACGGACACCAATTCAATTTAATTTATATGAATAGAAGATACCTATGTGGATATTACGCACCAACATAAACAATATATCTTTTTTCACAGTCCTTAGGCGTGCTAAAAACAACAGAACTGTAATAGCAGTGACCTCTACACAATTTGGAATTGAAGTATCTACCTACCTATCTACAAATCAAATTACACTTAAATAAAAGCCTTTTACACTACACCGCCTCCATAATCGAATGAAACGCTTATGTCACGATATAATTTTTGGATCGTTAAATTGGTTACAGATTTAATTCACATTTCCATTTAGTGGCGGTTGACCTGCAATCATGGTTGACTACTTAATAACCATAAAATTAGTATGCCCTCGTAGTAAATTAATAGCTTGTTAAATGATTTCAGGTTGCGAAGGGATTTAGGAGTTTGAGGTGTACCTACTGCAGTCCAAAGTATTCGGAGGGTAATCGCACATAGACGCATATTACACGCACACGAGGGTAAGTTTGTGTGTTTTAATTATAATTGTTTTTTATAAAAGTTTGTTTTCCAATTCTCCTTAGTATGTAATTTAAAGGTGGTTGAAAATATATCGACCAAATTACCCGAACCGCAGGAGCTCTCGATCGCACACAAGCCTAAGCGGCGGTTCATACTACGCCACTAACGAGGCAAAGGAGAAAAAAATAGAACCTAAATTTATTTTTGCACTGCCTAATGACTAACATAAATAAATTACAGTCACATGTGTGGACTTCGTCGCCTAATTAATAAGGACCGTTACCATTTATACTTGACGTGTTGAATAAATAACTTTATTCACTAATCACTGGAAAAGAAAGACTAAAAGGAGAGATCTTTGTGATAGAGGTTGTGTCGCTTTGTCTACTTGAGTGTCGCCAATAACGCCAGTTTCTGAACTACAAAGATGTACTGTATATTTTAATCATCATCATCATCAATTGCCAACCACACCTGCACAGGTCTAGTGAAATAAGGCCCAACGGATTCTATTCGAACGGATTTCTTTGTGTTCGTAGTGAACTATTGCTGCGATTAATCATAAATTCAAAACACCCCCGACTTGAAAATCCCTTCAACGATTAGAGAAGAGCTGATGATCTTCGAACGGCTGAACAGATTTTCTTGCATTATATCTAAGAACACTCTCGATTACGTTACCTTTCATACAAAAAAATGCACTTAAATCAGTCCATTCGTTTGGGAGCTACGATGCCGCAGACAGACACACAGACACGTCAAACTTATAACACCCCTCTATTTAAAAAAAAGAGTAGTCATACGGTTTTTATAGCTGGATTTCTTTAGGGTGTAGGATATGTGACTGAAATTTGAATTTTTGATTTGAACATTTCCTAGTAGTATGTCATAGATGAAGAACACATCTTTAAGTTAAACTTTAAAAACCTAAACCCAACTACCCTTACTGACGGAATACCTACGCGGAACAGAAGGTTACAACTTTTTTTTTTATGGTATAGGGGACAAACGAGCAGACGGGTCACCTGATGGTAAATGACCACCACCGCCGGCATAAATGGCCTCCGGTAACCTCACTCACGCAGCGAAATGCAATGCAAGCATTGCTTCACGGCCGGTTTTCTGTGAGGCCGTGGTAACGAGCGGAGTCGAGCCGGCCCATACGTGCCGAAGCATGGCTCTCCCACATAAAACTTAACCTTTTCTATAACAAGATTGTTTTAGTCATAACCCTTTTCTTGCCGTCTCCAGGGCCCCATAAGAGGATATAAATGTACACGTGTACACCTTATCACGCTAATAAATAAAGTTAATAACACTAGAGTTTGTAGGTGCAATATAAAAAAGGAGAGTTTAATATAATGTATATAGATTCTGGTGATCACCTGGCGTTTGAATTTCAACTATAATTAATTAAATTTTAAACCTATTTGTATCATACATCGAGCTATTCAAGTCAAGTTTTAATTGAACTATCATAGACTTTCCATAGTATGATAGGTTAACATACATACTGGGCCCTAGAAGCTATTTGTATCTTCACATAATTTTTTAATTTATAACACATATTGATTAAAAATTTTAGCTTTCTGCCCTTCTCTCTCCGTTTAAACTTTAAGTATCCATTCCATTTAAGTACTCATTTCAAATTTGTAAGTGCATTTGCTTTAAAAGGGGTACAACGAATTCTCTTCACGTATAGATAATTTTAGCGCCCCGCGGTTTCACCCGCATAAGTCCCGATACCGTTGGAATATCGGGATAAAAAGTAGCCTATGTGTTAATCCAAGTTTCCGGTTATCTACATACCAAGTTTCATCGCAATCGGTTTAGTAGTTTTTGCGTGAAAGAGCAACAAACATCCATACATCCTCACAAACTTTCACGGTCATAATATTAAGTAGGATATAGAAGATTATTATTTTATACTACTTTTTTTGAATCTTAGTGTCTGTAGCATAATCGTTTATCATAGTTGGTTGTATAAAAGAAAATACAGATGCTATCGGACGGTTGTCACCCGTCCACCCTAACTACATAAAAAAAACTTTTTATTATATTATCCACGCATGGAAATCTCCGGGGTACTCTTATCCCTGGATTGTATTGCAAACTCCTGGGGTCCTGAAAGGGTAGACACAAATATCTATTTAGACGAAACTAGATATGTTGATAACATTAGATATGTACCCTTATTTATAACATACTAGCAGCGCCCCGCATTTTCACAGGCGTAAATCCCGATCCCGTGGGAATATCGGGATAAAAGTAACCTATGCGTTAATCCAGGTCTCCAGCTATCTACATACCAAGTTTCAGTTCAGTGGTTTCTGTGTGAAAGAGTTTTAACAAACAAACATCCATCCGTCCAAACTTTCACATTTACAATATTAGTGTGATTAGACTTTGTGTTTGTGTGAAATAGAATTTCATTTGTGTAAATTTACTTTGTAAGTATGTAGTTTCAAAATAATTATTAGAAAAAAACATTGTTTCATATAATTGTATAAACTACCGAGTTTATAGTGTTTCTTCTGTGAGTAGAAGCCGCCAGATCTATTCCATGGGGAGGAAGAAAGACTTGGCAAGCATCAAAAGCGTCGTAGATTGCTTTATTTTGATGACTGTGGTTGACCAAAAGGCGAGCCGTGATTTCATTACCTTATTTGGAAGTGAAAATAAAAATACACTTTTAACTAGTTCTAACTCTAAACATTGTCTACCATTGTCATCTTACTATTACCCCATACCAAACTGCAAGCCGTTTAGAAAAGTGTGGTTTGCAAATGGGTTTAAAAAGCTACCTCCCTCGCTAACCACCGATGGAATTATGGCATTAGTTCGGTTTGGTGGTCTTTTGGTGAAGAGACCTCCAGTGAGACTACCTCGTCTCTCTTGTAACTGCAAGTTCTTGTCTAATTTAATGGGATTTTTCAAATAAAAGTCTCGAACAGAGAAGTTTGAGACCTGAAAACCACAGACGTACTTAGGACAAATTTGCTGAACACTGAATAGTAAAAACTAGGTCAACGTCCTCATTACTCGGCAAGTTCATTTACAGATTTATCATCCGATTACAGGGTAGTTCTGTTCATTACGAAATAAATTAGCGTAATGCCTTTACGTGCACGGCCATTACCGAAATACGTGTGTGCATCAGTAAATAACATTGATTTCGACTAACGAGATATGTGAATTAATATATATCCTTGTTTACTTAGTAAGTACGAAGATGTAGGCACTTTGCCAACTACCTACATAGTTTTAGTTCCTCAAAATCTCTATTATGGGGGACTCTATAGCCATTTCCCGGACACTGGTCCAGATGACCAACATGCTGATAAAACAGTAAATAAATTATCTGAAAATAAATATATATATATAATATAAATGTAAAGAGGCTGAACTAATAAACTTCAGTGGAGGCCACTGAAGCAACAAAACCTACAAGCCAAAATAACAGACAGCCGGGAAACTTCTAAGTATAAAATGTTGTCCATTAAAACTACCTAGCGAACCGCTAAGTAGTCACATTTATACGACAAAACTTAAGAGCAACGGAACAAGGAAGGACTGACATAAAGTACTAAGCTACTTTGGAAAGAGCGTGGCCACTTTCTGTAATATATTTCTGTCTCTGTCTAATTTTCCAGAGTGACTACCACTCGTAGATAAGCGAAGTGGGAAAGAGGTTTTTCCATCTTCACTAATGTGTCCAGGGTCTTTCCCAAGTTCCTGCACTACGTACGTACTAACTTATTGCGAAGTTTTCTGAGCTATTGAAGTATTTTACTACTGGTAAGTAATGTTTTAGTTCGTTCTCTACAAAATGTTTGTTTACAGTTTGTTCCTTGGAAGATAAATGTTGGTGGTTGTATTTTTATTTACTAGCCTTTTTCTTTGTTTATCGGTAGAGGCTGTTAATATTTTTAAGTAGGTATAAAAATATAGTTTGATATTCTGATGCTGAGATGCGTTTTGTAGCACATTCAAATCGTCGTCGTCGTCGTCGTAGAAAAATGATGTATTTGATTTTAAGTAACTTTACAGGAGAGCTGATTTTAAGTAGCTTTTTTTTTATAATAAAAGTTTTCAAATGATGTTTTACGTAATATTTTGTAAACGGCTGTTAATGAAATTATTATTACACAAAAAAGATCAAGCATTTAACATGTATAAATATGATGGAAGACGCTACCTGATTTTTACACACCTGCTATTAAAAGTGATGCTATGACTTTGATATTGCTCATTTTATAATATATTTAGAAATAATTCATGTATTGTTTAATAATATAGGGTTTTAATACCTTTTTTTAACGTGTGGAAACCCCCACGGGTCGTCACCCCACCTGGGCTAAGCGGTAGGGTGGTCTAACTCGAACCGACTAAAACCACACGGTGTTCTGTCACAGTCCATATTACCAGGGCCTCAGGTGTACCCTTACAAAGAAATCCCTGTCCTACGTGAATTGTATATCTACCTATTTTAATTATTTAGATTCAACTTGTACTACTAAGGATGTTAAATAATGTCTAAATAAGACCCCATTTGTACAATTTATATAAATGGGCTATAAACCTTTCACTGAACAGACAATAAAAACCAATGAATTTACATAAGAAATATTTCTAAATGTACCCAATTTTTTTTTTCCTGAATTTCTTCACTGTTACTGCAACAATTTCAAGACACTGAAGAACGTTGCATAATTAACGGTAGTGATTTCAGTTGATACGCTCAGAAGATTGTTGCATTCCTGACATTGCGACATTGTAAAATAAGAATGTTGAAGATCAGTACCGTGTTGAATTGATGTGGTAAGAAAAATACGAATAGAGAGAATGAGGGATTAGATTAGAAGTGACGCAATAGTGGCGAGATTCTAGCTCTGAGACATACAGTACCGTCTTTACCATAAAGGCACTCGGGGCACGTGGCCAGGGCCCCGGACCTCAGGGGGGCCCCCAAAGTATGACATAAAATCACAAAAAGCAAGTACAGTTTCTGTGTTGCATCCTACACATTATTATATTCATTTTATATTTTTCGTAGTGCGTAGTTGAAGTGGAAGTATTAAGAAGTTATATTTGTTTCCGATGATATTATTTTAAAGCTTTGATATCTCTATTAAGGATCAAACAGAGGTACGATAAGACATCAAATATGGCTGCAAAATATTCTGGTGTTCGGGTTAAAATGAAATAAAAATGTGAACTTGCAATTTTTATCCCGTGTGCGACAAATTCACTAAATTTAGTAGGAATTCAGGCTGTTATGTGTGTTTCTAAAGCAGCGGCATACTTTCACCTATCTCGCGAATTATTCTTAAAGATTTTAGTCCGTTTTTCCCGAGTGACAAATTTAACTCGCTGTTCTAAAATACATTGCCAAACATCAATATATCCTAATGCTGACTATAAACTATATACATCTATAAAACTATAAAAGAACAGAAATAATTCGCAGCACACGCGTCACCTTTTTTGAAGGATCATTTGATTAGTATCCATTAACCATAGTTAATAAAAAGCTGTTTTTCTTGTCATTTACTGTTTGATACTTTCCAATGGGGCCCCAAGTTCTTGTGTGCCCAGGGGCCCCGGCCTACCCTAAGACGGCCTTGGAGACATACAATACATATGTAGGTATTACGGGCACAGTTGCATTCTTAAATGATTTTTGATAAGTCAGTTTGAGTCTAACAGTTTTCGAATTTTTGATGCTGCTGATGATGTGGTGAGGAGTCATAGCACTGGGAATGTTATCATTAAAAAGAGGTTACTTGCCTCTGCAAGCCTACTGCCCTCTTAACAACCTTTAGTTTCTCTAAATATAAAACGGGTCATGATGGCATACAGTAGAACATTAAGTAATATTTACACACTAATTATAGACATCACGAGTCGTGGGCACAAAACGACATTAAACTTTCTTTTTATTTTCAGTCTGCCTCTATAATATAAAACGCAAACATTACAAATAGATACTACCCTTTTATGGTAATTTATTTTACGTAATAGCACTATTTTCTAAACTATTTTTTTTTATTATTCTTCCATTTAGAAAACAAGCACTCATATTAACACTAGCAGCATTTTTTGGTGTGCCTTGCACTGTGTCAACCCAGTTCCCCTTTTATCGTTGATGACTATCAATCCTGATTGTTTTTCAATCAATCGATCAAGATGATAGAAGCATTGTGTTACAGATATTTCAATAAATATTTTGTTTTAGTAACACATGCTCATCGAAGCATATATACAATAATACATCCTGCTAGGATGTCCTTACGAAACCCATGTCACATTGTTTTATCTTGGATAAGCGGTTCTCCTAGTAACCACAGATAAAACTTATGTTCGGTGACCTTAATATGGTGTTTCGTAAATATTTGTGCATACCTTGCGGCAACTGTTTCCATACAGAATCGTTTTGAAACGTAAAACTCGTAAACAGTTTGTTTATGACAAATTACTTTGACATTTGTGATGTTGCAATTTAAAAAAAAATATGAACTGCGAATCGAATTGTTAAATTGGTTAGAAAATCTATACTAATATAATAAAGCTAAAGAGTTTTATTTTGTTTGTTTGTTTGTTTGAACGCGCTAATCTCTGAAACTACCAGTCGGATTCAAAAAATCTTTTGTATATGATAGCCAGATTCATGAGGAATAGTATAGGCTATGTTACATCACGCTACGACCTTTAGGAGGGGAGTAGCGACCATAAACGCGAGTGAAACTGCGGAGGACGGCTACTATTGGATACAGAGAGATTAACGTCGTAGTAATGTGAATGATATAAGATATTATTTAGGGAAGACAGTCGACTTGGAGCGGTTCCCGTTGACCAATCGCTTTCGCAAACTGGTCAATGATTGTAGTATTGTACAATAGTTAGTGGGAGAGTTATGCTTCAGCACTTGTGGGCTGGCTCCACCAGAGTGATACCACACGGCCTCGCAGAAAACAGGCAGTGAAGCAATTTTCAAAAAAAAAAAAATTTCGTCGCGTGATGGAGGTTACTGTAGGCCCTAACCCTTTCGGGTTCCGGATGTCGTAATAAAGCTGTTCCCGGATCCCTCCTACTTAAGGCGCAGTACGGCACACCGTGTGGTTTTAGTCGGTTCGATTCCGACACACCGCCCCACCGAAAACCCCGGTGACGGGTGACGGCCCGAGGGGGTTTCCACACGTACAAAAAAAAAAAAAAAGGCCCTAACCCTTTCGTTTCCCCCCTCTCCCCTCTTCCCGCTCTCCTACTCCCCCCTTCAAGGCCGGCAACGCACTTGTGACTCTTGTGCAGGTACCCATGGGCGGCGATAGTATTTACAGTCAGGTGACCCGACTGCTCGTTTCCCCCCTATACTATAAAAAAAACCCTCGCCAGAAATAGCTAAAAGTCCATAATTTTATTTCGTTCTGGTGTGGTTAAGATTAAGTTGAGGAAAGTTGGTTATTTTTGTATTTCAAAAATTTTGCCACTTATTGTACTGTGTTCATATGCAAATGGTTTCAGTCACCTAAAGAAAACTTAATAAAAATAATATCTCTTATACTTTCTTAGACTAAATTATTTCGCACAATTCAACTGCCGTTTTAATACCAACAATTTTTCCTTCGTCTACTAACTACTACTAACGAAATCAAAATTTCCTATACGGCATCGCTTAGTGACACTAGGTACCAAAGTTCAAATATTTTTGAAACCTTGTATAACATCTGTCTATTTTATTAGGTAACCATGTAAGAAGACCATCTTACTCAGCAGTAGCAAACAGTTGTAAATTCACGAACAATAAAAAAAAGATTAGTCACAGCAAATAAATCACGCTTTCGCTCAACATCTTTGTTTTCACTAACCACCACAATTACACAGTAATTTACCAATTTGTACATGAATAGATCGTTCTGAGTATACCGACAACAAACAATTGAATGACCTGCAATGATGCAACACAGTAATGATAATGAATCATTACTGTCGCTGCACCATAGTATTGTCACAAAAGCCACTCTCGTAAGAGCTCTAATAACTAAAGCAATAAGAAGTAAATCGTTAGCTTGCAGCAGCTCAAGCTTAACTGGCCATATCAACCACCTGCTCCATTTCTGGTTGATCTACGATACCCCCCACATGTACGTTTATATAGAAGTAGAATCGATGTCACTCAGGGTTCACGTTAAAGTGGCTGATGCGCACCGTTTATCGTCGCACTTGGCCTCTTTCGCAGAAACAGAAAACAGAGGTTATATTATCAAGATTGTGCCGATTCTATTCTATTGTTACCGTGATGACGGATTCACACAAGTTGTTGTTTAAGCTTTTTTATGTAACAAAAACAGTTTCGGAAATTACACCGTTTTACGGTTTTAGATAACATCTTACATTTTAATAAAGGCTTGTTACGGTTCCTAGAAATACTCGCAAACACAAATGGACACCGAGGGATTTTCACCGATATTCACCCATAGTACAAAACTACACCAAATTTGGCTGGTTAACCGCGGTTTTCTATACATAAGTTCTTTTCTAATGAATCCGAAGTGCCTATAAAATCGCTTTTATCTCTCACGCTACGAGAACAGTGGCTATTATCCTTCCAGCTTAAGCAACTGACTAATGATCAGCTGCGCTGCTTAGGCTATGGTAATTGCGAACTTATACTTACGTGGTTTAAAGAGCTGTGTTGCGTCCCTTATCCGGTCAAGAAGCCGAACACAAAAAAAATCACATGTACTATTTCCCATACATCTTTATTACTCTTTTGTATTAACGAGTTGTAATTGTAGATTGCGTTGTGTATTGGCCACTGACCTTACGCCTATAACTATCCTATTAGAATTGAGAAGCACTCCATTCATAAAGTTTTAACGCGTGTTCTAATAGAACTTAATGACCCAAATCTTATAACAATCAATAAAAAAATCTAATGGCAACATATATTTATTCATGCAGCAATATCCCATTTTTCATGCAGTTCATTGACTCGTTCACTGTTTAATTTCCACATGAATGGTTTATTTGTAGCTGTGAATATGGCATTTCCATTTAAATACAAGAGCGATTGCGATTTGTACAAAACGTGACATAAAAGGATCCATAGACAATGGCCAAGCCTATTTAATGTTTAAGTAAAACATCAGGCAATAGAAGCTGATCAGCTGCCCGTTCGCCTGTTACTTAGATTAGCAGTTAACATAGGTATTTATTATATGAATAAAATATATACTTTTTTAAACTAAGAAAAAAAAAACGATTTTGTGAACAAAAAAGTAGGCATGCAACGAATATTCGGCAATTTTTTTTTTTTTAATGGTATAGTGGGTAAACGAGCAGACGGGTCACCTGATGGTAAATGACTACCGCCGCCCATGGCCACCTGCAACTCGAGAGTCACAAGTGCGTTGCCGCCTTTTAAGGTGGGAGTAGGAGAATAGGGGGAGGGGGGAGGAGGGAGGAGAGGGGGGGGGGAGAGTGGGAAGAGGGGAAGGACGGGAATAAAGGAGAGGGAAGGGTTAGGGCCTCCGGTAACCTCACTCACGCGGCGAAATGCAATGAAAGCATTGCTTCACGGCCGGTTTTCTGTGAGGCCGTGGTAACGAGCGGAGTCGAGCCGGCCCATACGTGCCGAAGCATGGCTCTCCCACATAAATTTTCAGCAAATATTCGGTATTCGGCTACTTTCCTACTATTCGGCAAAATACCGAATGTCTGGGTATTATTCGGCCTAATACCGAATACTACGGTTTTTTTGTTAGTGGCTCCAGTGCGTGGATGAGTCAGTGCGGCTAGTATACCTACTCTTATTTTTATTCTCTCAATAAAATACTCATACATAATTAACTTTCATAATGTGAAAAAACAACATTTCTCCATGCATTTGAATCGTAATAAAAATTTTGCAGTTGAAGATTTTGCTGCAGAGAACTAATATTTCTGAATTTTCCGGCAATATTTGCAACAGTTTTATCTTTCGATGTCTCGATATCGGCTTTGCTTTCTCTGCAGAATAATCTTCGTAGCAATCCGTAAAAGAATATATATGCGCTTGGGTGGGATTTGGGATTGCAGGAAGTGTTAAAACAGTGGAAAGTAGAAACATGAAACAAAAATGTCGATAAAAGTTTCCCGCCACGCATCAGCCGAATACTTTTGGCGAATATTCGGCTATTCGGCCAGGAAGCCTGCAGAATATTCGGTATTCGGCATGTGGCCGAATACACTATTCGTTGCAAGTCTACTAAAAAGTAAAAAATGATTGACATTAAATGATAATTTAATCAAACGTAGTTTATTTTACTTATACCAACATTAATTAAATTCAAACACAAGATATATTCTGACGTGCGTCTGTTGCGCGATATTTTCATCGTTTGTGAATCGATTTGTTTTTTTTTTAATTGGATAGGTTAACGATAACTTAAAGGTCGCTTATGTGCCGAAATTTCTAGTGAATTTATTATGAAACCTTACATGGGTTTTCTACTGTCAAATTATTGTTTTATTACTGCCACCAGGAATATAAAGGCATAATGAAACTAAAAACTGACAACTTCTCATTAGCTCGGAGCACAAAACCCCGCTTATTATATAATTTCTTATTATTAATTAAAATAAAATAGTAGGAGTAGCCTCGGAATGGTTTTAGTAGTATAATACATAATAGATTAGCGATTCGGGTCCTAACTCTAACCAGTAGAATACCTATGACACTACAAAGACAACATTTCAGTTAGTTAAAGGCATTAAAAAAAAGAGTTAGAATCTCATCCAAAACACTAATGTAACGTTAACACAATCACTTGCGTTGCAGGTTAACTAAAATGATAGTAATGCATTATCCACAAAACACTTACTTAAAATTCTCTCAAGAAAAGTAGGTACCTAGGGGAGAAACGGATTTCCTGTGTACCTAAACACGTAGTTTCGCGCGAATGGCAAAGTATCTCTCACTTATAGTAAACCTCACTAATGCCCGGTTCCTATATTCAAGAAACGATTCGTTTTGCCCATGGTGAAAGTTTCGTTGAAAATTCAACAAATTTTTTACCGTCCGTAAGCAAAACGAATCTTTTCTTGAATATAGGAACCGGGCATAAAAAAACTTACGTTCATTGCCCAATGTTGTATTAGTACTGGTCAGCAGAGTCAACAGAACTCCTAGCTAGCTGTATGATCACCAGTACTCCTTGGAGACGCCGTAACGTGGCACAGCAAGTCTTTACATGCTACCGGTTAAAATTTAATATTCATGTGTCTGTTGGTCACTGTATTAGTAAAGAACATTTCTAAATAGTCGGTACTTAAAAAACTAGATTGACAAGGCCAGTGTTGAGTTTATTGACATTCCCTTCTTCAATACTACCTACAATGAAGTCAGCCAATCCTAAGTGGGAGGACAACACAATTATTTGGCTAAACAATCTTCACCTAAATTGTCGCTCCATGTATGGCGTACAGGCGTGATGACGGAGACGGTAAAAGCGGCACCATGACCCGCTCTGAATGACAATGGCCGAGATTCCGATCCTTTTCTCCTTTGAGATCACACGCCGAAACTGTATTTGTTTTGACTGCTTACACTTCTTGATTCCAATCAAGAAGTGTAACACATAAAAAGAAAAGAAAAACTAAGAAATCTGTAGAATGCATGCCTATAAAAAGTATATGAAACTTCTTAGCACTATTTTTAACCGACTTCAAAAAGGAGGAGGTTCTCAATTCGATTGGTATTTTTTTTTATGTATGTACACCGATTACGCTGAGATTTATGTTTTTTTTTGGGGGTTTTCATTTAGGTTGATTATATATTATTATTAACCCGTGTCCCGATAAGTGGATCTTAGGCTACCTGTCATTGAAGCGGAGCGAGGGTGCGGAATAGGCCTACCCATAGCTACTTAAAAAATTACTATTTAATACATGACAATAAAAAGCAACGAAATGTTATAGTCTACTTGATGTAATCTAGAAAAATCCTACTGTAGTTTACAGAACAACCTATTACAGACACTAAAAGGTAATAAATAAAAAAACTACGTTTAAAAAAACCGACTTCAAAAAGTAAAAAGTATAAAATAACTTAATAGAGGTGTGTTAAATTAAATCTTTATTAAGTTATTTTATACTTTTTAGTTTTTGAAGTTGTTTTTTTTAAACATAGTTTTTTTATTCTTATAAAATTAATACAAGATAACCCCATAGGAAAGGCTGATTAATACTGCAACAAATGACTTACTTTAACATATTTTGTGTGTACCTAACAGTCGCATGCGCAGCCCAATATGTGCAAAATCTGTCCACGAGAGTATTTTTACAGTGATTGAAATCGAACGCACGTCATACTGAACATGTTTACTGATTGAGCCAAGTGGCGGCCTTTCTATACGCGAAGCTACGTTTTTATACTAAAAATAATAGAGATGGGCCAGGTTTCAGCCTAATCGATTAGAATAGATTAATTAAAAATGACACGTCAGCATCACAATCAGCCGAAGTGAAATCTCATCGCTCCCCTTTTTCATTAGACTCGAGTAGTTTAAAATAGCATGTCTGTCGTTTTATAGAACCCTTGCTACTGGCAATCTAGGTGTCATATTGTAGCATAAATTCTACAATTTGGGCGTGTTCAAGTTGAAACACATGCGTAGATACCTACTTTGTACATATTTATGTTCAATCGGAATCATTACGACCAGCCTTCAATAACTAAGCTTGTTCAGAGCCTAAGTAAACAGGCAAGCAATTAATGAGTTACCCGGTAATTGAATTTCTTGTGATTGATTCTTTACAGTTACTTTCATTTGTTATGTAAGGCAGTTCTCGTGGCGCTTGGGTGGAAGTATCAATAAAATCTAGAAAGGAATTAATTTTTCTCATATAGCTCGAACCTTTTGCGTGTTTACATAAGATTTGTCATGAATATAACGATCATGTTTTGCAAACAGATTCTTTCGTATTGTACATTACTCATCAAAGATTGCCATAAAAATAGTTTTGGCTTAACGGTGCATTTTCATTTAAAACACTCATTCTTATTAAATAGAGATGTATGTAGATCTTAGTCTGACTCTAGCGATTACACTATTAATCAGTGTTGTCATTAATACAGAATTCTCCTACCGAAGGCTGCCTTTAAAATAAAATTTGTTAAATAAATTGCAATCATCGTTGAAGCTCGTATTAAGTGCAAAATAGCTTGCACGATACTTATAGTAAAAAAAAAGATTATTCACAGCAATGGCAATCGAAAAGTGTCAAATCACTATAAGCGACTATCACAGCTCGCGGCTTTTCAGTTCTCGTAAGAACTAAAAAGCTCTGCACGTACAATAACGAATTAAGTATATCGCTGCAATTTAACTTTGAAGTTAACCTTTAAAGTCTGAATAAAACAGGTCTCATCCATCACTTTCATAAAAACTTTCTTTGAGTTGAAGAGATTATTTTCATTAAACTTTATTAACACCTTTTGCGGAACGGTTTAATAAGAGCGGAAATGAGGTGCTTAGAGAACGGTCCGACCATTAGGAGTTTTGAACCGTAAAAATGAATATCCAATCTCATTCCTGTATTTTATCATAACTAAGCCTGCCCAATTTACGCATACTAGCAAGCACTACTGTATGTAGTTTCTTCTACAGACATATCAGGACTGTAACGTCTGGGTATCTCCAAAAAAAGTATATTTTTTTTATTCATGAGGGTAGTAGTTATTTTATATTTAGCGCTAGATCGTCTTCATCGCTGTAGAACCTGTGAGAAAATAACTAGGAATTAAAAACTTACTTCCACGTTTTTCCATTGCTGTTAATAACAATAGCGTATATATATTGTAAATTATAAAATAGGTAGATAATAATGAGATTTCCTGAACAAATTAAGATAATTAATCCTATGCATAAACTTGGTATGTTTATGCTGATGAGCTCTTTGGTTAGGGGGACAAGATCGATAAAGCACAGGTTAAATTTATTGGCTCCGATAAACACTTACCAACGAGCGGGTAATTAGCGAGTTAGCAACCTTAGTAAAATGAAAAAGTATTATGAAGATGGGATCAGAAGCCAGAATACCTTTTAAGTCGTGTTGGGACGATCAAAGTCAATTTTGCCAAAACGCAACCGGATGCATATTCGACACCACTCGGGTTGTGTCATCCGTTAACTATGACATGTGCCAATATAGCTACCGGAGTGTAATCAACAAGATTACACTCCGGCAGCTCCAAACTGACTCATCGGAATGGTCAACTCTGAAAATGTGGGTTTACTGTGGAATGTGGATATAAATAAATAAATTATTTTAGTATCAACGCTAAAAAAAATAATTTTAACAATAATGTTTTGTTTGTAAATGATTTTAAGCCATTTGAATCACGAATAATAACCTAGTGTTAAATAATCCAATCGCTTATTAATTACAGCCATTAAAAAACACTACTCCATCGTTGAAGTCGTCGTCGAAATATTGCTGTTTTAATATGTAATTTGATTTTTTTATTTCTAAATCAGTATACAATTACTGAATTATTCAATCATAAATATTATCAATACCAAGATGTAACAACTTTGTACACGATAATAATGCACTAAAACCAAAAAATTATTTAAAATTTTTGTAAACGTAAACAATCAGGTAGGTAGGTGTTCTAAATTAATAGCTTTCAATCAATCAAAATATTTTTATAAGTGAAAATTGTGTGGTGTTTATTTTGCGAAATTTTGATTACACTTATCAATAGGGTAACCGACCGAAAAATACAATAAATATAGCGAAAATATGCAACATCACTAGATATTAGATATATAATATGCAACTTCCGCTGAAAATGGGGTAAATATGCAATTTCATATGCAAATATGCATATAATCCAGTTTCTATCGGTATCAGTGGTACAGAATACATCTAATAGGGGATACATATACCGAAGCTTGCAAGACGATAATTGACACAAATAATGTCATATTTTCTTTATATGACAAGGGTCAATAAAAGATAGAAGGGTTTCCTATTGGTTATTCTGTGAAAGTCTGTGCGTCTGTGTGCGAGAAATCGAATAAAATTTAGATCGTGCTGCCTATTAAAATTCTCATAGTCGAAAGAAAGCGCCGCTGAGGTAGAAATTTTGTGCAAAGTACGTGCGTAGACTACGGTGAAGTATCATAGAATTGAACGGGTGAGGTTGCAATACATACTGTACATAGCCACATTAGTGAAATTATAGCATAGTAATTAGTCCCCAAATCTATATAAACCACGCCTTAACTATAATCTCTGGCTATCGTAAGTGTCATTTTGTAACCCACATAATAAACTGAATTCATGGACTCTCATGAATTACGGTGCACAATGATTCAGTTGAAAATCCGTATAAGTCCACCTACCCTCAACAGCCGGATCCTTCACAAATACGTGTAGACAGACCTTTATATCACATCATTACGTCACAAGCTTGAGTCAAGCTCCAGATGTGTAGATAGCATTGTTTGGGTGTATTTACGACGTGGTACAGACGCATGTGTGCCCTAAAGAACGGTCGAGGAAAAATCATGGACGGGTTAGGGGCGTTGCCCTGCACATGTTAAGAATAGTAAACATTGGGAGAATTTGATCTTTTTATGATATTATGCGTATATTATTTGGGTCAGATTTCAGATAGTATTTGGTTGTAATTCGGGATAGGTGACGTGAATTCTGTTGTATTAGGATTACTTTGACTTCCCGTCCAGTGAATGAGAAAACATAACTGTACCAAAAATTTTAATAAACCAATTCGAATAAAAGAAATTTACTTATTACTAGACAAGAAAAATTACTTCTGATGATGATCAACGTAGATAGTAGTAATACACTACTGATGGTGAACCGTTGTCGGTACATAAAGCTATCTGAATTACTTATTAATCTTTCATTGTGAAAACAATAAATTATATTTATGATATATCTTATAAACTACGTTATATTTACAAATGAGACAAGACTTTCATACACAGTCAGAGAAAAGTATTGCAACCGGTAAAACGATGTAGACTAGAACATACGGCATTTTTTCCGAAGAGCGCCATTTATGGACTCGACACGAACAATTAAAACCGTCACGGGGAACCGAAGCGGCAACAGAATCATGAATCTAATGAATAAGAAACGTAAGATTTGTAACATTCTTTATCTTATATGCAGCAAGTTATTAAATCGGCTCGGCTAGAAATTTACTAACACTAAGTTATGACAACAACGGTAAAAAATTGTTAACGTTATAAATTTGAATCATTGTTGACTACACGTACATAATTCTCAAGAAAACCGTAAATAATTTATGCCTTTTAAAATGAGTCATTTTACTTCGTAACGCTTAGTTTAGCTAGATACATAGGTTCATTTAAAAACTAGATCGTACCGCCGGTAATACAATGACGTCATGCTCAATGCTCAAAGGCTATTTTTATTATCACGTGTGATCTAGTCTGTTAAAAAGGTAATTGTTAAAATTACTTCTAACAGTGGCGGACAATTATTAATACGAAAAATGCTGATGACGTATAGTTTTTCATTTGAAAGTATTAACGGCAGTCAGTGACAGTTAAGTTCTTATCGTGAGTCCTGTCCTGTTCTCCTGTCGATTACTTTTGAATAAGACATATATGGCATTTTTTCACGGTGTAGAAAATGGACAAGTTTACTGGCTTTATTGATTTGTAAATAATAGTTGTTGTAAATAATAATATACAATCATGTTGTCTGTAGTTACTGCACTACGAGATATGTATTACCATTAGTGGATAATAAAATAGACCATAATAATATACATACATTTTAGATTTGGCTTTTAAAGAATATGTCTGTTGGTTATTGAAAACAAAAGTTTGTATTAAGCATGGAGTTTAATTAAATCATTTCTTTTCTAATTCACATTATTTTTTGTAAAATTTAACAAATATTGCTCCCTTGATATTTTGTTTTGTTAATTTTGTGGTATGAAGTAGTGAGGTTCCTCATCCAGAAATAATATTGAACACTGTCCATTTTAAGAACTATCAATCACAGTAACAATTATTATTTTTAGCTTATAATAAAATTAGAGATAAATAGGTATCCGAATAATAAACTAAGCAAGTACCTTGAAATCAATGGTTTTTAATTAATTACTGTCCTATTCAAGCCATGGAGTTAAGCTTTAATATTTACTACCCATGCCACATGAGTTAATTAAATTAGTATGAATAATGCAGTATTTTATCTATCAAATGATCTGGCATAAAATTATGTGGAGTAAAAATTTTATTTTTATTTATGGACATAATTAAAAACACTCTTGATCATTATAGTTTATAGAAAATATTTTGTGGGGGTTTAAGCCTATTATTATCTGGTTTGTATGATATATATTTAAATCAATTGTAACTGATTTTAAAAAGGGTAGTCAAGCACAGACTTTTATTTGAATTGCTCACACAACTGACAACTGGTCCGGTATTTCCACTCTACAGAAGAAAGAGGTCCGACAAAACTACTAGCATAGGTCAGTTTTCCTTTACTGCTGGTGATTAGAGTCAAACGAGCTGCATAGGAGTAGGATAAGGTTAATAAATGACGTGCAAGTGCAGAATTCACCAAGTTGTTTAAAAATATAAAATTTTAACAAAAGAAACCGTGAAAACTTTTTCCATTGTAAGGTATTTATCTTTAAATGTAAATGAGACCAAATAGGAAGTATAAACTCGCATATAAAAAAGAATAGTTCAATCAGTTAATAAATGATGGAGTTTTGAGGTAACAAACATAAAAAAAATACAACTGAATTGAATATGACTTTTTTGAAGTTAGTTAAAATAAAACAAGTTGTTTAACAGTAATATGCTAAACCATCATTTTTGATTGTTTAGGGATAATTTCAATATAGAAATTTTATTTATCACTTTATTATACATCTTTGAAGTGAAATACAATACTTATAAACATTTATGTTATCAACAGTCTCATCACTCATGTGTATCTCCTCAAATAATTTTAGATATAATACTAAAAATAATTTGAGGTGCATTTTAATATGGATCATTAAATCAATTTTTTAATATATAATAATAAAATCATTTAAGATTTTTTTTTTCGAGAAACCTTATCCAACTTTTTCTTGAAAGGATCTTAATATTCCTGACATTAGTAGATTTACTACTTTTACTTATTCAAATAAGTTAACAAAGAAAACAAATAAATTAGACTATTACAGTTTTAAATAGAATTTGAATAGAGCTTCCCACTAGGGCTTAATTGCTATTTGTCAAAATGAAGGACTTGAATTTCAAAACTGTAATGCTAATAATTATTGTACAGGTAAAATGTTACTAATATTAAGAAGTACACAGAGAAAACAGGACTTAATTTATTCATTTCTTAAATCATTACTAAACCTTGCCATTTCAAAGATCCTTAATAAAAAGTTTGAAAATGGAGTGCATTTTTCACATACAGCCTGTAAATGAGAAATGTTTACCAGAATCACAAAAAAAAAAAAATAAGGACTATAGATTTAAAATTAAAAAAAATATAAATGCAATCTCAAGTACCTACACACTAAATAATCTGTGCATTTCATTCTATACTATTCTATAGCACTATGTAAACAATCTCGATTGTAATTAAGGCCATGAAATTATTAAATTATCCAATTGGCTGGAACTAATACTAAATGCAGATAAACGTAAACAATGCAGAGTTTCTAATAAGGATTCAAATAAAGGTGTACCATTTAAATAACAATTGTGTCTAGAACTATGGATCGTGAACTCGGCCCTTGTGCATCCAATGTCAAAGTAAATGTGCGATTAATGGATTTAATAACTATAAGGAGCTAAAACGAAGTATAAAAGGGGGTAAATATCGATCATACACTCACCACAACAAGATAAGCCGGCGAACTTGAAGTAATCGTACCAATCTACTGCTTCACGTCACGATTTAACACACAAACGTCCACTAAAATTCACAAATACACACTTCACTTAGTTTCTCAGCTCATAAACATATAATTCCTTTAATTTTTCAGTCACAATTTCATGTAAAAACACTTTCACATCATTTTTACGCTGAAATTATTCAACAACTGACACATCTACCTTTCATAGAAACGCGGCAACAGACTGCCAGACGAATACGTTTGGGCCATAGACACGAGCTTTGTCTGTTATTGACTCCATTACTTTTACTTACTATTAGCCGATCAGATTGAAAGGTATACTTTCGAAAAGCATCAGTACACACAAAAGAACATTTTAAATATGGTAGGATTATATGTACTGCCATCTATGTATTTTCAGAAACAACTGATGTAATGAATAGCTATCGCCATCTATCAACACTTTTTTGTTGTGCGCTATCTAGCGAATTTTATATGATTCTGTACGTGTTACAAAACCCAACTGACATTACAAGTGTCTATACTTCCAACAGATGGCGTGCTTCACAAACATTTCAAATAAGATTTAATTTCAAATCCGAGCATCCGAACTCACTATGAATCATAATAAAATATTAACTATTGAGGAATGGCAGCCTCCCGCCTCTAACAAAAACACAGCCATGCAATAGTAATTGCTTAGAGTGCCTAATTAATGATAATGAGTAAATAGAGTTGCCAGATCTCCTGAAACTTGTATACGAATCTATATCTATAGATAGGTATGTGTACCCGTAAAGAGTAAAAAAAAAAAACAAAACATTTTAACTAGGTCAGCAAACAACCACTGAGTTGCCACACGGGCATCCCCTATACAAGTAGGTATACCTATCCCTCTTCCCCGACCAGCACAACCATCCTCAACTTCAGGTAATAAGAGATTCTAGTGTCCCTACCCGAAATCCCTTAACAATAACAGATGTGTTTATATTGACACAATATTATTAAACCAAATAAATTCACAGTGAATAACTCAAAGTAGCAAGCGTTCCCATAGAAAGAGGGCATTGAGATCAGTTTTTTGTGTTCTTTTTTAAAGACCATAAACTTTCTGGGAAGATGAGTGTAAAAAAGTCTGGGAGTTAGTTTGGAACTCAAAATGAACTGTATTGGTACACTTCCGCCCGATGACCGCTGGCGACGAGGGCATTAAGGTGAGGATTGCGAGAGGCGTGGAGTCGATAGCGACGATGAATATATTAACATTTTATTATTTTATTTGTAATTGTATACACGTACTTATTTGAATATGCTACTAAAATTTCTTATGTGTAAGATTTATAAATACGCGACTTACGCGTTAATTTTGCGCCTTTATTTTGTTCCCGTTTTAACCGAAGTTGTAAAAAAGGGAAGTATTCGTTTCAACTGCTTTTTTGTATGTATGTCATGTAATATCTTTGTCAATTGTAAATAGTGTGTGTGTCTTTTTTTACCAGATTATCGCCAAAGTCTTCCCAAAATTATTGAAATGAAATTCCAACCTCAAAAATGGCAAAGTAGTTAGGTAATGAAAGTTCAAAACGGCATGATTTCGACGCATTGATGTCTTGTTTAACAACTTATTAGATAGATTAATATTTTTACATAGATTTTTAAGAAGGTTTTATTGTGTAAATTAAATCATAATCACCATTATTATAAAAGGTTGTTGGTAGCACAGACGGTGCAGACGGAAGTCACCCTTATTTTACAATTTTATACGTCCACTTCTGTGCTTAGAAGCATGTTCATATTTTCTTGTCATTAACAACTTGCTTTCCTACAATTTCCTTCATCATACCGGCAACTGCATCAAATTTTTATTCAGTTTTTTATAAATTATAGTTCAGATTCATTTAAATCTAATTCTTTCTACGTTACACGTTGCATTAATAATATACAATAATAATATTAGTAATAATTTAAGTTAGGTATATCTATAAAACTCAGCTCTATGTTTAGAATTTGTTAAAGTGTACCATTTTGCGTCTCGTTTTAGTTGTGTCAGAAAAAATTTCTTTCTTCAATAAAAAATATTTAATAATAGGTATATTATCTCGTACACCGTGAGATGTAAGCTATTGAGAAATTGTTTCACTAATCCCCATTACGTTGAAGTAATTTTTACCTCAAACACAAAATGCACAAAAATAATACACATCGACTCTACATCTTTCTATTCTGCAGCGTGAAGAATGTTATTAAGTGGATAAGCTGTAAAAAAACAGAAAAATATCTCTATCGGCTGGACGTGATAATTAGTAGATACAGCGGTCCTGATACATCGTCACGGACAAACACGTTTTCCTAATACTATTTATAGAAAGCTGAAGCTGTTGGTTTATGCTCATTTCTATGGTACAATTGGGATATTGTGGAGGAAAACCTGTACCTAGTCTACTATTTCATACTTATTTTCATCAGCTTGATTTCTTTGTAGATATCTAGGTATATATTTAGATTTATATTATGTGGGTGTTTGATACACTTCTGTCTACCTTTTCGGGGATATAGGCGTTAGTGTATGTATGTATATTTATTAGTGATTTTAAATTTGATCGTAATTCATATGTATATGTGTTTTTTTTAGAAATATGTATACCTTTAAGCATACAGTGGGGGCGAAAGATTGTGAGGTCTAAACTGTGTCTGTATCTGTGTAATGTAATTATCTTTCCTTAAAGTTATTGGGGTGCTCTCCAGATAGAATTGTAACGCATTCAATTAACACAAAGTAACAGTCAAAGTTGAAAAAATAATATCTAAAAGAAATTATGAGCTCGACTTGGCGGGGTACTACAGTGCCCCCAGATTCTTATATAGAAATACATTTTTTAATACTGTGGTGTATGAAAACTGGTTTTAAAGCTTTATCTCAATACATCCTGTTCTATATCGTATGGTCATGACAGGTCTTTCGGTTCTCAATGGCGGCTAGTAAGTACTACTAACATGCGAGTTTCCTCCCCCAAGGTTTTGAGGAAGGAAATGGTTGCGGAGCTTTTATAGAGAGACAAATTGTTTGCCTCCCGTCTCTATTTTAGTCATTGACTTTAGAGGAAAAAGGTAAGAGCATCCATAAAATTTTATTCGATTCTAGCCATGCAAAAAAATATTCAATCGATGTTTCAGAACTTTGAATGATTCCTAGTTAGTCAACAAGCTGAAGAGCTGGCAACATAGACGATGGCAACGCGCGTGTAATTTATTTCCCTTGAGACCGTCTATAGTACCGTGGTAATCAAGAGAGCAGTAAGTCAGGAAGACGCCTCTTCTCTTCTTACTTACTGCTATCTCGATTACCACGGCAGTTATAGGCCTACCAACGTACGAAAAATATCCCTTCATTTGTAAGCTTGCACGGGCCCCTGCCAGTTATTACATGAGTCCGGACAAAACATGTGTTTGCTAGATCTTATCGTTCGACCCGCAGCTCAAGTAATATTAAGACCCCTCCGTGCCTCGGAGAGCACGTTAAGTCGTCGGTCCCGGTTGTCATACAAACATCTGTGCCATTCGTTACAGGTAGTTGGAGCCCTCAAACTCTGACATCCTGGTCTAAGAACTTCGATATCGCCTACTACTTGGGTTGTGGAGTTGTGATGGCAGTCGCTTCACCTAAAATATCGAAGTTCGGCCGTATCGTAGTTAGACTGAAAGCCAACCTAGTTGGAAAATGCGCGGAGGATAATCATCGGTTAACCCGCAGTAGAGAAATTTGTGAATATAGCTTTACTAATATTATAAAGAAGTAAAGTTTGTGAGTTTGGATGTTCGGGGTAATCTCCGGTACTACTGATCCGATTTTGAAAATTATTTTAGTATTGGGTAGCCCATCTATCAAGGAAGGCTATAGGCTATATAACATCGCGCTAATACCAATAGGAGCGTAGCATCAATGAAAAATGTTCCAAAAACGGGGAAGATTTACAAACGCAGACGAAGTAGCGCGGGTCAGCTAGGTTTACAATAGAAAAAAATATACGTGGCAAACATAATTCTACATACCTCTTCCTTTTTTGAATTTGGTAAATTGGTATTTTTCCTAACTTCTGGAATAGTTTTAATAGATCAGAACAAATAACTAAGATGCTGACTTCATCGTTATATCTCATACTGAGGTCAAGATTCTAACCCCTTTCTGTAGATAAGATAAAATTCTTACTTCAAGCTCAAGGTTCTAGAATGGAATTTTATGCTACTCTTATAGTATGAAAACTATAATATAATCTATATATTAATACGTGAAGTGAAAACTTTGGATCCCTTTTCACGAAAATTGGGCGGACGGAAGAGTATGAAATTTCACACACTTATAGTTTATACAGAGAAGAAGTTACGAATGTTATAATTTTTGAACAATATTGTCTACAAAGTTAAAAAAATGCAAAATCGGGTACATACAGCTAGGAGGGTCCAGTATATATTTTGATCTGTCATGGTACAAAAGTCTATACAATGATAGGTCAAGTAATATTGGCATATTGTCGAAATTCGATCACGCGATCTCTAGTAATGATAAATAGGTATCAAATCTGCCTCATTGTATCGAAATTCGTTCAATGGTTATGATTTGAAATCGAAAAACAACATGAACTCACTCTTAATACATACACGCATTAAGCTTATGACTCATATGAGTATTTGGACCACGCATTAAGCCGAGTAGTTGGTTTCTTCTACTTATCCGATTTGGAGAATATTTTTTCCATAGACTGCTTCAAGAACCTCTGTTCCGTTCTCATACTCCCATGCTGTTAGCATGAGTGGATCTTCTGTAAAATATTCATAAAGCATCGATCGGTCTGGAGGGATCACAAGACAGGGATCTGGTGAATCCTTAATGCAGATGTTTATAACCTGTCAAACTGTTCCTATCTTGGGTTTGATTTCCGGATCGGGCCAATAGTTTGTAGTTTTCTTGTTCAGGAATTCTCGGTTTGAGCACGGGGTCTGGATAGGTCACAGATATACCGTAACAGGCCCAATTTCAATGGCAAAATGTATGTGTATATGTAAAAAACATCTCAGCCAACCCCTTCCACGTATCTTAAGTGCAATGTCGTTATGATAATATTGCATCTGTTCTAAATTTATCGTTTATTTCGCAGAGCCGTAATCGGCAAATTCCACTATTTTTATGTAGGTAGATTTTACTGCACCTGTCTCGGATTACTTTTCAATGCATAGATTAACCTCCATATTCATAAGAAAATATAAAGCCCTGTACTTATAATAAGCTTTGTTAATTTATATTGAACTTGTAATGAACGAGATAGAAGACAAGAAACTCAATCTAATATACTCGTATAGAGGTCGTTTTTTAATGCGAGAGTTTCAACTTGGGTACCATATCAACGAGAGCACGAAGAGATGATTATGTCATAATCCAACGGACTCCAACAGTAAGGTGTTTTATCGCAAGGCCCATGGTCGTGTGTCGACGTACAGAGTTCTCTGTGCTTAGAGGAAATAGTTCAGAATACACATAAGTAACTATATAACAGAGTTAAAACGAAGACATTTTTAAATAATGTTTTTTTAGAGTTCAGTAGCTTTGACTTCGTTGTCTCCCTGTCTATCTATCTGTCTGGTAAAACCTTTTTTTGAGAAACGAGTAAATGTACTAAGTTGAAATTACGGTCTTTTGAATCTGTAAAAAACATAAACTTAATATACTATACTAAGTTTATGGTAAAAAATCAAGTTGTTAACTCAACAAAATAAAAAGTTAAAACGATTTATAACATATACTTTAATACTCACAAGTAAATCAAACGTAAAGTACTTCCCGGTAACTTTGAATTATGAAATTTTAAACAAGATGTATGTAGGTACCTACTATCAACTTTCTACATACATAAACATGTACGGAACCCTCAAAGCGTGGACACTATTCGCACTTGTTCACTTTTTGTCTTCTACATCTAAGCACTTGCAGAAGGTATCTAAATATTGCTTTTTAAATCACACACGTGGTATTAAAGGATCCCATTCATTATCCATGAAATCCACTAAATGTTGGGCAAGATATTCGCTTCGGAAAACACCTACACTCCGGGAAGGGGAAGGAATTGAGTTCCAATTGCCACCTCGTGGGGTAGCGCTGGATGGACCGTTGAGGATATATCCATGTAGCACTAATTTTAAACGCGGACCTACGGCCTCACCAATAGCCCCGCTGAGATATCATCTGAAGTTGCACTTGAAACACGACTATCAGCAGATAAGTATAAATTGCAAGGAAGTTAGTAAAACCGTGTAGGCCATTTCCAATCGCACACGGCAATACTCGTAGCATCTTCGAAATCTACATAATAGCGCTCATGTGTATGCACAAATTTGTTGCCATGCGGTGGCCGAGTCATTTTATTTATTTAGGAAAAATGATGTCTAATATTAATACAGTCACTATAAAATGCTGTTAGCTAACTAATATGATAACAATTAGATCTTCCCACTTTTTGCGGTAGAATAACTACACATTTTTTCCAGGATTACAATTGTCTGGGAAAATAGACGCAGGCTTTCCAGACCTTCGCAACTTGAACCAAAAAGGAGCTGCCATAGCGTTTCGTACGACTTTTTAGTGTTTCCACAATGAAATTTACAGTGGGAGAGGCATGCTTCGGCACGTATGGGCCGGTTCGACCGGTGTGATACCACGTCCTCAAAGAAAACCGGCAGTGTAGCAATGATTCCCCCCTCCCCTTACTCCCACCTTAAAGGCCGGCAACGTACTTGTGACTCTTGAGTTGTAGCCGTTACAGGTGCCCATGGGCGGCGGTAGTCATTTACCATCAGGTGACTCGTCTGCACGTTTGCCCCCTATACCATAAAAAATGAAAGGGTGGAACTTCTGTTTTCGTCTATTTCGTCCGATGAAGGAATGGTGACGGTCTAATTAGTTTGAAGAGAGCCTTCGCCCGATCTCAAAAGTGAATCCTATAAAAAACCGATAAGCAGGCAACTTAACGACGGTGCTCAAGAGTATGCACTCCCAATTTCTTGGAAGCGACTCGATTTGTTGACCGAAGTTAAGTTTGGACGTGACTGTGATGCCCAGATGATCAGTAATCGGTAAGGATAAACCTTGGAAAGGATACATGTTATGTTTTCGATGTGATGTTGTTTACAAGATCAAACCGCTTTAATAATCAAATTAACCTTTATAAACCTTTGATCTATAATCCCTTGCGACAGTCATTTTATATAATATTAATCAAATCCTATCATAATAATGATGTAATATTAATGATAATAATATATATCCGCTTCAGGGGCAAGTAAAAGACACAAATTTATACATTTGTGTACTGCTTCGTGGGACACTATATCAGTTCTCAAGATTACCATCCACCTTATAAAGTCATAATAAATAAAATAAATATGAGATGCAGTGATTGCAACATACGAACACACTACACTACCGGCTCGTACCCACTTCTAATTTATATAGATTGGCTAGTCTGTGGTTTAGCTTAGCCAAAGTCTGTGATCCAACTTTAAGTAAATATTATTAGATATGTGGCACATCATATTTCTGACTTCTGTCTGTAAACCAGCAGAAAATGTTGTCCAATAGTAGCGCTCGAACTTTGATAGCGTATTCATTTGGTGTTCATGCCCTCTTTATGAAGTTACAGTTGTCAAATTGACAGGAATATTATATATTTGGTATTGATTATCAACGAGTTGTTAAAATGGTTAAAGTTTATTATTTATTATCAAAATTAATGCTCCGTTCGCTGAACATTCCGTGAGGATACGTCTATTAAACTCGCAGATAGTAAAATATAATATCATTTGATGGCTACATTCGTGTTGGCTACTATTTTTTTGTACTGTATTATATGAAAAATGCAGTCAGGGATTAAAAAAAAAATCCCTTTGTCAATTTATCAAAACTATCATCATCCTTGATAATTAACACTCACATTTAGGCATATATTTTTTTATGGGATAGGGAGCAAACGAGCAGATCGGTCACCTGATGGTAAGTAACTACCGCCGCCCGTGGACACCTGCGAGAGTCACGAATACCTTGTCTTAAGGTAGGTGTAGATCAAAGGGGGAGAGGGGTGTAGAGCCTCTTAAAACCCCACTCACTCGGCGAAACACAATGAAATCATTTCTTCACGCCGGTTTTCTGGGAAGCCGTGGTATTACTCCTTTCGAGCCGGCCCACACGTGCCAAAGCATGGCTCTCCCATGAGATACATATATATATATTTTACTTTATATTGTTGTTAACTAATTATGGCAGAATTTTGTAAGGTTTTAGGTATATTATCTACTACTAACAGTGGATGCGATTTCGAATACCTAGTATAAATAATTCTTTAAAAAAAACCAACTTCAACAAAAAAAAACTATTCCATAAAATACTTATATATGGTTTTCTCATGGATGACATTGTCAGAACTGGACCAAATAGAAATGGGACCACACGGGAAGCACCAGCTTTCAAATAAAAAAGAATCATCAAAATCGGTTCACCCAGTCGAAAGTACTGAAGTAACAAACATAAAAAAAACAGTGGAATTGAGAATCTCCTCCTTTTTTGAAATCGGTTAAAAATAAAAAGAATGGTTACACATTTTCCCACACATTCACATTTTGTAAATACCCTCCTTTCAATATCCTTGCGTAACGAAGTACAAGACTATTCCGATGCGAACACGAACTCGTTTAAAACTCCATTAGCTACTTTACATCACACATTGTATTACTTTTAGCCTGTATACGCTCCAAACTTATTTATACGAAGAAATTTATACAAATAAATAAAATTGGAGTGTCTGTTTGTAATGTTAGAATAACAGCTTTTTTACCAAATGCATCTGAAAGTTTACACGGTACCTTTATCAAAAAATCAATTTTAATTGTTTTTTGCCTGTATGTCTGTTTGATTTCCAAGGGACTTTCACTTCCAGAAAATTTTGGGTTCCGCGTGCAAAATAGGGGCACTGCTAGTAATTAATAATAATGAACCTAGCTGAAAATAACCTCTCAGACTCGAATCATAAACAAACTATAAAAATTTACCCCTTGTTCCCTCACCCTCATAAAGATTCTTCTCTTTATGAGTGAGTCTAGAATATCTGTAGACGTAAGATTTTTCCTACATCTACAGATACTCTTCCTTTTGGACGTGTACATGCTTTCAGTCTTCGTATTTGGTAGTTGATTTAGTGTCCTGACGAGAAATCTTCGTCAGTCAGCATATTATCGGCGCACCGAGTACACGGGAAATGTATCACTGGCTACTGCCACTCAATCTCGCGAGACCTCACCCAATTTATACTTCGGGATTGATCTCGTAAAAATGGTCAAGATCCCGAGAATTTAGAATTGCATTCCCTAGTGGCGGGCTTCAACGCTGCGCCACAGAAGTCCTTCCTATGGTTAAAATAAATTGTTTAACAGTCCTCATGAAGTGAAGTTAGTGAAAATCTTTTTTCTGTTCTCTGTCAATCTGTTTTTTATTATGTTTTATTATTAAAAGTCAATGATTTGGTTATAGTTACGTATGACGCCATAACTCATTATTTGATACAAATTTCTAAGGACGACGTACCGTTTTATTTTAAAAACGAGGAACAGGTACCTACTTTTTAGGGTTACACACCAATAGGGTAACTAACGGGACGGGTAGACAGTTGAAATTTTCACAGAATGTGTATTTCTGTTGCCGCTACAACAGCAAATAATAAAAATTAAAGAAGGCTCCCTACTAGAAACTTTTTTTGGCTTTTTTTGCTCGATCTTAATATTTTGTTCGACGATGGTATGGAACCCCTTGTATGCGAGTCTGACTCGCACTTGGCCGGTTTTGTTTTTACTTACATGTTCTGAACAGCATAACATTTCAAATCATCTAAGTCGTAATGTCATAATAAACTTCAGTAACACCTAAAAGTTAATCTTTAAAATCACCAGTCATCGGTATCAGCTACTTTCTCAGGTTTTAGACCCAAATTTGAATGCGAAATTCATGTTAGGATCTACCTTCAAACATATAGATGTTAAACAGCAAAACAGGGGTTAATAGTGGTAAGCCGATAATAGACATGGGAATGTTTTGAGCTCCACCCGGAAAACTAATGCTTGAGCTTGAGAAGAAGACTACTGGACACCAGTTTTAGACGGAGACAGGTTAAAGCCACACTTGTTATACTCAAATTTGTCTATCTGTTAATAGGCCTATCAAATGAATGGACAGGACGTAAGATTGCTGCTAACATGACTGGCCTGTTGGTCTGATGGTTAGTGATGACTGCTGAGCCAGACGTCGTGGGTTCGATTCCCACCCAGGACAAATAATTGTGTGATGAGTATGATCATTTGTTCTGTGTCTGGGTGTAATTTATCTATAATATCCATGTATTTAGAAATATATAAGTATGTTTATCAACAGTCTGGTTACCATAGTACAGGCTCTGCCTAGTTTGGGATCAAACGGCCGTGTGTGAGATGTGTGAAGTTATTCTGACTAGTGAGTTTGTTTGTTTGTTTGTGACGCTTTCACGCCTTTGCCACTTAACTGATCATCATTAAATTTTTCACACACCTTTTCAGGTATAAAGAAAAGGCCATAGAGTACCCTTTATCTAGAAACAAAGGACAGTTCTCGAGGGATAGATTGCTGGAGAAAATCTACGAAAACGCGAGTGAAGTCGTCGGCAAAAGATAAAAACCGGCCAAGTGCGAGTCGGACTCGCGCATGAAGGGTTCCGCATTATCGTACTTAATACTATATAGGTACTTTTTACATACTTTTGTAAAAGAAACGTCACGAGAAGTGAGGCGCGTAGGGGAGCCCCTTAAATTTGTAATTTTTTTTTATTTTCATTATTTGTTGTTATAGCGGCAACAGAAATACACATTCTGTGAAATTTTCAATTGTCTACCCATTACGGACCATGAAATACAGCCCGCTGACAGATTGACGGACAGCGGAGGCTTAGTCATAGGGTCCCGTTGGTTATCCTTCGGATACGGAATCCTAATTTTTTGTAGAAAAAAGAAATTAAGTTCAATAACCTTCACTTCGTAACGCAAGAAGCCAGGAGAGATAAAACTCATAAAATCACCCCAAAATCACCAGCCATCGACAACGTATCATATAATATACGATGACTGAAACTTTGTAATTTGATGATAGCTTTCTGGAAGGTTCAACCCCAGATATCTTTATTGAATCATCTTTATATCTGAAATATCCATTACCTACCAATACTCACGAACGAAAACGAAACACAATCGTAGATAACAGCGGGCGTATTGATAGACAGAAACAAAAATATGTCATAAACATAAGAGTGAGAGAGAAGAGGTGATATAAAGTCATAAATATTGCGCAGCTGGATTCTTGCCCGATGCTTTTTTCTCTAAAAACGAAGTTCTGTGAGTTTACGAGTGAGTACAGTCGTGGTCACAAGTGCGGTTCTCGGAAGCTACATTTATTTTTATGAAAGTCATTGGCATGGGTGAGCGATCCCGAATGTCGCCGACATGTTTTTATGATTGGGCAATGCGCAAACGGAGATCAAAAGAAAGTATGATTAATTTATTTTAATGAATATTGTCCCAGTTTTGGGACGTTTTGGGATCACGTCCGGCGTAAGTAACCACTTAAGTATCTACTTGAAAATACTTAAGAAAATATCAGGTGCATGGTGCATAATAATTTGCTTTTACCGAATAGGTTATCTGCAGCCCACATAGCAGTTTACTATATCTTACTATATAATTAGTAAAATACTAGTAAAATTAAAAAAAACACACTTTACCTTTAAACATAAAAACATTTACAGCATGTAGCCGCAATTTATTAATACCTACTACAGTATATACTTGTATCTATATGAACACAGCATGTGATTGGTTCAGTAAAACCTTCCATTTTTTATGGGACAGGGGCAAACGTGCAGCCGAGTCACCTGATGGTAAGTGACTAGCGCCTATGGACACCTGCAACTAAAGAGTCACACGTGTGTGGCGGGCCTTTAAGGTGGAAGAGGGGAAGAGGGGGAGAGGGAGTGAACCGAAGGCCCTGATACCCTCCTTCCCCTACTCCCAAGTAGGGGAAGGAGGGTATCAGGGCCTCCGGTTACACAACAAAGACCTCCTAGCCGGTTTTCTGTGAGGCCGGGGTATCACTCCGGTCGAGCCGGCCCACACGTGTCGAAGCATGGCTCTCCCACGATACGCTTAACTGTATTTTTGGAGACAAAATACTCATGCAAATATGTATGAAAAATTATGTCCTGTGAATATCAGAAGTGTTAAAGAATATTTAAAACATAATTGAATTCCGCCTTTTAACTTTTGTAATGTGTCTTATGTTTTTCGCCTTTACAGTTTTATTTTACTGTGCATAGCACTGTTTGTTGCATTGCATTGCATTCACAATATCTTTGAATAGCTCTATCATTTTCTATTCTACATTCCAATACCTATGTGCCTCACACACTTTCTAAGTCTCACACTGTCGTGCTTCACTGTCCTAAACCCATCAAAATTATAAAAAAAAACTAGCAGCGCCCCGCGGTTTCACCAGCGTAAGTCCCGATCCTAAGTAGCCTATGCGTTTATCCAGGTCTCCAGCTATCTACATACCAAGTATTATAGCAATCGGTTCAGTGGTTTTTGCGTGAAAGAGTAACAAACATCCATCCATCCATCCATCCATCCAAACTTTCACATTTATAATATTAGTGGGATATCTATCAATGAGACTGTCACCGCCAGTACTCGTAGAACCCACCAATAAATAAAAATAGTCTTTATTTGGAACCCTACAGAGGTATCTGACACCGGCGTATCAATATAGTATGTTTTATTAATTATATCTGCTGGCTCATCGATTAGTCAGGCATTATCGGGTTAAGAAGTTATTTGTCATCTCTGAGGCTACGGTGTGTTGAATATTAAAAGGGGGACTGTCTTTATCAGGGATTTGGTTTCCGAACTACGATGGTGTAGCTATTTATGTTAAAGGCTTTTATGGTTGTTGGAATTTAGTATGATTAATAAATAGTGTATTTAAATACTCAATTACAGTTAGGACGATCGAAGATTGAATGCGCGGTTGAAGCTGTGGAATTATTGTATAAGAATTTTCATTTTTTTTAAATATGGTAACAGTAGACTTACATGAGTTAACAATATTTCTTTTTATACAACGGTACTTAATTTAGTTGATATGTGCACTAAGTATGTACTGAAGAATAAAAGCAACAGAACGCGACTTGTAGCGATCGCTTGTGTGTCACAATTATGCGGAGATCCCCAACATTTGCTCTATTGTGATTGTGCGCTAAAAGATCAATCACATCATTAATTTTTATGTGCTATGTAACTAATGAGTGACCCGGAGTCTTCAGGATTCCAGTGAAGCTTTGTCATCCATGTACCTGGACGCGACCTTTTTTAACGATATTAATAGTTACTCACAACATCCACCACCAATGAGTTGATTTGAGCTGCACACCACCATCATCACCACCAGTCGTTCAGTTGTTTAGATTGTACGACAAACTTGAATATTGTAATGTATTAAATACTGGGGAAAAACAATCAACTGCAAGAACCAAGGCGACTACTACCATAAAAACACATTTTAGCTCCTCACTCCAACGCGCAAATTTTTCAACGCAACGTTTACAATTTATCAATCGACCAATAGCATTGAGTTACCGGTAATAATGTCTATTAACTCATTTTTAAATTATTAAATAGTGAACTGTTTTATCATCTATTATAGTTCTTCCCTTCCCTTCTCCATTTTATCCGCGATAGCCCTTCCGTGACTGTTTTTTAGGAAAAGAATCAAGGATTTTTTCTGTCTCAGCAGTAATCAGACTGTTAATTTATATGTATGTATATGTTTAACATATTATTTAGTGTATATGTGGTAATATATGTAAATTTCTTTTGCGAACATAGGTACTGTTTTTCTGTAGTTATACATTATGTATTTTTAGTTTAGGTGGTTATTAATTTCATGTTTATTTAATTCCCTTTAACGTACACACTTTGCCTCTATGTATTCTTTACTATCCTCTCTTCACTCCCAAGGTTTGCTGGAAGAAAACTCAACTATGGGTTAAGCTCGCCTTTGTACATGCCATTTTCCTTTCTGTACTTAGAAAATTTTTATTTTATGTACAATAAATAATATAAGAATATATAAGAATAGTTTGCCTCTAATTTTAATAAAATAAATAAGAATTTTTGATGTGGCGACAACACTATTAACGGTCACCACAGCAATCAATAACTATAGCGCTTTCCAATTGATGGAAATAATAATTATAGTCAACTTTACCAATGTTTGGCAAGGAGTGCAATGAGACTCGAGATGATACTTGGTCTGATTTATTTTAGATACATACTAGGTTTATATACAAATGTGATGCGTGTGTATAATTGTTTTACTTAGATTAAGTAAAGTTACTAAACAAGTAACAAGTAACTAAAGTTAATCTATAAATGTGACTTATCTAATTATGTGCAATTATGTACAATGTGCTCGGTACATCAACTAACTGAAGTGATTTAATTACCTCTAACACAGTTCCCCCTTCAAGGTTTTAAAACCTTGAGGAAAGTGTGAAGTGGCGAGTTGACATTTATTCAGTCTCAAGCCAAAATAGAAACCAAACATTGTTACGTTTATTTTACACACACTTTTTTATATATTATACGGGGCAAACGACCAGACGGGTTACCTGATGGTAAGTGACTACCGTCGCCAATGGACACCTGCAACTCAAGAGTCACAAGTGCGTTGCCGGCCTTTGAGATGGGAGTACGCTCTTTTCGTGAAGGTTTGAAGGACTGATGTATAGGTAAAATATAATTATGTTATTCAATAAACAGTACAGCAGAAAAGCGTTTTTTATGAGATGTAGATTGATGTTTCTTGGTTAATTGCTAGGAATTCGGTAAAATAAAAATGGTAAACAATTCTTAAATTGCATTTTCATGTAACGAAAACTTCAAATTCCTTAGAAAAAAGATGTCTAATATAATTTACACTCCACAAGCATAAACTATATCATGTACCGCGTTGTTTATTACATAAAATGGTAGAAAGTGAGTCGGCCACACTTTGTCCCATAGAATTAACATAAATTCCATGGCTAAACGTAACTCTTATCAATATGTTTATTTTTTCTCATGAACTTTTGTAGTCGTTCTTAATATAATTGATAGCTTACTTTTTGGGACCGGTTTTTGAGAAATATTGGTTTATGTAAGTATTTAAAATACCTTGTAGGTTCAAAATTAGTAGACTTAAACTTACTTATTATATAGCATAGGGTTATGGAGGTTTTCATATTAGGTAAATTAAGTAAGTAAGGCTAGATAAGGTGAAGTAAGATTTCATGAATTAAGGATAAGGTTTCATATATAATGTTCTTTTAAAATTTAATATCTTTTGTTGATGCCCCCTGTCAAACATGCAGGAAACTGATTCAGGAAGTCAGTAAAACTTCGCATTCTATAATAGCCTATTTTGAATAGTGGAAGTCCTTTGACTGAGGTGATAAAAAGTTAAAGTACGCAAGCTCTATAGAGATTTATTGGCGGAATCATCAGAATAACACTTTACAAGTGTCTTTATCATTTATGTATTTGTATTTATATATGTATGTATGTACGTATGTACATATATTTACTATATGTGTATTATATCTAGTATGTAGGCTTATATAAATTCCTTTACTTATGACTATTAAATATACACCTGATACTAGTGATGTAACGAATGTCGATTTTTCACATTCGCGAATGCGAATGCGAATATTTATTTCTAGTATTCGCGAATGCGATTGCGAATATTGACTTTTCAACTAAAGAGCGATCAAAATATACGAATGGCTTGACCTTTTATTGAACCGAGGTACAAATTGATTTTTTTTTATTAAAGATGTAATAAAGAATTTTTTTTTAAATTAAGAACACTTCTGTGATGGATGGTTACAGAAAGAATGACCTGAGAATATTTGGTTACTCCACCAACCACCAACAAGTGTACCACTGAAAGAGTTTTTAGTAACGCTAGACTGCTTTACACATCTCAGTTTGTTTTTGCATTTATATTTCATTATCTTTAATTGGTGGAAAGAATGTGTATAATTAGCGGGCTCAATGTCTCTTGTGAGTTTAGGATCGTCGACGATTCACACAGCACGTCTTTGAAACGAGTCCAAAGATTCGAGGTGGTATCCAGGTGCTCCCGCTCAGAGATGACAGCTGTTCTCCATATGGAGACGAACTTGTGATTTAAAATAGAAGTCTTTGCCCCGGGATGAAGTATCTCTTCGCTCTATTAAGCACACTGAGCTTTTTGGATGCCAGCTTGGCCTTGCCTTCTAGGTGACATCGAAATTTAGGTTCCTCGGTGTGGACATGAAATGAAATGATGGATCCTAAATACTCTCTAAGATGACATGGACATGTATGTCTTAGAACTGTGGTTTTTTCTTGGCAATTAACGAGCAGCCTTTTGTTTTGGTGGGGTTAAATAATCAAATTCACCTGGGGATGAGAGATAATAAGCTGAAAACTCGTATAAACTGGTATTTTGGCATTTCAAATGTTGTCATACATTTAACCGTCTCCGTTTAACCTTTAAAACTGCTGCCGATGGTTTACGATAACGTATGTTAAGATTACTAGGTGTATTTGTTTTTTGTATTTGGGAGAGCCATGCTTCGGCACGTATGGGCCGGCTCGACTCCGCTCGATACCACGGCCTCATAGAAAACCGGTAGTGAAGCAATGCTTGCATTGCATTTCGCCGCATGAGTGAGGTTACCGGAGGCCCTAACCCTTCCCTCTCTCCTATTCCCATCCTTCCCCTCTCCCCTTTTCCTACTCTTCCCCCCCTTTTTTCTCCTACTCCCACCTTAAAGGGCGGCAACGCACTTGTGACTCTCGAGTTACAAGTGCCCATGGGCGGCGGTAGTTATTTACCATCAAGTGACCCGTCTGCTCGTTTGCACCCTATACCATAAAAAAAAGAGAACAGTTAGTTCTGCAATAAATAAAATTATTTTACCCGTATTTTGTCTAATTTTTTACGTTTTTGTCTCACATTAGTCTGTTTAGTTAAATTTTAAGATCCCCAACGCCCGTTTTGCGTAACAGTAATTTTTTTTTTGTAACGTTGTAATTTTTTTTTATTGGCTAAGATGAAAGTTTGGGGATGCCGTAGTTTCCTTTTCATCAATACAATGCCACTCGGGACGGCCTGAGAAACAAGGACAGTGGCACTAGCAAATGCTGCCAGCGTCTGATTGGACGGATGCTTTGATATCAGTGAACCACCATACAAGATGCTATCTGACATTACAGAAAGACCAGTTCCTGTACAAGAAGGTCTGGATAAGATCGTAGTAGGTGTATATCAGAAAGTAATGACCGTAATATCGTCCCAAACGTTCTTTGAAATTAGTTAATGTCAGCTTCTAAGGCTCGTCGCTGCCTATACCTCAAGTACGAGATGTGAGTGTAGGTATAGAAACAATAACCAAATGTTAGCACAGAAGGATTTGAGAGCATGTCGACCAGCTCAAGTTCTACAGCTTACCACAGCTTACAAAAGGGTGAGACTTCAGTTTTCCTGAGAACACTTAAATTGAACGGATGAATTTAAGGCAGCTCTCTTCTCAGACGAATTAAGAATTGCTTTACTTGGTCCTGTTTGACATCAGCGCGTATATAGATGCTGTGGTGAAAGGTTTGCTGGATGTGCTGTGGTGGGAACAGTGGACTACGTGAGGAGTTCAATAACGGTCAAGTATCCAATCAAGTAGCCTATGCGTACGGTGTGGGGTGGCATTTCTTATGACGCTTGTGTGGAATTAGACATCTTTGACAGAGGCAGTGTTAATGCTCACAGGGTACCTGTGGAAGAAGTCTTAGAATATCATGTGGTTCAATTTGGACCATTTATTGGCGATGACGACAAGACACTGCGAGAGCTATCACTAAATACCTTGACGAGGTCAATAGTCAGTAATTACGGTGGCCAGCTCATAGTCCTGACCTTTCCAATCGAACACGTCTGGGACAATCTCAAAAACCGTATTCGAAACCGAAGACCAGCTCTTACGA
Organism: Euplagia quadripunctaria; assembly: GCA_963859945.1. Taxonomy (NCBI): domain Eukaryota; kingdom Metazoa; phylum Arthropoda; class Insecta; order Lepidoptera; family Erebidae; genus Euplagia; species Euplagia quadripunctaria. Next base: position 6,503,979 of record OY982584.1, on the reverse strand, counting down.
TCATCAGAGAGCTGAAAGCTGCAATGAGAGTTGAGTAGGAAACTAATTTCACATTTTTTGCATATTTTTAATATGTATTTGTTAAATAAACCATTTTATATTTGACTCCTGTTCGATGTTTTTTTGTAAAGGGTTAACTTAATTTAGTATTTTATCAAAAACAATTAAATTATAAAGGAGTTTTGAAGGATTCAACATATAATAGGTGGCCGGTTAATTGTGGCTCTCAGTGTATATGTAATTAGGCTTATTAGATATTATTAATTCGAAGACGTTTCTCCAGTTCTTTTCTATAAAGATATTATGATATTATTAATATATAATTGGTTTTTAGTTTCGTTAATATTTTAATTAAAGTAACAAAAAACAAAAGAGAAAGTGTTTTCCATTTAGTAAATCTGCTCAAGACCGTTCCATTATTATTTATTCTAATATAACTAAAAATACATAAACGTTAGCAGATGAATTACCACAAATAATTTCTTTTTCACACATTCGCCAAACATTCGCATCTTTTTTGCGAATGCGAATGTCAAAAATCATGCGAATATTCGCGAATGTGAATGCGAATGCGAATATTCGTTACATCACTACCTGCCACACACAGTTCTGCATCACCCAAAGGTTGACTGGAAGAAAATGCCTACGGCATTAAGTCCGCTTTTTGCAATGTATTTCAAGGAAGTATTAATAAATAAATAAAATAAATAAAGGTGGCGTTGAAGATGAAGATGATGATGGAATACCTCTACGGAAGATACCTATGACGGTTAGTGAGGTAGAACGATTTCTTTTCGCTATGTTCAGTATCTGTACTTGTTTGTTCATAAAAATGCCGCCAAAAACCTGAACTATACAAAACTTTTTACTTTGCTTGTGATGTTTTATGTATTTCTAACTTTAACAATCGTATGATGTCATCGTTACATTCAAATGTAAGTGATAAATAGAGAAGATAACCTAACCACAGCAAAATTTAATACAGCCACACAAATATCATCTTAGTGTCGGACACATCTAAGATTTTAACAAGAGAATCATGGATTGGAAGACGTTTTAATCTTTCAAAGAAATCATAAAAGACCTTGGTATGTTAATAAATGTTTAAAGCAAAGTATTTAACATATGTATTTACCAACTATGAACTACTAGCAGCGCTCCGCGGTTCCACCCGCGTAAGTCTCGATCCCGTGGTAATATCGGAATAAAAAGTAGCCTATGCGTTAATCCAGGTCTCCAGCTACTTACATACCAAGTTACATCGCAATCGGTTCCGTGGTTTTTGCGTGAAAGAGTAACAAACATCCATCCACCCATCCATCCATCCACCCATCTAAACTTTCACATTTATAATATTAGTGGGATGAAATTTAGACTTCAATCACAGGAGATAAGATTTATCTTAAGACAATAGGACAACACACAAATAGCTTGTTAAACTTGTTGTTTTCTATTTAGTTCTTGGAGTTTATTAACAGTGGGCTTAGTAGTTTCAGTGGTCACCTAGCTAATATTCTATATAATATTAATACGTAAAGAGAATTCAAGAAGCAAATTTTGGCGGACGGAGGAATGTGAAATTTTGTTTGTTTGGTTGAACACGCTAATCTCAGGAACTACTGATTCGAATTGAAAAATTATTTAAATGTTAGATAGCCCATTTATTGAGGAAGGCTACATGCTATATAACATCACGCTACGACCAATAGGAGCGGAGCAGTGACCATAAACGCAGGTGAAACTGCGGGGACGGCTAGTGTGTTATTAATTTAAAAATTATGCTAAAAAGACTACAAAAAGCTACAGGCGTCCAGTATATAGATTGACCTATCGTGGTGCAGAAAATCTATACAATGAAAGTTCAAGTTATAATGGAAAATGATGTAAAAGAAAAGTTTTAAAGTTAGGACCGTTTTGATGATGAACACTGCGATGGTAAGCAGTCCACCTGTGACTACGAACTTATTTGCAATCTCATGCTTGTTATTACAATTAAATCAAATCAAATCAAAACCATTTATTTCACAATTAAACCAATAATATGTATTTTTGAATTGTCAGTAGTAGAAGTTAGTCAGACTACGTCAGTCTTGAAGCTAGTTGCCTATTCCAATACGTAGATCCTATCGAGAAGAACAGACAAGAAACTCCAAGAACACTCTTTCCAAAATGTTTTTAACAAATTTCTTGTTACATTGCTTATAAGCGTAAATGAAATGTGAGGACAATGTAACATAACATACCTATTATTCTATAATATAAATAGGCGCTCTTATTACTATCTACTATACATATTTGAGTAATTGCAGTCCGGAGATGACCAACACTAAAAGGTTCCATAGGCACTTCTCCTGAAATCATGGAGGAAGTTAGTAGTTTCTATGTGTTCTTTTGTATTGTGCTTACATACAAGAAGAAGAAGAGACATGCAGGATATATTCTAGCGAGTGGCTAGCATCTGAGCTTAATGCGCACTTAGTAGTTACTAACCCCTTCCCTAAGCAGCCTGAGGACCTTATTCACCGTCAGGCCCGTAACTGTATACCTACTTGCCTTACCCAGGTTCTGGCTAAGGGGCGAAATTTTTTTGTGGGCCCCATCTGTGCAATTTTTTTTTTGGACGACGTAGCGTAGGGAATTGTTTTTGTTTTGTTGGTCCACGTAAAGGTCGGGAGAGGGGTCAAATCTTGAACCAATTGAATAAACTTAATAATGCTTAAGCATAGCCGGGCCAGGGGGGCGGCAGCTGTCCTTCCAAAGGTTACGCCCGTGCCTACTTGTAATTCTGGTACACTGCCTACAGAGGTAATTCTTCTCCACTTTGCTGTTGTTATTCCCTACCATTTTTTGTCGCCCATGGGCACCTGCAATTCAAGAGTCACAAGTGCGTTGCTGGCTTTTAAAATGCGAGTAGGGGAAGCGGGGAAAGAGGGGGAGAGGGAATGGTTAGGGCTTCCGGTAACCTCAATCGCACGGTGAAAAGCAATTGCTTCACTGCCGGTTATCTGTAAGGCCGTGGTATCACTCCGGTCGAGCCGGCCCATACGTGCCGAAGCATGGTTCTCCCACGAACATATTTTCCCTTTCTTTTATTCACTTTAAGCTACATCAAAATATCACTAATTAGAATACAGATATATGATCTTCTTTTCTATACTAATACGGATATTGAAGCTGAAGGTTGTTGTTGCTGAAACTCTATGGAACTACCATTCGGATTTGAAAAAATATTTTTACCTTTGATAGCCAAGGTCTTAATGAAGATTATAGGCTATATAATATCACGCTACGACTCTTAGGAGCGGAGTAGAGACCATAAACGTAATTGAAACTGGACGGAAATTCTAGTTCGTTTATAATTGTGTTTAGTACAACGTAAGGTGATACTTGGAGACCGCTTGAGAAACATCTAAACAATCCCACGATTCTCATGGAACGTTATCGTCAGCAGAACTGCAGGTGTCGTTGTTTATTGCACAAATTTCTCGTTGATGCAACTGTACGAGATTAGAAGTAAGTAGATATAGGTCAGTTCTACTTACTCATTCTAAATTCTTTCATATACCTAGAGTAGGTAGCAGTGGCGTAACTATACCAACTGAAGCCCGTGGCTAATTCATTGAATGTATGTGTCTGACTCGCACTTGGCGTTTATGTTCTAACTAGCAGCGCCCCGCGGTTTCACCCGCGTAAGACCCGATCCCGTGGGAATATCGGGATAAAAAGTAGCCTATGCGTTAATCCAGGTCTCCAGGTATTACATACCAAGTTTCATCGCAATCGGTCCTGAATTCTGAAATCCTCTGTTAAGGGCCTTTGGTGTCCGGGGCCCCCTCGAGCCGGGGACCAGTGGCATTTTGCCCGCTCTGCCACCCTATTCTTACGCCACTGGAAGGTAGGAGACTTCATGCCATAGGCTTCTATGCTAGCAGGGGCTAAGTAATGCTATGGAAACATTTTTGGTTGTTTTTTTTAAATTTTTAAAAAGACAACTCCCGCATTGGGAATTATTCCTGTGTCGCCGGAGACTTTATAAACAGTGGACACAAAGAACACCCAGACTCGGGTGGGAATCGATCCCAAGACCTATGGCGTAGCAGTCAGGGTCACTAACCGCTAGGCCAATAGCCCAGTCATTTTGTAATAATACAGTGCGTTTTTATCAATTTCTAAATAAATTTACTGCATTAAAAATTATATTTTTTTCTAAAATTGTCTGCGATTTACGCTGTTAATGGGATCTACTATACCTAGGCCTGCCATCACTAAACTTAATCTGCCGACGCCGGACAAGCTCTTTAAAAAATTCCGGACACGTGTGAAATCGAGATTCTTTCCCGGACACCACACATTAAACAGCTTGTTAATCTAATAATTATAAGTTGCCCCTGGCACGGAGTGTCCGGGTTTTACCCGGACACTTTTTGAAAACCCCGCCCGGACGCTTCCCGGACGCCCTCTAAACTAGGACAAATCCGGGGAAACCCGGATGGCAGCCCTAACTATACCACTCTAAAATTATGTGACCACACCTTTCTTTAACATTTTGTATATTGTGATTTTTGAATATTCAGTTTAAGAACATAAATGGTTCTTTTACATATAGGGAATGAAAGATGACATTGAGTTGTGTGTAACGGACAGTTTGCCAATCTTTGTATGTCAGCGTTATTGCGATCTCAAGTCGTTATGTAAATGTAGGACGATATTTTATACGAAAGAATGAGATTTTTGTATTAGTAGAAATGAAAAGAAATATTAATTTTTTTAAACATTTTGGATAGATTTTTATGAGTGAATGCAACTGAAACAAACGGCTTTCTTCAGAAAGACCAGAACATAGACAGTTTTCGTTAAAATAGTTCAGTTATCCTTTATCCGTTTTTATTTTTTTATGTTTATGGTATAGGGAGCAAACGAGCAGACGGGTCACCTGATGGTAAATGACTACCGCCGCCCATAGGCACCTGTAATTCAAGAGTCACAAGCCGGCCTTTAAGGTGGGAGTAGGGAAAGAGGGGGTAGAGGGGGAGGGGAAGAGCAGGAAAGGGGGAGAGGGGGGAGAGTAGGTTAGGGCCTTCGGTAACCTCACTCAGGCGGCGAAAAGCAATGCAAGCATTGCTTCACTATTTTTTTTCATTATTTAATTTGTGTTCAAATACTGAAATATTTGAATTCGGTACCATGTTACCTTAGCTTGTCTTAGGAGATCCACGCAATTGTTTGCCACCGTAGGTAAATAACAAAAAATATATTTGTATCAACAACAATATCCTCGCTCGTTATCACAGGTATAGCCACAAAATTGATGGTCTTAATGTTATCAGTGCAGTATTGAGCGATTGTTTGGTTGTGTGCCAACCATGGGCAATGGGCATGGCACAGAGCACATGGTATTTATTGTAAAGAATAGTCTTAATGGTGTTATAAGAGGGTTGCCTATTTTTGTAAAACATGTTCTCCGTATGGGTGTTTAAAAGCTTAAGTTGAATTTGCTTTTAGTTTTTCCTCTAAAATAAGTATAAGCTAAGTATAAGCTGTTGGTCTAGTGGTTGGTGATCCTGACTGCTGAACCAGAGGTCGTGGGTTCCATTCCCACCCAGGACCAATAATTGTGTGATGAGCATGATCATTTGTTCTGTGTATTTAGAAATATATAAGTAGTAAGTACATATGTTTATCAGCAATCTGGTTACCATAGTACAGGCTTTGCCTAGTTAGAGATGTGTCAAGTTATTATTATTATTTTTTCAAAACCTTATTAAGTCGTTTTGGCAAAAATTATTCAAAATTATTGAAAAGAAAAATTATATTAAGTATAGTAAAACTAGTAAAACACATTTAAAAGTAAAATATAGTCCACTATCCATCTCCTGGATTCATCATCAGACTATCGTTATCAAGCCCAATCTGTTAAACTCGTCAAAACAAATCCTATGAGCCCCAACTCGACGAGGTTACTAGTAACCATTAAAGAGTTACATTATCCACCTCTTGGCTAATCAGATCAGCTCCAAGATGCCAAATTACAGTATTGTCATCCAAACTACATATTGTGACGCCTGAACCTCTTTCGGGTGTAGAGCAAGCCTGGCCGGTAACATAATATTAGAATCTTTTCGTTTTTGAATTGTATAGATTCAAAAGAAAAAGAACAGAAGATAGAACCGCCGCAGCGAGCAGTGAGAGTGGATGGCTGTCAATTTGCAGAGCCACTTCTATAAAGCCATTATAAAGTTATATTATTGTTATAGCTAGATCAGTTTTAATATACTATCATTCAGTTGTCTTGTTGACTATCAATCACTCTTCTTACACTTTAACACCACGACCCCGAAAATCCTCTCCAGCCAAGCGAAGCCTGGCTGTATCCCACTAATATCATAAACGTGAAAGTTTGGATGGATGGATGGATGGATGTTTGTTAGTCTTTCACGCAAAAACCACTGAAACGATTGCGATGAAACTTGGTATGTAGATAGTTGGAGACCTGAATTAACGCATAGGCTACTTTTTATCCCGATATTCAAACGGGATCGGGACTTGCGGGAACCGCGGGGCGCTGCTAGTAGCTCCAGTATCTAATACATACAAAGTTTTATTTTGATACAATAATTAGAAGTAGGTTAAAATTGACTTCCAAGACAGAGTTAGTTAGATACCAGTGAAACTAATAAAATCGTTCCTTAGGAGAGGGGTCTTTATTGTGAAAATGACAACATGATTACACATTATAAATTACATGACATCAGTATTTTTTAATTTGTATTCATAATTTTTGAAGTGAAATTTCTTTAGGATCGTTGTGATTTGAAAATTCGATTAAACGAAAAAGTGACAACATATTCATAAATAGGATTTAGTCTGCGAGAGAATGAGATAGAATACAAGTATACAGTGTTTCCTTTAATCTTTGTCTTTGCACCTGCGTACTACGAAGCCTTCAGAAAATGCGACATAGTCAACGTGGTGTATCATTCACGTGTATCATTTTTGTGCATTTCCGTATTTAAATTCGTTGGTTAATTAATTTATGTTAGTTATTTAACACATTTGTGTTAATTTGACCAATAACTATAAAATAAATAACTTTTATATACATTATCTAAAATTAAATTTATTAACATTAGTACATTATTTGTGTTGATTTTACTTTTTATTCTCATTCTTTCGTAGGTTCACTTCTGCCGTGTGAATTGCAACACACTCTTTTTTTTAACTTGCTCATGAATACCACATCAATCGTCAGTCCAGTAGATATAAAAAGAAGAACTCAAAGTATCATAAAAGAAGAAAATTTCACACTGATAAAATAGAAAAGATAAAGAAACACAACACTGACCCTCATATTTTTCCTTTTTACCACCGATGACACAAAACCCTACAAATTATTAAGCCTTCGCACAACAATACTCGTGTACACCAGCCTTTAGAAATGATCAAGTGCACTCCCGCGCATATATTTATATTGTTTTATCTTTAGAACGTAAACGTTTGACAGGGCAATAACAGTATATCATAAATGACCGCAACGGACACAAACTAAAGGTACCATAAGTCGAAACTTTTGTGGCTGAGCATGTGCGATGTAATTTTGAGTTACGACAACTCACCTGCAGTTTGCCTTCGTATTTTATATCCAAGTTACGAGTTTGTAGATTGAAGGAACGACTGTAGTTTTGCGAGTCGTTGCCAGCAAAATCTTAAGATATGAAATAGGGACTCGTATGTCAAATAAGTATTTGAAAGATAATTTTTGAAAAGTTCTATCTGTGATTTCATTCTATACTTGTTTTTGATAATAATAGTCAAGTGATTTTGAGATCAAAAACAACCCTACTGATCTCGGATCAAGCGTTCAGAAATCACGAAGATGAAGAAAATTTATGGAACAAAATAAAGGGTAATAATAGATTTATTTTGCAAAACAAATATCTTTATAAATCATAGTATAAAAAGAAAAAAATTGGCAGTCATGGGACTGCCAACAGAAGTGAAAACTTAAGCGAAACGACGAACTTAAAACGTCACGTTAGCAGTTTGGTGATATTAATTAATAAGGAGCTGACAGAACTCAAGGTTAAATTAACGTCCTCTAGTGGATCTATATATGTATTATTAGCGTGACGGTCACGTATTAAGTGCTTTTTCCCCATAGCAAAAGTGCACAAACGTGCCTAAAGAAGTTTTCACTTCAAAAACAAGTTTCTATTTTCAGTTTCATAATAAGGTCTATAAACATCGTCGTCATCATGGTCATTCTCGGGGTCAACTGTACGACTCTAAAATTTAACTTTTTGTAACACCTTGTATATCGAGCATCGCTTCACCACAATCGATGTGACTTAATTGGCTTTCTTTCTACCATATACTTAATTTAATCCTTACTTCCTTACTTAATATTATAAATGCGAAAGTAACTCTGTCTGTCCGTCTGTTTGTCTGTCTGTCTGTCGCCCTTTCACGCCAAAACTACTGAACCGATTTAAATGAAATTTGGTACACAGATAGTCCAGAGCCTCAGAAAGGCTATATTTTAATGCAAAAAGAGGGTTGTAAGGGGTTGAAAAGTGGGGATGAAAAGTTGTATGGAAGTATCGTCATATTTAGAGTTAGAAGCTTGAAACTTATTTTTTAGGCTGTTGATTTGATATAAATACACTATTCAACGCGGACGAAGTCGCGGGCACAGCTAGTCTTATAAATAAAAATGCCTTGTAAAAACATAAAGTTAAACATTTATATAATTCAACATCGGGTCAACTTCAATTCGTCTCAAAAGGTGGTGGTAACGTTGACTCATATCGTTATTTCATTATAAATGCACAAAATGTCTTAATTAAATGATCGGAACCGGCATAATAACTCAGAAAAAATACACAGCCTCCAACTCCGGTTGTATTCTATCCTTCTCATTCGTACGCACAATCATTCTCCATTTCATTTTGTACCAGACGAACTTGTAAATTGTTCTTTTTAAGCATTGTGCATTACAAAACGTCGTATTTCATATGATTAATAGCAATACTGAGCTTTATTTCTTTTAAAATAAAAATGATACTTATGATACAATTTTTCTTTTGAAACTTTTGGTTGTTCACGACGATGATCAAGTTATCTCTCTCAGACAAAACAAAATACAGCACAATTCCTTTGAGCTTTCGAGTTTAGTTTCTTTGCCGCGCGTGCTTTTAATATTCCTGTCCTTTTCACTGGCTATTTCATTCGTAACCAAACGGGTTTGATTCTGAAATCCTTATACGAATACTTTGTACATAAAAATGAACTTTGTAAGTTTACTGATAAGATTTCTTCTAGTATGTTTATGTTTTATCGATGCTAAGTTTAATACGTTCTCGTGAAGATGTTACTGTCACATTCTACGATGCGATATGTGTTGTTTTTATTGTGAGTGCATTAAGACATGCATTGCACTCCGTTTGGTTAAGGGACGAGTTCAACTAATGCATGATTCATCTGAGACCTATGGAAGTGACGCGATTTAACGCAATCATTGACAGAAACATTCTTTTGTGAAGTTTCTGGAAGTAAGTGGGTTCCTTTTCGTTCGATTTGTTTGTCAACAGACGAAGCTGTATCTTGAGTGCCACTCAATTTGTAAGGTATAATAAAGTAATATTCGTGTCATGGTATATTAGTTCGCTAAGTTTTGCCATATTTAGCCTATGCTTTAGTTACACATAACGACATATTTTGATTTAAATTACTACTAACAACCCGCCCCGGCTTCGCACGGGTAGCCGAGACATTTTCAATAATCATCAACATATTTCAATCAATTTACACAAAATCTTAACAAATTATACACCTAAACCTTCCTCATGAACCACTCGGTTTATTAAGGAAAACCGCAGGAAAATCCGTTCAGTAGTTTTTCGGTTTATCGCGAACAGACGGTAGTAACTAACTGTTTCCCGTGAAGGCGTTCGCGTGGAAATTTTGGTGAAATCTACCCCACGGGAACAGTACATTTTTTCCGGATAAAAAGCCTATTATGCTATTCCAGGCTATAAATCTATCTCTGTTCCAAATTTCATCCAGTTCCGTGAAAGGGAACAGACATCCATATTCCACACATCCTCACAAACTTTCGCCTTTATAATATTAGTAAGATTATAATATACTAGCTGCGCCCCGCGGTTTCACCTGCGTAAGTTCCGATGCCGTGGTAATATTGGGACACAAAGCCTATGTGTTAATTCAGGTGTCCAGCTGTCTACATAACAAGTGTCATCGCAATCGGTTCAGTAGTTTTCACGAACACTTTCTCACTCACAAACTTTCACGTTTATAATATTAGTTGGATTACTTTTATGTTTGAAGTTGAGAAGAGAAAACGTTCTTTCTTTCTTGGTTTCAAAAGCAAATACGTATAGGAGTCCTTTACTGCCTAACAATGCCGAAGATACCTAGTACAGAGGCGAAACACGTGTCGAAGTATCGTATCAAAAGATGGCACATTACGGGTTTGGAGGTTTTAAAATGATTGTAGTTTATGTTAACATGTTGTTATCGTTCAAGTTAACAGTGAAGCAGAGGTTGAGTAGTAGAATTCCCTCCTCAATTACTATACTACAATCTCTTTTTTACTTGTATATGTACATGGCTATACAAAAAAGTTAGTCATCAAACTGATTACTTTTCTTTACTTACTTCTCTTTTCGTGTGAAAAATAAAACAATCCAGAATCCCACGACACACCCAATTTAGCCTCTACGTCTTCGAGTCCATTAGCGTCTTCAAATCATATTTATATTCCGTCTTCAAGAAATAGTCCAGACCATGTATGATTAAGGAATATTTCCATAGTTTCCCAGAATAAGTGAATTGCTTGAGTCGTCAGTGCCTGTCAGCACAGGACAAATATTTGACAAGTAGTCACCAAGACAAACATTGGTATCGACAAGTGTTTACCAACCTTTGGGCAAATAGATAATTATTTAGTTCGGAGCTGGATTTGTGTTTTATATTCACTTATTGTGGTAAGGTTCTACCATAAGCTTTCTGTTCTTGTTTCGAAGTTCAAATGTAATTAGAGAAATGAGATTTGTATGAGAAATGATGCGGATCCATTTTGTTAAATTTCGAATGCAAATTCAAAGTGATGAATGTTAAATTTCGAATTCAAATTCAAAGTGATGAATGCTAAATTTCGAATTCAAATTCCAAGCGATGAATGTTCAGACAGTGGACTTTAAATTCTATTTAAACTACTTGCCATGTTGTAAATTTGGAATAAAGTCTGTTTCCTTACCGATCTTAAATAAAAGCTCACTTTTGATTAAGTGATCTGTAAATATAAAATCATCTCATCTCAGAGGACAGTAGCCGTGTCGTGACACTGTTATTTTCTTATACGTGAGCACACTGTTTTTTTTTAAGATTACTAGTAACGTGGGTCACACATTACTAGTAATCTGGTTAACCCCTGCAGCTAAGCTTAACGCTTGTGTTAGGAGTGGGTTCAGGACGATAGTGCACTGGGTGGGTTCGAACCCGCAACCACTTGATCGCAAGTCCGACGCCTTAGCCATTACCCTACCTCCGCTTATAAGTTCATATATTAATTATAAGTACTTAAATAAATTGAGACTCTTACGTAATTAAGTGCAAATTTAAATAGGCAAGACAAAATAATTAACAATCATTTTCTCCTATTTGTCAACCATTTTTTTTCTACACTAAACAAAGATGTTGACGTGTGTGAGTGATAGTTTTTTTTTTAATTATGTAAAAACAGCTTCAAAAAGCTGTAGCTACTGTAGGGGTCCAATATAAATGTTGACCCGTGATAGTACAGAAAGTCTATATAATGTCAATATATAACTCAATGAACATGACATAACATACAAAACTACACATAAAAGGACTATATATTCGTATACCTACTTGACATTGGCAAAATTGTGGTAACTCCACAAAGCCACAAACCAAAAGTTGAAGTTGAAGTTGTACTTGACTACACGCGCCCTCTTGCAACCTTCGTGGGTTGATGATTAAACCTCTTAATTCGTATTTGAAATAGTTCAGAGAATGGAACAATGAAACAGGAGACTCTCATTGGAGAAACCGTGAGAGACAGTTACCCGTGTTGACGCACGGAACCTCAATATATTAATACTCAATATATTATTTGATGTTACTTGATTCTGTTAAAGTCATTCGTAGTATAAATGTGAATGTAATACGTTAAAGGTTTCAGTAAAAACCTAAGTCGCACCCGCGTAATCTTTTATTCCTCTTTCCTAGAAATTTGATCCATCCTTCTCGATACCAGCTCACCCTCTGAGTCTTGAAATCTCAACATATATGTAAATATAACCGTCAAAACTTAAAAATGGCCACCCTGACAAATAGCAATTTTAGACATGTCAACATATTCACGCCGTGCACGGAATTGATATCCAGTTTAATTTGCGGGCTTCAAACCTTGCAGAACCTTCCCTACAAGAAATATCCTAAAGGTTGCATGGTAAAAGAAAAACCGAGTAGCGCAATGCAAAGGATTTTTCTTCCCCTTAAGTAAAAACAAAACTCAAAAGGTGCATTAGAATGCAAATGTGGTCATACCTTACGTTGAAAACTTATCTAAATCTATAAATAATATTAACTTGATAACCCATCATGAATATCATTACGCTTGCCAGTACTTATGCTTTAATTATGGCGATCAATCACTGAGTGGGTTTTCGCCCACTTCTTTACTTTCCTGTTTGGTATTTATATACGTAACTAGTCAGATTATAGTGGATGTCAAAATGAGGCTGCAATACGGTAAACAAGGACAGCTTTATCGTAGTTCAAAGAGGAAGTAATGGAGCTCGATGCTACTGCAACATCCTCCATGAATTTGAACTTAAAAGAAACATTTCAAGAAAGGTTCCAGGGGACTGGAAAGCGGAGCCTAGGACGTCCACCAACAAGGTGGACAGACAAGCTTATAAAGATCGCAGGTCACTGATGGATGCAGGCCGCTTCTTGGAAATCAATTTTATGTGCACACCAATCTTACACGTGTAAGACGTCTCAGACGTGTGCGTCGGCGTGCTCTCACTTTAGTCTTGTATTTCTTAGTGTGGGTCTCTAGAGCTGTATTTGCACCAGTAACACCAATGGTTGTGCGGGAGTTTATATCATTGGGCATGCACTGGTTTGTTTATTTACTTATATAATTATTTTCTAATTATAATTATTTACTTTTATAGTTTTTTTTATTGATATCCCTAAAACTCTTTAATAGTTAAGTACCTACTAAATAAAAAATTAAGTAAATTGGTTGACAAACATAGAAGCAAATGGTTCTTAACTGTTATGCCTTACCTATTAAAAAAAACATGATGAAAAATGACCACGATCGCTGCGATTACTTCGAAACGGCAGGTAACCAAAAACGGTTAATTGTACCTTATTTATATTATCGTAATAAAGTCGCGATAACGTTCTTTTGGAGTTAGAACACTAGAGTTCCATGGAAGACCCGTTATCTCATAGGGTGGTACAGAGGCAACATCCCCGGTATTGCTTATACGTACATCGGGAACCGATACCCGATGAGACAGGAAGAAGGCTTGCTTGCTGCTTCAAATTTTATGAAAAAAATATTAACACTTTTGATTAGACATCGGATTACATGATTTTGCATGTTTGTGTATGCAAATACCTACAATGAGATTATTATGTTAATTTGTGTTGTTATTGAATAATTTTAGTATTTTCTTGCCGTACGAACTTATGTCGGTAGCGGGAAGTGTATGCGTTTTTTAGATTAACAAAGTGATTAACTTTAATAAAGTTAATCACTTTGCTTTGCTAACGTTGTTGCGCATGTGAAATCGTTTTTAGTCTACCTTCATCAGACCATTTTTCCGTATTCAACATTTTAACAACTACTTAAGGTCCTCTGCTTTACGCGTACATTTTCTATTCTTATGTATTTTACTACTAATATAATGCGAAAGTTTGGATGGATGGATGTTTGTTACTCAAACACGCCAGAAGGACGGAGGAGAAGCTGACGGATCTGGATGAAATTTGGCACAGATATAGATTCGTCTGGAATAGCACATAGACTTTTTATACCGGAAAAATGTATGGTTATTGTGGTAAATTGCCACGCGAACGAAGTCGCGGACGACAGCTAGTTAATAATAATAACAGGCCGTGTGTGAGACACCTTACACACGGTCGTCTGATCTTAACCTAGGCAGAGCCTGTACTATTTTGACCAGACTGCCGATAAACTTCCCTACTTCTAGGGTTGCTACCTTTTTTGGGAAAAATATAAGTTTTTTTTTAACTTGCAAAAAATATAGTAAAAGTAGAAAGTTCAGAGAAAAAAATAGTACCTACACATTTATTGTTGCTATCTTTTACCCGAGCCTTCTCCCGCGTTATTGTAGATGTTGTTAAACATGATGGTTGTCTAAAAGTTGTTTTTCGATTCCTCGGGAACATTTTTTTTCTGGATGGTAGGTACCCTAGCTCCTTTTCTACTACCCTAGTACTTAAGGCGTGAAGGCGTTACAAACAGTTCCAGTGTGTTCCAGTTACAGTTAAAATGGCGACAGTTGAGTTAGCAATAAAAATATAGAATTTTTCGTACTATATTATTGTTCTATAATATATAGTACGATTGATCAAAATATAGTACGACACTATATATTACAGGTGGCAACCCTACTTATTTACATATTATTAAATACATACATATAGAGAAAGTACACCTAGACACAGAACAAATGATCGTGCTCATAACACAACTATTTATCCTGTGTGGGAATCGATCCTCTGGATCAGCAGTCAGGTTCACCAACCACTAGACCAACAGGTCGGTCGTATTATACAACTAAGGTGGAAACCAAGCATAATAATCTTGGCCCATAACAATTGGTTGTCTTCGATTCTTATGTACTAGACTCGATCAAATCGAAGACTACACCCCTTTATATAGTAAAAAAGCATGATGTTTCGTTTTAGAAGGACCATCTAAAGCAACTACTTTAGATGGTCCTTTTTTTTTTAAATCATGTTGTGTACTCAGTTTGGAGAATATAACTATATTCTCCAAACTTGCATACTGCTTAAGTGCAGTCTAATATCTTAAACTTCCATTTTCGAAAAGATGTTAAACCTTTACAAGGATAGACTTCGCCTGATTAAAAATGCCCAGAAATGTAGTTACTAGTTAAATCTAAATGGCACTAAACCAGCGCCTGGAATGAAGGTTTACGAGTTAGCCGAGAACACTTTCCGGTTTTATTACTAAAGACGATAATGTATTACGCTTTTGTTTAGGTCTTTGTCGCTTCGTCATTTTAAGTGACTAGGTATTAGTCGCACCGCTTTGTTGCACGCTCGGAACTGTTCCTCTAACGGCCGGTTTTAGCTAATAGTTTTTGCATGAACGCTTTAAAGAGTGCGACTGAGCAGCAATTTAGCGCGAAACACCACGCTGTTTCGCGCGCTCTAAAGTTTACGTTTGAGGGCCGTAACAAGCACATGTAACCGCATCAAGTTTTGCGTCTGAATCGACTATTTGTAAAAAAGTTATCAAATCTAATCTCCTTTCCCAACGACCGTTGCAGCCGTATTAATTTGTGTTTCTGTTAGGAACACTAGATTATGCTTTCGTTGTTAAAAGTCGTCTATAGACTCTGTAGGGTGTAGGTCTAGGTTCTTACCTGGTCAGGCGTTTCTCATGCCAGCATAAATAAGTTACTGTATACTTCCTTCAACAGAATATACATTAAAGCTATCAAGAAAAAATATTTCAATGGGTCAAGTTATATTTATTCTCATTCTTTATCTTTTCACGAATTTTATTAATTTTTTAACAAACTCGTTATTCCTTCCATGGCATTAAGTTAATTTTAACAACTTTTATTTATCTCTAGTTATAATGTAACATTCATATTCAAGAACATAATAACACAGTGCTTTCTAGATCCGAATTAAGCATAGCATAGATCATTTTGACGGGCCTATCGGTCTAGTGGTTAGTGATTCTCACTGCTGAGCCAGAGGTCGTGGGTTCGATTTATTTTTTCTTTTTTTTATGGTATAGGGGCAAACGAGCAAACGGGTCACCTGATGGTAAATGACTACCGCCACCCATGGGTACCTGCAACTCAAGAGTTACAAGTGCGTTGCCGGCCTTTAAGATAGGAGTAGGGGAAAAATAGAAGAGGGGGAAGGGGGGAGGACAGGGGGAAGGTTTAGGGCCTCCGGTAACCTCACTCACTTGGTGAAAAGCAATGCAAGCATTGCTTCAATGCTGGTTTTCTGTGTGGCCGTGGTATCACTCCGGTCGAGCCGGTCCATGCGTGCCGAAGCATGGTTCTCCTACGATCCAAACAAATATTCCCATATATAAAATTCCCACCCAGGACAAATAATTGCGTGATGAGCATGATCATTTGTTCTGTATGGGTGTAATTTATGTATGATATGTATGTGTTTAGTGATATATAAATACATATGTTTAACAGCAATCTGGTTACCATAGTACAGGCTCTGCCTAGTTTGAGATCAGACAGCCGTGTGTGAGATGTGTCAAGTTATTATTATACATTTTTTTTTTGTAAATATGTGCATAGAATCACCCAGACCAATGCAATAGACATAATATTCTTCATAATTTTTAAACTTTCGGTGTATGTAGGGAATTAACGCGATCACGTAGTAATAGGTATTACCTCTGAATATAAATATACGTATACAATCTCTATAAATAAAAATGAATCGCCAAATATGTTGCTAAGCGCAAAACTCGAGAACGGCTTGACCGATTCGGTCAATTTTTTTTTATATTTTCGTTAAGGCACAAGGAAATTTCTTATGGAGAGAAAAAACGTAAAAATTGCGAGGAAAATAGTAAAAATAACACAATTTTTCTATACCAACCACATAGTAAATCTATATATTAATACGTGAAGCGAAAACTTTGGATCCCTTTTTACGAAAATTGGGCGGACAGAGGAGTATGAAATTTCGCACACTTATAGTTTATACAGAGAAGAAGTGACGAATGCTAAAATTTTTGAACAATATTTGCTACAAAGTTCAAAAAAAATGCAAAAACGGGTACATACAGCTATGAGTGTCCAGTATATATTTTGACCTGTCATGGTACAAAAGTCTATACAATGGCAGTTCAAGTAATATTGGCCAATGAAATAAACCATGGTCGAAATTCGACCACCACCCGATCTCTAGTAATAATTAAAACACGTCCCCAGCTGTCAAACATTTGACGTCAATCAATAACTTTTGACAGAACGAAGTCTGTCGGGGCAGCTAGTTATATAATATCTTCAATCAGGGTCGGGATGTTAATATTTCGAGTGTAGTAACAATACGCAACCTAGCGTCTGGCACATAACAAAAAAATATTTCATCTTTTATAAAAAATATTTAAAAAGGAACAGCACCTATAAACCTTTAAAATGCTTTTGTGACAAATAGTCCAATGGCCATTATTGGTCGAGGGTCAATGTCTAAAGATAAAAGTACAAAGGCCGGCAAGGCACTTGTGACTCTTGAGCTGCAGGTTTTTCTGGGCAGTGGTAGTCACTTACCATCAGTTGACCCGTCTGCTCGTTTATAATAAAAAAAAAGAAATTTAAGATAAAATGTTTAAAATTTTTTTTATGGTATAGCTGGCAAACGAGCAGACGGGTCACCTGACAGTAAATAACAACCGCCGCCCATGGGCACCTGCAACTCAAGTAGGAGTAGCGGAAGGGTGGGAGGGGGGAGGGGTGGAGGGAAGGATGGAATAAGGTTGGAAGAGAAGGAGGGGGGAGGGAAGGGTTAGAGCCTCTGGTAACCTCTCTCACTCCGCGAAAAGCAATGCAAGTATTGCTTCACTGTCGGTTTTCTGTGAGGCCATGGTGTCACTCCGGTCGAGCCGGCCTATACGTGCGGCTCTACGGCTCTACGGCTCTACGGCTCTCCCACAATAAAATTCTATTTAAAATTATATTAAAGCCAATCCACAACATTAACACAGTACATTGCAATCTAATGCACTACCGCGACTGCCGCGCCACAGATTTCGTCAAATGTGTCCGAGTCCGTATGTTACTGGTCGTGAATAAAATAGGACAAGTGTAAAGATATCAAATCATAGGATTTTCGATGGACATTTTTGACACCGGAACTAATGTCATCATTATGTAAAATGTCATTAGTGGACATTTTGGTTCATAAATGTTGCTTTACTCGCTTATAATATTCTTGACCTGTGGGAGTTTTTTAGTTATTTTCATGAATTTTGCATAAAACTTCAAACATGAACATAAAAATTAGTACCTACTAAAATGTTAGAAAATTACAGTATGTTAGGAAAATAGAGAAGGTCATTGTGTTTGCCTTAGCTGCATAATTTGGTAGTATTTTTACTTTTAATTTAGCATTTTTTAAGTGTTACATATTACTTCTAAACTCATGCATAAATAAACTCTCATTGTTTAATAAACTATTTTTAATAAATCATATTTAGAGTAATTTATAAGTAGTCATGAATCTTTCTGTTGGTTGCATGTACCTAGTTTATTTTTTTTAAATTTAATATCAAATTAAAATTGTTTTACTGTTTGTAATTCACATCTAATTAAAATGTTTAAATGCTCAAGTAAATTATTTATTTCTTAATCAACTTAGAAAGGAGGAGGTTTTTGATTCTTCCTAATTTAAATTAAAAAACTATTCAAACGTATATTGAGTCTTGTTTATGGGGTACCACTTCATGTGACGTATTATTCGAGTTTTAATTACATTTCTTTTGTTTAATATTATTCGTGGAAGACGCTTAACCTATTTTATTATTACTAATTTTTTTTGGTGTAATATAGCGCATCATCCTAAAGCACTTGTCTTTTATTACTACCTATATAAAGTAAATCCTATAATCGCTTCTTTTTCAGATTAATTTAAATATAGCCATCAATGGGCATTGGTTTCTGGGCATTACAGTCACTTCCAAACTTAACTTCGGTCAGCAAATCGAGTCC
Source organism: Euplagia quadripunctaria (assembly GCA_963859945.1). NCBI lineage: Eukaryota > Metazoa > Arthropoda > Insecta > Lepidoptera > Erebidae > Euplagia > Euplagia quadripunctaria. The sequence goes on along the minus strand of OY982584.1, from coordinate 6,484,945 downwards.
ATCGCACAGACAGCTTCCAAAAAATTGGGAGTCATTTCGAAGGTCCGGCGGTAATTCAGCTCTGAACAGCTGCTTAATCTTTATACAGCCCAGGTTCGATCTTGCATGGAGTACTGCAGTCACCTTATTAATGGCTCAGCAAAATGTCTACTTGAAGCACTGGACTCTGTCAACCAAAGAGCCCGTAAGCTTATCAACGACGATGTGCTTACGAATAGGACACTGCATACTCTTGGGCGTTCGTAAAGTCGCCTGCTTATCCGTTTTCTACAGAATTCACTTTGGTGAGTGTGTGAAGGCGCTCTTCGAACTAATTCTACCCTCTCCATTCCTCCATCGGACGATTAGACGCAGACAGAGGTTCAGCCCTTTCATTGTCGAAACACCAAAAAATCGAACGAAACGTTTTGACAGTTTTTTTTTAGTTCGAGTGGCCAAGGTCTGGAATGAAGTACCTGCCTATATTTTCCAGGTAATTACAATCTTGGAACGTTCAAGAGTAGAGTGAATAGGTGTCTTATATACATATACATATTTCTTTAGTATTCTAGCTATTCGTAAAATAGGTTCTAATATTAATCTAAGTTCATAATGTTATTAGGTATTTAAGTAAGATAATCCTTAAGCTAAACAATCGCAATCAAACTTCCGCATAGAAAAATACATAATTACTTGATTACATTCCGACCTCCCACCTACCATATTTACTTCACCATCAATATAGACCCAATAAAAAGTCTTTATCGCTCATGCAAATCCATGAATTATCATTGTTTATGTTAGTGCATCAGTCAGCATAGCGCTAAGAAAATGCGATTAAGACATTATCTGGTTAGCACTATCCGTGCCAGAGCAGGACAGCGCACAAATACGCCCGCATATAATTTGTACGGAAATAACTTTCTGAGTGAGCGAGACGGCGCGATTGAAATGTCAGCCTCGACGGGCGCATAATGAGAAAAGTGCTGTCTCTTTCACTCTAGACGTGTTACAATCGTTTATTGTCATGTTACTGTCTCGTTTCGACGGGCAAGATTGAGATGAAATTGCCGTCGGCGCGTTTCGTCCATGTCCACCCGCTATTAATATGCTATATCGGTTTGTACCGCAGACGCGGTGGACGCTTGTCGCGTTATTTTAAACTCGTAAATTACTTTGATCATCGTTATTATTTTTCTAAATTAAAAACTTTGACAATAAATGTGGGGATTCGTGTGAAAGTGATTGATTTATTTTCTCTGTTGTGTCATGTTAAATTAACATACGGTTAACAAGTGAGCATGTGTTGTGTCCGTATTTATTATTATGCGAATGGATTGCTTTTGCTACCGGCGATATAGTTTGACATGCGATGACCTGACAAATTAAGATAACAATTGTAAGTAAACATCTTTTATTTCTTATTTAATTAAATAAAAAAAATACGTTATGGACATTAAATAAATAGTCATTATTATTGGTCGTGTGGCGACATTTTTGAAATTGTTTTAATCCCTATTTTTAACTTTGCGAGTTTAGTTTCGGCTTGGGATTGAAACATGTGGTCTGAGGAGTATTTTGTACCTGACTCGTTGAGAATGAGAAGGGGCTGACTTTTTGTATGTTTAAAAACAAAGAAGTGGCCGGGACGACGGGGAGTCGTCCGGTGTTGCAGTGCAGTCACGTTTATGTATTTCCCGGGAATTGCCGGGATTTTTATTTATCATTTCGAGACTGTCGCCTTTCGTATTTTTTATTGTAATATGACAAAAAATTGTATTCTATATTCTCTAAGTACGCGCTGTTGTGTGAGATATTAGCATAGGATGTCAGAATTACTGGATTAGCATAATCGTGTTTAAGTTGTACTAAATGCTATTTGATTTCTTATGAAATTATAAATATTCTATTTTACATACCTTGGTTTAAAGAAGTAGAAATTTTGAAAAATTGTGGGTAGTTGAAAAAACTTAAGAATTCGTAACTTTTAAGTATATATCTATCCTTATTGCATCCGTACTTTCATATGCGGTTTCAGAAGAAAATTAAGAAAAGCGCCTCTTATACTTTAAATTAGATTATTAACATCAAAAATATTATTAACAATTCTTCGTTATTAAGATTACTTTCATGTAGGTACTATACGAAATTATACAATTATAATGAGGCTAATAAGTAACCATCTAATCTTTATTAACCAAATGGAGTCAGTTACACTACTTTATAATTTACTATCATATACCTAATGCTCATAAAATTTAAGTACACTTTAAAATGAACCACTTTATTCTATTATCCATAAACACTGCGTATGTATGAATCTTGTTTTGAAATAAAACTGTTTTTTTTTTGCAAATAGGCAAGTATATTCATTTTATGATAACGCGCATATAATTGTGCCTACATTAAAATTTAGAAGCAGAAGTTGATTATTCTTGTGTTGTTGTAACTTGACAAACAGGAGCAATAGTTATATGTTTAGTTGAAATCCAAAGATATCACATGATGATTGATTTATTATTAACTAGCAGTGCCACGCGGCTTCACCCGCGTAAGTCCTGATGCCCTGGGAATATCGGGATAAAAAGTAGCCTATGCGTTAATCCAGGTCTCCAGCTATCTACATACCAAGTTTCATCGCAATCGGTTCTGTGATTTTTGCGTGAAAAGGTAACAAAAATCCGTCCACCCATCCATCCATTCATCCAAACTTTCACATTTATAATATTAGTGGGATTTCCTCTGTTAATGAAAGATGTTTTAGTCACTGCAATCCAGAAAATCGATATATTCATGTTAATATAAGGACGAATGGATTTTATATAATTTATAACGTTATAGATAAATTCCTCATGAAACTATGAGATAATCAAATTTTATGAAAGCTTTTGAAAACTGTTAGTAATAGTTTCTTTGAGGTTTTTTTTGACTATACTATAGTATAGGGTTCTTTAAGAAAGGAGTGTACAGGTTTTTAAGGGGTCAGCAACACACGTGCGAATCCTTTGGAGTTCCAAGCGTTCTTAATTCTTGAAGTTTTACGTTAGATCATTTAAAGTTAACTGCTCAAGATGAAACTGTAATACCTACTCGTGTACTTTAACAGCAGTTGAAGTATATTTTGTCTTGCAAAATAGCTATGAATACCTTCATGTAAGTGTAGCTTATTAATAGAAATAGTATTTCGACAACATTAGCGAGTAAAGTTGTGCCGAGTTGTCTGGATACTTACTTAGTCGAAACACTTACAAAAAAGTTAAACCGACTTCACAAAGGACACTGAAAAGTGAAAAATAATCGATCGAACTTAATTGAAAAGAGATATAATACATGCGAATGAGACACTTTTAATATCATATTGTAAGACATTATGAAGGCACTAGGTACCTACTGGTCTGTTTGAAGTCGGTTAAAAACTAAATTATCATCGACCATTGTTTTACTGTTTGATAATTTTGGAAATAAAACCTAGTGAGTTGATTTTATACGAATCTTTTACCTTAATGTTCTGAGTGTTAGTTTGTAAATTACTTAAAACAACCGAAGTTTTTAAGAATTTAATTCTAATTTTAATATTCAAATAGAATATGTCTGGCACAAGAATGTCTTTTACATAAGCCAGGCTCTTGTTTCTTTCCGGATGTTTTAATAAAAGCTGTTCCCGGATCCCTCCTACTAGCAGTACGGCACACCGTGTGGTTTTAGTCGGTTCGAATCCGACACACCGCCTCACCGAAAACCCCGGTGGGGTGACGGACCGAGAGGGTTTCCACGCGCACAAAAAAAAAAGGCTCATGTTTCTTTAATTTTGAGCTATTGTCGTCTCATGTCAACGAATTCTGCAATTTGCTTTTATTACATTTCTACGAGATGAGCCCTTGAAAGCTGTTTATCTAAACTTGCAAAGAAACAATTACCTTATTGTAAGGCAACGCAAAAATTATAAAACCTACCTACCACAATGAGCCATTGACAATTACGTCAAAATCGTAGAAGATCATAGTTAGTAGATCAAAGTTTAACCTTTAAACCAGCGCGTGGGTAAATAAAAGTTAATCATGAAGAAGTATAAATTTAGAAAGAGATTTTTCTTCGATTGTAACTGACCTATAAAGCAAGTGTTTGATTTCAAATACTTATAGGCAACCTGAGATAATTGGGTAAGTGTAGATGTTCAAAATAAATTATTTCGTCCAAGTTAGAGGGTCTTCAAAATACCACGCTTGGTCTCAGGGGCGAAGGGGGGGGGGGGATCGGGTAATCTCGTCCTTTTTCGAGCTATATTCAAATATTTTAGCACTTTTTAAACTCACAGGTGGTAATAAGCTAGCGTTTAGCATTTTCTGTCGGCAAAAAATGATTTAAAACCATACTTATAAATTACTACGTGAAAACTAGAGGGGGAGGGGGGGTCTTGGCACATACTACGGGTGGTCACCGAGGGGGAGGAGGGGTATAAATAATAGTAAAAAATGTGTCACGTAGTATGGGTACGTTCTCTTGGGCAATGCCACATCTTTAAATACTGCGAGAATGTTCCTCCATTTTTGTTTAACGTTTTGAATTTATTTTATAATAGTAAAGTCAATATTAAAAGTGCATCATTTAACAACACTAAGGCGTGACGTCATGTCTTAGTATTTCATACATATACACGTACCGAACCTTCCGTTTTAACGTTTAACTTATGTTTATTAAGAAGAATACTTATTTGACTTGATAGTTATCTTCCCAAACTATTGAACTTTTTTAAATGTTGACGTGTTGGTCGTGATAATCTCTTACGATGTTTTCATTAGATATGTTTAAACGTAATGTAGTAATTAAATAATATGACATACGATAAATGGCTCTAGATAATTTTAAATTAAAGTAATAATGAGTAACATTTAAGACAAAAAGCTGGTCTCAATTAGTAAACTGAGCAGTTTCTCATAGTAACTGGGTACAATATGATGTGTGTGTGGTCAGGCCATGACGTGGTCGCCTGCTGAAGGCGGCCAAGGTCTGCAGGGGTTCCCGGAGGACTTGTTCCTAGGGTATACCCGGGTCCCCCTGCAATAGACCCACTTGTGACGGAACACCGTGTGGTTAGTCGGTTCGATTCCGACATACCACTTCACCGTTAGCTCCGGTGAGGTGATGACCCGTGGGGCTTTCCACACGATAAAAAAAGGTACAATATGATAAAAAAATTACGAAAATTAAGTATATGAGAGGTAAAATACGAGTGAAACGTTACCTATTGTGTTAGATCATATTAATGCTGACAGGAATTATATTGTTGAAGTTTATAACCATGACGTTGAACTCGGTGATTACAATGCTGTAGTCAAGAAATAAATCATTCATAAAACTTAAAAATCTCCATTTTAATAACTTCATTAATTATTCATGGTCAAAACATCTCCATTGTAGTTTAAATGAAAATTAACTTGATTTAACAAAATGTACACTCAGCCATATTAAAATGTAAAACTAAAATTTCACCATTAATAACTTTATAATGCTCACATTTCACGAACATCGGCGGAGGTGCACGAACGATCCCGAACCGCCCCGAACGGCTCCGACCCAAGTCTTGATCACGACTATGCGAGATAGAGTAATGATTTGTTTGCCTACAATTGATTGTATGGATGGGCTATAGAGTTTAGTACATGATGTTATTATATAAAAACGTATTGCAATTGGTCATAGCAACAATGAAGAAATTTGTTCTTAATGCAACTAGTAAAGGTAGGTACTAAAGATTCAACTTAAAAATATAAATAATGTGTATAATTCTAGCAGTTCCCGCGCGGCTTCGCTCGCGTGTATATTACATTTACATATTTTGCTCGGAACCCTAATTCTTTCTTTTTCCAAAATAAACCTAAGTTACTCCTTATAACACCAGCTATCCGCCTGTGAAAGTCCCGTGGAAAACGGTATATCCATTCCGGAGATTAGCGGGAACAAACAAACAGACCGACAGACAGACAGACAAAAATTTTAAAAACTGATTTTTAGGCATAGGTATTGTGCAAATAAATGTATGAGCTTAAAAAAACTATTATTTGTCAAAATAATAGTTTTTTTACAAATTTTATTACAAATAGATACTTAAATTTTATTTATTTGTAGTGATAAAAAATACACCTTGCAACAAGTTTTGTTGAGTGTTGTTGTATTAATAATATTTTATATTTTTACATCCATAGGATTATAATCCATAGGAATATATATGTATAGACAGTAAAATTAAATACTATTTTTGTATTTCTCCTATTTCGCCATTAAAATCAGTTCAATATGTTACTAATCCGTTAAAATTTTGAATCCAAATTATTTAGTAACGAATCATTACGAGTGAGTAATAAAATATAAAGTTATTGATTACTAATAATCTTTCCATAAATTTCCAATAATATTTATCCAATTAGCTGAAACATTACGAGCCATTTTGAATTCCTGAGCTCGCGTCTGTAACAATTATTGTTCGATTGGTCGACTCATCGACTCACGCGCTTCGGTCGTCGACATGCTCGATCTCTCTATTGATCTCGGATCTTGTTGATTAAGCTATTACCAAAACTACACGTTTCCTCATCTAGCCTTGCCCTCCGGCGCCGCTTGCGGTTTTTTTTTAACATAAATCATCTCCGTTACTCGAATCTTCTATCATTTCGTGTAGTTATTTTTATTTAATGGTTTGATTCTTCCTGTATGATTGGTGTTTACGTAAATTGGAATCGCCGTAATGTTGATTGATTTCCACATTATTGATTATGATCCAAAATGCAATGATCGAACAATGATTACGTGATGAAGATAGAAAACTCAAGGAAGAATAATTAGAAATATTGCTTGTTAAGTATCAATATGAATATTTTCAGCAACAAAATGTTTAGATAAAGAAAATGAAGCATGAGGGATCGAAACACACAATAATAGTACAATGGAAGATTATAAGATAGCCTTGCTGTTTGGGCCGTAATAAGCGAAACACATTTAACAAATAGTCAGTTAGTTGGCAAGTCTAAAGATACACAGTGAAGCGTTAAAGATACATTTAATATTGCATTTGTTAAACTAAAAAACAAGATACATTAACATCACAATTGCGACGATTTTTACCAGCTTCGGGTAAATCTGCAATAAGTACTTGCTATATTCAACACAGTATCTAGAACAGATCTTAGACTAGCAACAAATGATTTTATTTCATTCGGATGCAATAAAACTAAGTAAGAGCAAGGACTCCTGGGGTTACTTACATTAACTTTATGTTTTTGTAGCGACAGAACTTATCTTTTAACTTTATCTGTTTTATATCTTACAAGTTGACTTTTCGAATAATCTCTTGTTTTTATAGTAATAGTTTTTGTTTATTTTATCTTGTTGCCTTAGTATGACGTTAAATTTGTACAATAGAATATTTGTGCGTAGCTTTTATTTTACTGATAAAGTTGTAAAATATTGTCTATGGTATCAGTAGTTGTTACAGGGCTTGGACTTCTCGGTAACAGCCTATCTATGAGCTATCTTTGCCTGTTGGTCTAGTGGTTAGCCCTGATTTGCCCTAGTTAGCCCTAACCCTGACTGCTGAGCCAGATAATTGTGTGATGAGCATGACCATTTGTTCTGTGTCTGGGTGTAATTTATCTATAATATGTATGTATTTAGAAATATATAAGTATGTTTATCAGTAGTCTGGTTTGGGATCAGACGGCCGTGTGTGAGGTGTGTCAAGTTATGAGTTAGTTATTATTATTGATTACACTTTCCAATCCATCCTTATGAGCAATATTTCATTCCTTCCATTGCCTTCCCTACCTTTTTCTTTCAAACCACACAATTAATTTGTCTATCTCTAATTCATAAAGTGTGAGGTTGACGGCAAAGCCTTGCCCCCTACTAGGTGAGTGGGACTAAATTATATTTGACAAATAGTGGATTTTTAATACCCTTTTGCGTACCCCTGAGGGGATATAGGCCTAAGTGTATGTATGGATGACTTTATCACATCCCACTAACATTATAAATGAGAAAGTTTGGATGGATGGATTGAACCGATTGCGATGAAACTTGGTATGTAGCTGGAGACCTGGATTAACGCATAGGCTACTTTTTGATTCCGACATTCCCACGGGATCGGGACTTACGCGGGTGAAACCGCGGGGCGCTGCTAGTAAGCAATAACTTAAAATAAAAAGTAAAATAAATAAATTTAAAATCTATAATAATATACTAGTAATAAAGCTAAGGAGTTTTTTGACTCAATGCGCTAATCTCATAAACCACCAGTTGAATTGGAAATAAATATTTTTGTATTGGTTAACGGAATTCTTGAGGATCACGCTACGACATGCGACACTTAAACGTGAAGAAGGGATCAGAAACGCGAAGATCAGAAATGTAATGAATGGCGCAGAACTGCTAGTCTATACAAATAAATAAAATTGAAGTGTCTGTTTGTAATATCATAATAACAGCATTTTACTAAATGCATCCGAATGTAAAAAATTTTTTTTTTATATTTTTGTCTGTTTGTTCCGGCTAATCTCCGGAACAGGTGGGCTGATTTCCACGGGACTTTCATTGGCAGATAGCTGGTGTTATAAGGAGTAACTAAAGCTACTGTTGTTTTGGAAAAAGAATTAGGGTTCAAAAATATATAAATATGTGCACGCGAGCGAAGCCGCGCGGGGAACAACCAGTGTAAAATGAAATGTAAAGAAAAATCTGTGAAATTTATGGAATATTAAAAAGAAATCTTAATTATTGATTTCTGGAACCCTTATTTCCATAAGCAAGTAGGTCGTTATTGTAACAAGTTATTAGTGGTAAAAACCTTATTACTAACATTACTACTAAAAACAGATTAAATCAACACAAAGTATATATAAATTAAATTGTCGCTTGTCTATGACCAATAAATTATGCTCTCAGAAATAACGCTTATAATCGTTTCGTACACAATACTGAAAGAGACAAAACCATTGATTCTGATCTAACACAAGTAAACTACGATTATTATCGTACAGTTTCAGTAAAATATAAGTGTAATAAACTCTCATGGTGCTTGGTACAAATAAAGAAGGCACCCTTTGTGGTGTAATTTCGCTGATATCGTTAAGTCGTTTAGTTATTTGGCCCAGGCTATCTCAGGAACTGGTTGAGCCAAGTCGGGTCAACTGCGGTCACGGCCTTAGATGAAGACATTCGGGTTCCAATACAGCGGTGGTGTGGAGTGGTTCGTTAAGTTTTTTTCGTATTTTTTTTTAATATTGCTTCCGACGGTAAATTTAAAGAAGATTTTAGGAAGCTTGAAATAGTTCATAAATAATAATTAAACGTGTGTAATTAACATGAGTTACAAAAAAGCTAATTTGCTCTTCTTATTCTCACAAGTTATGCTTTGATTGATTTAGCTATTTGTTATATGAGTACTATTTAATAATGTCTATATTTTGGTTTCTTTTTTTTTAGACTCTCTATATCTTGGAATTTATGAGGTTGATTTGTTGCTATTATTTAAAAAAAATGTTATGATTAATATAGCCATGACAGGTATATTTATCTAGATATTAAAGCTTTTTATATATCAAACACACAGACTAATTACATGGCTTGAAATGGTATAAAAATATTATGTGTAAAATAGCTGCGAAAAGAATCACAAGATAGCACTTAACTACTTGAGAGGTTTGGGGGTCGGAATGAAACGAATTTTAAGTCGTTATGAAGACTTATTTAATTAAATAAATAAGTACGTATGCACTATAATATTCATTTGCATAAGTGCTTAGATTGTTGTTTCGTCAAGTAAAAAACAGATTAAAATTTCATTTTTTTTTATTTTGCGTAATTTAAATAAAGAAAAATACAACAAATATGACAAAAATCGTCTTGTTCATTCTCAAACATTCGGTTTCTAGCGTCTTTTATCCGATTGCCTAAAGAATATCTACTTAATAATATATTTTTTTATGGTATAATGGGCAAACGAGCAGACAGGTCACGAGCTGATGGTAAGTGACACCACCACCCATGGGCACCTGCAGCTCAAGAGTCACAAGTGCGTTGCCAGCCTTTAAGGTGGGGTAAGGGAAGGGTGGGAAGAATGGGAGGGGGGGGGGGAAGGGGGAGAGGGAACGGTTAAGGCCTCCGGTAGACTCACTCACTCGGCGAAACACAACACAAGCATTGTTTAACTACCGGTTTTCTGTGAGGCCGGTCGAGCCGGCACATACATGCCGAAGTATGGCTCTCCCACTTACAAAATATAAACATATACCTAGGTGTTTAAATTCTTAAGTGTTCTGAATTTTTATATAGTTTTATTATTCGGAACGAAGGAAATAAGTATTTGCTGTTTATAGCTTGTATTAAAGTCTTGTCAAATTTATGTAAATATCAAATTATTGTAAATCAAAGGCAAGGCTTCTTCAAATTTTATTAACTAATTAACACGTATGTGAGACATTATTTTTTGCCTACCAATTTTATATGTAGGAAATACAAACAGTAGGTCGTTTATTTATTGTAGATAGGAACTTGTATAGTAGCGACAATGTAATGTCTACTTAATTGAAGTGAAATTAGTAAGTTTTGTGAATAGTGACATGTTTTAGTGTTGGTCTAATGAATTGACAACGTGTATTGTTTATTTATCGATTGTGTATAACAGTAGTTACATGATAAAAGGTAAAAATGAAAAAGCAGCAATAAAAATAGATAGTACTTTGAAATTTAACCAAAACAGAAAATCTGAACGACAGCTGCGTTAGTAAAGTTTGTTTCTGTAAAACAATGTTTTTAAATCTGTACTAGCAAAGTATAACTTATTGTCTTTTTAGATTTTTTTAGCAATAATCGTTGTATGTATAAATATCATAAAAAGCTTTAATTGATTATTAGCTGTAATGTAATGTAATGTGATAATTAATTTTTTAGTGTAGTCTGAAATAAGTAGAAAAAATATCTAATGACTTTTTCTTTGTATCTTTTCGCATGTTCTACTGATCGAAATAAAACTGTATGTTTAGCTTTTCTTTAATTATCCAATCAATCAAGCAAATCATTTACATTTTATTTCAAGAAATGAGGTAACAAACAGACTACAAACTTACTACAGTATAATATGTTAGCATATTATTTTTAAGTACTCACATAAAAATATTTTTTGCAATAATTGTTAATTAAGTTCGTAAACACTAAAAAAATATCAAGTCCTATAATTTACAATGCAGAAGCTCCACAGTTTTCAGAAGTATGCACGAAGTATAATCGTTTCAGATTGCGATTCATAGAGGTCATAAAATCTCTCGTCCGTGATCATTCCACAATGAGTACTCAAAACACAGTATTCAATCTACAAAATAGCGAAAAATCGCAACATTTCACTCATTTTAGCCGCCAAGTTATTTACAATCAATCGAGCGCGCAGGCGTGACACGACCAGAAAATACGACTACAAAATATTTGTACAGTCAGCGTCGTAATAAACACACAGAAGCGAAACGAATCATCGCGTTCACTAAATAAAAATTTTTCGAACGAACCCACAAAAAATACCAGTAAAATGAGCGTCGAAAGAGCCATCTCTCTTCGGTAGAACTAATTGGCCTTCGTTGGTTTATACTTAAGAAAGTTATTTGTTAAACCTGCAACACTATTTTGATGTTCGGACCAGGGACGTGAGGTTATTGAGACAAAAAATGACGGTACTGACCGCTGTAGATTCTTTCGATTGAAGATTGGAACAAATATTTCTGTGTAATGATGTTATAGTTGTTTTGTAAATAAAAATAAAGTTATGTAAAGTAATGGTTCAATAGTTATGTATATATATTTGAAGTAAATATACACATAATATATTATAACCTTTCCTACAACATGTTGTCTATTTTCCATTATAATGTTAGTTAATATTATACACAGGCTGCATGACAGGTATCTTTATTTAATTGACTTTACGTTACAGGAAGTTTCATTTTGTTAAAGGGAACATAAAAATTAGCGTGTTAGCAATCGGATGAGTGATCCGTGGCGTGTGTCGATCGTGAAATAAAGTTATAACTATTCCTTGTTAGATATACTCGATACGGAGCGGTGCAGTTAGACAAAACACCTGTATCTCCGCCTACCTACCCACTTATAAATATGTAACCCCCCATTGTCCTCACAAAAGAGATCTATCCGAGGACTTGCTAACAAGGGATCTTTTGAAAAAAAAACCCGTCGAAATTCGAATGCGCACCAGATTTCTTGGCGAACAATGGAACGAGCAGACGGCCAGGTAGAATAAATTCCCTTTGTTGACTACCATTAGGATTGTAATGTTTGAGATTTTTAGAAGTAATAAAATTCGGTGAACGTTATTTTTTTTGGAGTATTCATACTGAGACTGTACTTTTTATTTACATGATTTCCGTTTTTGTAAAGAAAAATTGATTATTTTTGTAATTCAATATCAGTCCCACTTTAACCAAGAACTTTGTTACTATAATAAAAAAAGAATCAATATAATCAACATCTTGATCAGGTTCAAAATAATCGACTATCTAATTTATATCAAGTATTCTCCACATCGCGTCGCCGGACGAGCGACCGTTAAAATTAATGACATTTCTTTCACTATTGCCGAGAACAGTGTCGGTTACCCTCCGTCTACCTGATCGGTGATGTGTCTATTTAGACATCAAAATACACTTTTTTGTTCCTCTATATCTGTGAAACTAGCTCGAGAAATACAAAACAGTCATTGTTGAGGCGCGTTTAATGATTTTCGGCACATTTGAGAGATTCGAAATTTGAAATTCTGTGAAACCACGTGGTGTTTAAAAAAAGTAAGGTGCGTTTTGGTCTGTCAAACGAGGTGTTATTTACGATTTTGGCGCAAAACGTGACGTTGTCAATGAAATTGATACTATAACGCAATACGTTTCTTGCATGTTTTATTAAATCAACTAACCTATATCAGTGTCTCGGCATGTGATTTATGTTTTACATGTTTAAATAAGGGACAAGTGTGCTTAACTCTGAATTTGTTTTCTTTCATATCTAAGATCAACATAAAGACATTTTTAAGGAGACCTTTATGTTAGATAACTAAAGTGTACTATTTTTAAATTAAGTTTATTATCAATATATTAGTACCTGTCTGGGACTAGCGCGATTTTTTTCTAATGTCACCCAAAAAAAAAACCTGTAACCTTTTCGTCTTGTACGTGTTATATATAAGACGGGTCTTTAAATCGTTCGCATCCTGTAGTCCAAACCATTAGAATGCCATTTTTGTACTGCTCCTAATCCTTTGAAACCCTCTGATATGTTAATATGGTTTCAAACTGTAGATACATCTTTCTAGTGATATTGATTTAATTAAAAAGAAAACAGCGTCTACGTATTTGCCATTTTATCCCATCCCGCGAAACTTCCAGACGTACACAAGGCATTAAAAAAAAAGTTAGTTATTTTATTATAAGGTTATTTATAACAAATTGTATCAAAGAAAAAAAAATTAAATTAAATGTAATATAATTATAGAAGAGCGGGGCGTCCTGACACAAGTTTTTCCATACTTAAAAGGAGGTCTCAGCAATTTTGATAAATGTAAATGTGTCATAAAGTCATAAGTTACTGAAATAAAACATTTTTCATTCATTTTCATTTTATCCGATTTGCAATCTAAATATTGCAATTTTCACCTAGGGCACGATGGCTTCTTTGTGTCGATGACTTATGATATTTTAGTTAGATCATATGTTTTGTTATTTAAGCTTGGTAAGCTCGGCCCAATTCTCGATGCCCAGGGGGCATGATGGCAAATAAGACTTTGACTAGGGCTTTGTCCCGCACTTGCACCAGAGTTTGAAGGTTGTTTAATGACTTCCACCTCAACTAAGAAAGGGAGAGATCAATAGTGACTGTTACTAATAGTCTTAAAATGTATTTTTTAAAGTATGGCACATATATGAATGCCAGTCTTCATATCGCTTTTGGTGTATATGGTCTTTTTATACAAACTAGAGATCGCCTGGTGGTTACATTTCGACCATAATTCATTTTCGGTTTATTGCGTTGACCAGTATAACTGGAACTATGATTGTATAGATTTATGTACCATGACAGGTTAACATATATACTGGACGTGTGTAGCTTTATGTAGGTAACCGTTTGTACATAATTGTTAAATTTGTAACCCATACTGTTTAAAAATGTTAGCTTTCTGTACTTTCAATACCCTTCACGTATGATTGTCACAATATAGATTATCACAATAGACTTCTATAAGTACTTTTCTAATTCTAAGCCTAAATGCTTCCTTAACAAGCTCCATCACCTGTCTTTGCTTAACAAGCACTCAGACTTAATATTATCTCGAAGTTAGGAGCACCGGAAACCATATAGCTCTCGCATTAAACAATCAAGCAATGCAGTGTGTTTAAGTATTATCTTATCAGGATGGACAGACAGGCAGGATGCCCGCGTTAGTTTCTTTCTGACTGACATACGAATCCCGGGGTAAACACACGCGTTAAAGAACAAATGAATTTGATTGTTGAACTTTGTGATTTGATATGAAGCCCAATTGTTGACTTCGCGGATTTATAACGCTATGGAAAACATTTGAAAAGTTAACAATTTTTTCTACAGTAGTGACTTATCGAAGGCAAGTTTCTGTGCCCCGTAGAGGACATACATAGTAGTCGGATATCCAATAGTTTCGATTACATGCTTCGTACCTAAGACTCAAAGCTTTATCTACATTTGATCAGTGAACTTCTGATACCTCCGAACCAGCATTTTTACGCAAAACTTTAAAAACTTCTAATTACGATTAAAATAAAAAACAATCAAATACTAACTGCATTTAATTTTGATTTCATAAAAAGACATTAATAGTAACCAACTACTTTTTTGTCATATCAAAATTCTCCACAAATAATGAATAGTTTTATAGGTATTCCTCCTGAAAATTTTGTTTGTATGTAGATAGAAGATCTCAGAAGTTCACGGACGATATATACTCACTCCTATGTCCCTCCTTAAAGGAATTACCTTATAAGAGGAAATCGCTAATGAAACAAGCAAACAGTCGAAGAAATTAAAAAAAATAAGTACCTAACTATAAATTCAAAATCTGTCGTACTATACATTAATCTCATTACAGGAGATTGTCAGCACGCCCCGATTTCGAGATAACATCGATAACATCAAAGCTAACGGATTCTGAATGAGGCATGGTTTTGTTTGGCGCTTACATATTATTATTATATTGCTTAGTACTTTATTTTAATCTACTAATATTATAAATGCATACGAGGGGCTTGTGGCTAAGTGGTAACCGAGTAAGTTAGCATTTTACAAGGTTAATTAATACTAGCCAGGTCAGTCTTAGGAGGGAGTCCGTGCCTCGGAGAGCACGTTAAACCGTCGGTGCCGGTTGCTATACGAAAATCTGTGACATTCGTTACGGGTAGTTGGAGCTCTAAAAAGTCCGACAACCTGGTCTAAGTACAGAACTTCGATATCACCTAGTACTTGGGTTGTGGAGGTCTGATGGCAGTCTCTGCACGTAAAATATCGAAGTTCAGCCGTTTCGTATTTAGACTAAAAGCCAACCCAACTTTGGGAAAAGGCGCGGAGGATGATGAATATTATAAATGCATATGTGAGTTTGTTATTGTTTAGATTTTACACCTTATTGCTCAACCGATTTTCATGAAATTTCTCATACATGTCAGGGATACAGAAAAATACATAAGGTACCTTACATCCAGAAAAAAGGGAATCCTGAGTAATTCATTGGATTCACAAGGATTCATTAACAAAATGTACACGTCCAAAAGTTAGTATAATCTTATCCAAGTAATAATTTAAATGTGAAAGTTTGGATGGATGGATGTTTGTTACTTTTTCATGCCAAAACTACTGAACCGATTGCGATGAAACTTGTCATGTAGATAGCTGGAGACCTGGATTAACATTTAGGTTACTTTTTATCCCGATATTCTCACGGGATCGGGACTTACACAGGTAAAACCGCGGGGCGCAGCTAGTTACTATTACAAATGCGAAAGTTTGGATGGTTTGTTACTCAATCACGCCAGAACGGCGGATTGAAAAAAAAATTTGGCACAGAGATAAATTAGAGTCTGAAATAGCACATAGGCTTATCCCGGAAAATTTACGGTAAAATTTTTGGAATAGATTTGAATTTTCACGCAAACGAAGTGCCAAGCCACAGTTAGTATAATATAAGTTTAAGTTGACATTTTAAATCATGAAGCAGTTTGAAATTGACGCCCACTTGTTGCCATGGTTTCAATGTTTGAGTGAATTTGATGTTTGTTTTAGTTCGCTAAGTGAACATTATTCACCTTTATTATGCTGTAAAGTGAATAAAGATTAATGCTCTTATTGGGTAGTTTGTTTCTGAATAATGTAAGACTGTTCTTCTTGATCCTTGAAAGTTTTTTTTTCAGTTGCGATACTAGTTGTCACTTGAGCGGTGTCAATATGATCTATGTCTAGGCTGTGACTAAGAAATTCCCACGGGTCATCACCTCACCGGAAGCAAGGATAAAGTGGTATGTCGGACTCGAACCGACTAAAACCACACGGTGTTCCGTCATAAGTGAGTGTATTGCAGGGGACCCGGGATACCCTAAGAAGGAAGAACCCCTGCAGACCTTCAGATGAGAAAGCCCCACGCGGAACACGTTGCGCCCGGTGGCACGAATAAGCAGGCCTGAGACGGTCCTCAGGTTTGCTTTTGCTAGGGTAACAGTAAGCCCAACCCGCTACCTCTAGGCCAGCACACATGGAGGTCGGAGATCATTCTGCGCTCTCCGGCGCCTGGTGCGTCTTCTGCGGAAAGGGAGACTGCTAGTCATCTCCAGTTCCCGTTTCACCGCCTCTTTGGCCAACACCACCTCCTCGCAAACGAGGAAATGCCACTTACTCACTTTGGACAATGGTCAGGACCATGGTCTCTAGCGAGAGGCTACCCACTTGGTGATACTTACTCACTAAGTAGGTACAGTAAGCCTGCTCTATTTCGGATCGGATGTTTTATTGAATTTGTGTTTTTAATGAACATTTGAGTTAAATTATATTACTTTTTACGAATACTAAAACAAAAATTGAATCTGAAACAAAACATTGAAAAGAAAATTTATTTCCTAACGCATCACAAAAAGCCAGTAGTCCAAACACATTACTAGCTTGCAGGTGATAATGTCAGTTTGCGCCGCCAGTTAGCGTGGCGGTGCTAGCTACTGCGCCCGCGCATCTCGCCCCAATATTGTTTCTCTATGTTTGGACATTATTATCTACTACCTCTACGGTTGGTTTAGGAGCGAGTTTTTAGATTACGAGAACTTGTCGGGAAAAGAATGTTATTACCTGTTTGTTTTATACACTTTTGAAGTTTATTTAATTAATAGTATAAATAAATTTGGACTTAAAACTAAAGATTTTTTGGTTATTATTACATACTTGGAAGTATATCCCCGGAGGGTTGTCAAGCATAAATTTCTCTACAAATAGTATGTACATTGAACCGTTCTATCGAATATACTATCTGAGGAAATAGATATGAATTGGTTCGCTACCAGTTTTTCTCATTTAAAAAATATCACTACAAAACATTTAAGCACATATACTTCAACATGTTTTTTCTTCCATTGTAGTGTGGAATTATCGGTAATCGGTAATCGTATCGGTAATAGTGTGGAATGAAAATATTTGGTAGGAATGGATTGTACTAAATATTTTTTTAATAATTAATTTAAAAAAAAAAGTATCACCGACTTAAATGCACCTAAATTATGATAAATTGTAGATAATATACACAATATTAAATACGTCATAATAAGCTGTATTTTTCATCCTTTAATTTCTCACTCTTAGAGGTGAATTTTTTTTTTCAATTGCTACTAATTCCATTGAAAGAACCTTCTCCTTTTTGAAGTCAGTAAACTTTGATAGGCATGTTTCTTCATACACTTGTTTACCTTTCCTGCATTGGTGGGTAGACAATGGTAGGGTGATAAAAGGCTAGGTATGCATTATAAGTTGATAACAATCACTTGAGTGCTGATTGAAGTACGAACAACAGTTACTGTTATTTAGTGATTGTGATAGTTTATAGCAATAGTGGTGAGATTGTTGTTAACACTAGAATGAGTTTTTGCATTTGCCGTCTACAACACTTGTAGACCTTGTAGTAGGGTACCTATTATGTGAAACACGTTACTCATATTTTTTCAAATAAAAGGATAATGGCATTTTAAGAACCTTAATAAAAAAAACGAGTGAGGCGTCTTTGGCCCACCCATTTGGTACAAAGTTCCTTTCGCTAATTGATAAATTAGATAAAATCGAGTCATCTCTGAAAGTTGTCCAAACTAAAATTTGTATAATTAGTATACAACGATATCAAATTACTGTAGTATTATTAGTAAATAAAATAAATCAACTCGCGGTCAGCATTTTTCGTTGCGCTAACACTTTTTTTCCGTACTGCTGCACAGTGTCTGTGTCTGCTGCAAGTGTACCATACGATTAGGAACTTTGTTGAAATTTTCCAAAATGTGTTGATAAGGTAACCAAATTCTCACTTTATTACGTTGTCAGTCTGATTATTAATAATCGTAAGGCGAGCAATAAACGCTAAATAAGATCTTACCAATATAACATCTAACCATAAAATCTACAATGCACTAATAAGTAGTTACCGAACCAGTTTCACAAGAATGTGAGTGGGCGAACAGTTCGATTCCCTGGCCGGACACTATTGTGACGTAATGCTATAGATTGTTTTGTTTACGGTAAAGTGGACCAGTGTTAGATATGTCTGGTTTATGGATGGTGGGTTGGTACAGTACTGTCTGCGAGAGAGCAATATTTGTATTATAAATTCAAGATTATTGCTATTTGGTATATATAGCTTTAGAATGCTTATGTATTTAGCGTAGGTGTGCTATGTAATATGATTGAGAGGTGGAGCATAGCGGTATTTAATTCGTATTCAGTGTTGCCATCTCTTGAACTTTGTTTCTACCCTAAATTAAAGAAAAAAAAACTGTCATTCGTAGGACTGCACGTCAGAAGTGAAAACACATACACACATATATACATAGACACATCTATATGTCATCATGACAATATATTATGTCATCTGAGCGGTCACGCGAGTTCAGTGCTTTTTCCCCATACCAAAGGTGCCCAACGTGCCTAAAGAAGTTTTCACTTCAAAAAGTGACCATCTACTAGTGACATCATCATAAGTACATACAGATTCCGGTATCCCTGGATATTTCGTGTCGTTAATTTTGTCACTACGTATTTAGTTCACAAGTTTATTAAAGTAAAGACAGACAAATTAGTATATTGTTTTCACTTTCATTAAACTAATTATATTTTCAAAGATTAATTAATAAGGAGCGAACAAAACTCAATGTTTCGATTAGCGCCCTCTAGTGGATCTATATATGTACTATTAGATTGACGGTAACGAGTTCAGTGCTTTTTCCCCATAGCAAAAGTGCACAAAAGTGCCTTAAGAATTTTTCACTTCAAAAAATTGTACGCAAAGTGACAATAGAAAAGTTTTAAAAGCTCAAAAAGTCCCTCTCAAAAACATAAATACCCCGATTTTCAATTGCACCTAAAAAACTCTGTTCTATGTAAGTGTTAAAACTTTTACTTATAGATAATATAACTTCTACTCGAATCCACGCCAGCAATTAAGAACTTGCAATCAAAAACCAACATAAATAAGGTGTACGAAGGCTGTATTTTACGATTTAATATATAAACTATAAATACAAAAGGCATAATTAACGATCAGCCTTTGGGCAGGTAACGAGCCAAGGTTTGAACGAAGCCTGCCTGTACGTACAGTACAGGCAGGCTTCGTACCATAAAGCGAAGATAAGCTATCATTTACTATTTTTATATGATCTTGATTTAAGATTTCTTGATAGTACAGGTTTGACTGGCCTGTTGGTCTAGTGTTTAGTGAACCTGACTGCTAAGCCAGAGGTCGTGGGTTCGATTCCGAAGGCAAATCATTGTGTGATGAGCATGATTATTTGTCCTGTGTATGGGTGTAATTTATCTGTAATATGTATGTATTTAGCAATAAATAAGTACCTATGTTTATCAGCAGTCTAGTTACCATAGTACAAGCACTGCCTAGTTTGTTGGTATCAGACGCCTCAGACGGCCGTCTGTGAGGTGTATAAAGGTATTATTATATTATTGTAACAGTGTTTTTGTTTTCCAATTGCTATATGCTGACTGACTTAAAATATTAACAAAATTTTCGACCCAAAATCGAGATCTTAATCGATCGAGATTTTAATGTCTATCATCAATCACCAACGAACATCCGTCAATCATGACTTTTGGTAATGATTGACGTTTGCATGAGCGTCTAAAGGACGCCTTACTACTGAATTATTGGTCATATTTTTGTCAAATAAAAATAAAGTAAAGTAGTAATAGTAGACATAAACGAAGTAGTAAGACATACTTGTGTCGAAAATATTAAAAGGCCTGAAAATAAAAAAAAAGTAATTCTGGCGTATGTATATCAATGCGTTTAAAAAAATATATATTATCGATTTTTAGCTACTGTGATACAAATTGCATATTTTTCTAACAAAAGCATAAAAGTTTTTTTTTTTAATGAAACTTAAAATACACTACTTCAAATTGTCACCGACTATTTGCAGTAGTACAGAGTAATACAAATACAGATTAAACATATTTAATCCCGAATAGAGGAGTTATTTGAACAAGTGCGTCTACTCATCACTCGAGTATGGTGAATACACCCCATTGTTGCTTACAACCCATGAAAGGTGCATGACAGCTTAAATGGACAAGATAACAATGGGTACCGAGGATTTGTGAAAATTATAAGTTTTAATATTTGAATAGAAAGGTACTTAGAAATTGACGGAGGGATCTTCAATTTTTTTAGGGTTGCCACGCGGCGTATTCGTTCCTTTTACCTGTCTTATATTTTTGTTTTATTATAAAGATATGTTGAAATTTATGTTGTGTATTCAAGACAATGTGTTCTTTAAATTATGTACATAATTTCTCTAATTGTGTATTACTGTTGACCTGGCCGAAATGTTTCGCATGATGCGACGAATGTAATCAGTATGTCCACCATAAAGCGGTTTTTATTGACGCTGGCTATTACTTCGTCCTTATTCCATAATAAATTTTAAGAAAGCTTAAGTATAAGATTGGAAAATCATTTTGTAAATAACCATACTTGCACGCGCACCTTATTAAAGGATAAATAAATAATTTGCGAACTAATAATAATTATTCAGTGGCTCTTTAACTCAAAACACACAATGCTATCAGTGTCACAAATCACAAATTATAGTAAAGGGAAACAATGAATCAATTTAGTCAATAATCGTAAATTTATATCTAACTTTAGCGTAAAGTACAAGCTTTATTCATTGAACATTTGCTTTGAAATATACTGCCACAAATCGATCAGTCACAACAGACTATTCTCAGCCCTTCAACTTCCTGCACGTAAATAGGCATAAGTCAAACTATGTAACACCTACCTATCAATTAGTATAGGGCGTATGGGACTAATATAACCACTTTCCGCAGACCTGTTTCTACAACTGTATAGTTGAGAAACAAGGCTCTAAATACGCTGGGTTTGCTCACAATATCTCAGAGTAATACTAAAACTGATTCTTGGAAGATGTTTTAAGTATATCCAATATTGACCAAGCGAGGCCGGAGGGCGTACAGTAGCATATTGATATTTTGGATTCTGGTTCTAGTCAATATTGTCTCAAACCAGTTTTGACCTAATAGGGGTGATCTTTTTAAGAAATGGATTTAGAAATTTAACACTTTACTCGTCAAATATGTTTAAGATAATTTTTTAAACAAGAGTGTAGAGTAAGCATAATTATAGTACCTGTGGATGAAATCTTCTAACTAAATGTGTCAATGGTAATGACAAGTATGACTTTGTGTTATAAAAATGTCAGAAAAAAATATAGTTTCATACAAGACATAGATTTATCATTTTTGTAATCTGCATGTAACAGGTAGGTAAATATTTTCTTTTGACTACGGAAAAATGATCAGCAGCAATGAGAAGATAGGACAAATATTGTTTTAACTCAAAGTTACCAGCACCTACTCAAATAGAGCTCTTTCAAATTAATGTCAACATAAAGACTACATTAAGTAAATATAGTGTAACGTTATATCACTGTGTTTTAATCCATTGGATGGTACACAAATAACTCGGGAAATTATTTGGACTCCAGAGTAGCAATGTAATGTGAATTTATGATATTTCCATCTTCATAAAGTTTGCTCTACAAAAGCTTCAAGCCAAGCCATCAAGCATACTACTTGAAATAGGGCTGTCACTGGCATTCAAATATTAAATTGAACGCTTATATATATTTTTTTTTTTTTTGTCCATAAGTCTCTAACTTTGACATTCAAAACGCAGGGTTTTGTTCGAAATAAAGTTCTAGGGTAAAATTTGTGAATAGATTTTATGGTAACTACGTTTCGTTTCTTCAAGTATGTTATTATAATTCCATATTGCTTTTAGTATACTAAAAGCAATTATATTTGCAATAGGTTTAAACTAAAAATCATTAAATTGTT
Source organism: Euplagia quadripunctaria (assembly GCA_963859945.1). NCBI lineage: Eukaryota > Metazoa > Arthropoda > Insecta > Lepidoptera > Erebidae > Euplagia > Euplagia quadripunctaria. Next base: position 6,462,286 of record OY982584.1, on the reverse strand, counting down.
ATATACTTTGATAAAGGTGAGAGTTAAGATATAAGAATATAAGATTTCAATATTTTGAAGTTTATTTCAGTGTATCTATGTCAACTGTTTTCCTTAAAAAAACACTAAACTGCGGGCAAAAGTTTGTAAAATTTAATTACACAATATCTTGTTTCTATACGGTTGTGGCAGCCCTGTGAGTACACGCGCGCGCATGCAGCAAGGTAAATATTGACGGTGGCAGTAAGCTGCGACGACGCGTCACGGCCCGCGTGTGTCAACATTTGAGTCCCGGACGCCAAATCATGGGATGATACTCGCTTTTTATGGAAACTGAATTATCCATGGGAACATAGAGCACAAAGAAATCTCATTTTGATAAATTTCTTAAACCTACGTTTGGTTACGTTGAGGTGGTGGGCGGTGGGAGGTACAAGAGGCAGTTTAATGTTACTATACTTTATAATCAAACATTTAATCCATAGATAATAATACTAATAATAACTTGATACACCTCACACACGGCCGTTTGATCCCAAACTAGGCAGAGCTTGTACTATGGTAACCAGACTGCCGATAAACATACTTATTTATTTCTTAATACATACATATTATAGATACACCCAAACAGAACAAATGATCATGCTCTTCACACAATTATTTGTCCTGGGTCGGAATCGAACCCACGACTTCTGGCTCAGCATAGATCCAGTGTTAATTTTTTGTATGTTTTTAGTAATTTCGATGGAACTTTTTACTCTGCTGTGCTTGAACTGCGCTCACGCTGATAAAATTTGCCGCTCCGTTACTAATTTTTAATATTGTTATAGGCCGGTCCATGGATGGGTAACCATTTGCCAAGTCATGATCTTTCGTACGTCGAAGACAGGACTTTGATGTGGACTAAGAATGCTTACTATAATTTGTATCCATGCACAAGGCAACAGTTCTTCATATTATACGGTGATTTTACTAATGAACATAAAATAAAAATGTTTTAAAAAACTTCCAGGAACGTTACCTGTCTAATTATTTATTATAATGAAATAATTAGCTATTTCTTTTTAAATTTATATTACTATATAAATACAATTTTCGTCTTTAATTTTATTATATCAACAGTTCATAACGATTGTATTATCGATAGTTTATTACCGACATATAAATATAACTTTATTTGTGTGTGTCTGTGCGGGTGATAAAGTCACCACATGTGTCCAATCGATGTTCAGGCGCATCGTCCCGTTTTGGACGATAGTGCCGTTCTTGACCATATCGATAAAGACGTTAATTAGGTACTGTGTGCCACAGACTTTGTATGTGTAGGTATTAGGACGGCACCCATAGTGACGAAGGATTTTACACCCAGCAAGTGTCTATGATGTGGACAATGCGGTTCAAGGTTCATCTTCAAGATAAAGCTTGGTTTCTGTGCTTAGTAGAGCTACAGGGATTTTCTCATAACATGAAGTTCTTGAAATATACCTAATAAGATAATGTAAAAAGGTAATTGGTTGCCCAATAGCCTCCTCAATGGTATAAAATCATTATTTACAGGATGCCCATAATAATATCTAAAGCCTTTATTAAATAATACATGTGTACCCATCGATAAAAAATGCTACATAAACATGAATCGAACGGTAGATACGTAATAGTGCGGTGCATCAGTGTTATCGATAATTTGGTCCATTCTCACAATAACCAGCGGGGCGTGGTGCAGTATCGAGAAACTATAGAATAAGAATGTGTAGGCACCTACATTGTTATTATTACGTTACTAATACTAAATATAGGATGTGTGGTTTTTGATAGTGCAGCAAGTTAACGCATGGCTGTGATAATTTGAACAGAAGCATTTTAAAGGTCTGCTTTATTTGTTTATTGTTATGCTATGTAACTTTCGTATAATATTTGTCAAATGAATTAGCAATTTAACATGTTCTGCAGTTAAAAATTTACACTAAATTTATTTTTAGAATTTCTATTATTATATATTTATTCTAGCTACTAAAACCCAATTGTAAAAGCTTATGTACAGCATTGGACTTCCTATCAATGAGATGACAATCATGATAGATTTATGTGCTTGGTAGTACACGTCGGTAAATCATCAAAAGTCACTAGAAGGACTTTGTTATGAGTATTTATTAGTACTTTATGCTAACGTGATTCTACGAAAGAGTCTACAATATCAACTTTATTATTATTACACAACAACGAATAAAAATAGAACCCAGTAAACGCGGAGTGACCCAACCTTTTTATTCTATTTTATCTGTTATCACAAAGATAAAAGTAAATTCTTTTAAATAATATGCGTTGCGCAGATCATATTATGCTTAATAAATAGTCTTCCGCGTATATTTATATTTTTTTATATGTTGTTGTTGTTAGTTGTTTATATGTTTGTAAGGACTTTACACGCGCGACACAGGAGTAATTCCTAATGCGGGAGCTGTCTTTTACAAAAAAAAAAAGTTTTTACAATACCTCGTATAGTCCAAATAGTTAATCTTGCTCTCTCACTTTTTAATTAATAAGATGTTATGTTCGATATTCGATGAAAACAAGGTAAAAAGAAAACTATATCTAACTTGCTCAAACAAGTTTAAAATCAATTTGTAAATTACCTGTCATAAAACTAAAACGCTTCCTGTAAAACGCAATGAAGTTATTAAGATAGCTTTGACGCATATAAATTCAAATTTACGATTTAAAATGTGAAATTGAGTCCGTTGATCACACGGCCTGGTCTAGCACCATTCCTTTTCATATAATTGCTACCTGTGTGACTGACTTAGTTGATGATTTAATAGTCTTTTGCGAGCTTACCTTCTTGTCTGTTAACTTGAAGTATTAAACAAGTTAATATATAGTGATGTTCGATCACTGAATATTAACATGAATTAACTGAACGTAGGTGATGAAGATGTTTTTAGTATTGAGTTCTGTTTTAAATTTGGATTTGGAGATTTGGATTGGGATTCTTTGAAGGAAAGTGGCACATGAACGTTTGTTATGAAAGTATTTGGTTGTGGCATATATTAAGCAATGGAAGCCCTACAGCTAAGGTAATAATGATGATGATGCTGTAAGGGCTAAATGTCATTCAGGATGTTTTCTTCTTTTTTAACGTTAACTTCATAAGATCATCCACTCACCAATCTTCAGATTTTATCTTGATTTTCTTGTATATTTGACCGCTGTGGCCGACAGTTTTATGTCTACTAATAGGTTTACTTAGTCTCCTCTGCTGTCTCTCTTTTTTTAAAGAATTTATTACTCTAATTAATACAGAATAAAGTATTAATATCGATATTGTTTGATACGACGAGTTTAGCCCCTGCACTACTTACACTTTATTACAGAAATAACCAAAATCGAAAATGCTTTGTAATAAATCCATTTATTTCATTCTCATTACCTTCAGAAACTGATTCATAATATTACTTATACAAGAAAAAAACAAATACAAAAGCTCACATCACCATTTGGGCTTATTCGTGCCTCAATAGTTGCACCGTATCTCATCGCGCACGTCGTAATGATAGTGATGTACCTTGCCCTGTATATAATTTACCAAGGATTGAGTTATTAGAAGTGCCGTCTCGAGATACCAGAAACCAGCTTGCTTAATGTGGTCGGCTTTTTCGACGTCTTAATGTGATTTTGATACGGTCAGACGGAAATTCGACTATCACGTTAGATTTGAACACTATTAAGATGTACTTTTTATGTTTTCTGTGACGAAATTAACGGAAAGAAGCGTGTTATAACGAGGCTTGAGCGTGGGTAGATACATGTATTAGTATTAAATATATGTAAAATGTTTTTTTTTGACGTTTGATACTAGGGTTGCGCAAGATTTTTGTTAGTCTTAAAAGCCTTTGTTTAATGAGTTGATTATATTAGTTGATTGGTTCTGTTTTTTAACATACTTATCTCAGTAAAGTAACACTTTTTCACATGATTACATATTTTGGTGTATAATTTATCCATTTGTATTTAAAACGCTAGATATTTATGTTCAATTTAGCAACGAACAAGTAACACTATTACAGGCGGGGCATGTGCTTATTTGTCTTCTTATTCAAATAAAAGAAAATAATATAGGAAAATAATATCCTTTTTTCTTTGGCTGACATAAAAATCTACAATTCTGTTGAGTTCTTGGCGCTACAATTTAAGTAAAAATATGCTCTGCCTCCTCCAAGTTGTCAGTAAAACTATAATATTATCAGTTTGCGTATTTTTTTTTATGTTATGGGGGCAAACGAGCAGACGGGTCACCTGATGGTAAGTGACTACCGCCGCTCATGGGCACCTGCAACTCAAGAGGGAAGGGGGCTCCCCCCCTCCCCAGGAAAGGGCTAGGGCCTTTTTTTGTGCGTGTGGAAGCCCCCCTCGGGCCGTCACCCCACCGGGGTTTTCGGTGGGGCGGTGTGCCGGAATCGAACCGACTAAAACCACAATAATTCAAAGGGTTAGGGCCTCCGGTGACCTCACTCACTCGGCGAAAAGCAATGCAAGCATTGCTTCAGTGCCGGTTTTCTGTGAACCCGTGGTATCACACCGGTCGAGCCGGCTCATGCGTGTCTCTCCCACGAAAAAAACACGACACATGCCTATAAAAAACAATCAAATTTTTATTTAAAGAAAATCAAATTTGACTAAAAGGCGGTCACGGCCAACAAGAAGTCAATGACACAGTTCGAAGAAATTTAATGGATTAATAAACACCTTGCATACATATAGAGTATAGATGAAATATTTAATAGCTAAAACCAAACTAATTAAAACTGTTATGAATTTATAAACAAGGTGATAAGTGTCCGTTATATCCCATAAAGTTTAATATTTATACTAAATTCTTTATCAACACATCGGTTATCGTAACTAGAGAGCCATAAACGAAGAACCTCAAAAACCCTATTAATTAAGACCCCTGGATGTTTCTTTAATACAAGGCTTCGGTACAAACGTGGGCGTGACATTGTCGCTCTCCCCCATGAATTAATAATGTCTTATTTTTTGTTTTTTCTTAAGGTATTGTAGGGTAATCACCTTGTATTTTATCGGAGCTAATGATCACTTGGTAACATGTGATGGGGTCGCGATGACGTCGACATTTTGTATTGTTTTCGGACACAATTGCGTTTTGATGGGATGAAGTTGTTTTATACTATCTTGAGTGTAGGGGATTATCTTGTGTTTGATACTTGTAAACGAAGTTGCTACTAAGGATGCGTTTATAAATTTGTTTGGAATTTTGTCGGCTACTTTATATTTATCCCCCCTCCCTCTATCCTCGAAGAGGTAGACAGAGGTTTATTAAACACCCACATTATGCCAACTATAATTTGGTCCTTCTCAAATAATAGGGGGAACGATTATTGCTGCCAACCGGTTGGGAATTTAAGATGGGAAAATTGGGAGTTGCAAGAGAAAGGTAGGCAAGGGATATTGCTTACACGGATTTATTGGGAAAAGGAAGCAAAAGATCGAGCAGGTCAGTGTCTCATACATGCGGACATCACTTCCTCGCAGAAGGAGGCGACGGCATTTCATGCGCTCTCGCTCCAAATCATAGCCAGGAACACGGTTGGGAGTGAGAGACTACCCGCAGTATCGACTGCCATGACGAGATCACGACTGTGGCTAGCCCAGCCTGGACATTCCGCCAGCGTGTGAAACGCCGTATCCTCGGGGCAGTCAACACAATGGTGGCACCGAGACATCGGCTCTCGGCCGATCCGACACACGTACTTGCCGATACAACCGTGTTCGAAAGCATCTGCGTCATTCGGAAAGTGAGGGCTCTCGTAGGACGGGTCTTATCGTCGCTATAGCGGCGTGCCCCGAGCAATAACAATTCTGCCCTAACTCATTTAAGTGTTCAAGTGTCTGTAGGTATTTAACTTGAAGTCTATCATCAGTAATTTGTCAAAGGCGTCTTTAGACACAACATACAATGCAAAAGAGCAAAGGAAAGCTATTTTTCAATATAAAATAAAATCAGAGGAATTTGAATTACAAGAGCAAGCTTAAATATTGGAGATTACTGGCTCCTCCACAAAACAGTAAAGTAGTTATATCCATGTGGCGGTTTAAAATCGGCAAGAAAGGCTATGCCCTAGCTTCTTGTAGTTTTACAAGTATCTATATGTAGTTAATTTGAATTTGTTTGGTCTATTTTGTTATACCGTTATTAGCTGACAAAAGCTAACTGTGGACAGTATCTAATTAACCCATGAACGATGCAAAAACACAGAAGATCTTTAAAATAGTACAGTATCTTCTTAGAAGTCCGCGAAATAAAGTCCGTTAGGGAGATTCATTAGTCATGTTTAAAGGGAACCCTCAGACGTAAAATATGAACGATATAAAAGAGCAGAGGAAGCAAAAACCTTTAAAGGAGATAGTTTTTTAGAAGTTCGTTTAATTAAGTAGAGAAATTTGAGTTTCAAGAGGAAGCTTGACTTGTTGCCTTTAATGTCGGTGCAAAACAGTTAAGTACTTAAATTTATTAATTATGTGCTTTAAAAACTCCAGGCTTTGAACTGACTGAGTATCTATACGACCTAGGTGGCGTTGCGGTAAAGTATATGACTAAAACGGGTTAGATTCCCGCTCAATGCAAGTATTTATATTATTATTTGTATCTGTATTATCTGTACTTTCGATCCCGTAGTACAAAATATTGTTAGCAGCAACCTCAACACTATTGCTATTATATATTATATAACTATCAAATTCACTAAATTACCGTAACCGTGACGTTGGTCGTATCTCGATCAGCACTCAATTACCTATTATACAACTTATAATGCACGCCTAGTCTTTTTATCTCCACACTATTGCCCACCATTTGTCAGACGGACCAATGGCGTAGCGTTACTAATATAACTAGTTATCATTTTTATCAAATACTTTACTCTTTTATCATTTTAATAGAATAAATACGAGTTTGACTACGTAATACGTTAAAAAAAATCATATTATTAGAAGTTGTGTCTGAAAAGTTACAGTTATAATTTGTCATTGCAAGTCCCCTATAAGTTATAAGTTTATAAGTTTTATGGTCATTTATTAAGAGCATTATAATTTTTAATGCATTAATCCTATAGTCGAGCAATTTGAACTCTAACACAAAAAACGCGTTTTTATTAACAATGGTTATGTCTAAGAAGTCCTCTTGTTCAATATGTTTAGTTTGAACGGATGTAGTATGATTAAGAAATGAATTATTGTGTGCTAAAACTTGCCATGTCATGTTTTATTTGTTAACATAGAAGCCAACACTAATGACTGGATGAGTTGCTTTTCTATTGGAAAGTAATTAATTAATATTTTAGTATACATTCAATTGTATGGATACGTCATTAAAATTCCTGTATTTGAAGTCTCACTCGAAGGCGTTCGTAGTTATTTATATGTAATTAATTCTAATGAGGATTTTGTGAATACATGTATCTACTTAAATACTCTTAAGGATCTGTGTGCTGTAAAATCTGTAATTGCGTTTTGATATAAAAAAGAAACTAAAGAGATATAAGAAATATTCTTATTTCTCATTCGTTTTATTTTTAAATTTTAAGCGTTAATTATTATGTAGTAACTATTCTACCCCTGATTATATTTCAAACAAATTCTGCTGCGTTTATTTGGAGGCATGTATTTTTTTTTTATTGTATAGGGGGCAAACGAGCAGACGGTTCATCTGATGGTAAATGACTACCGCCGCCCATGGGCACCTGCAACTCGAGAGTCACAAGTGCGTTGCCGCCCTTTAAGGTGGGAGTAGGAGAAGAGGGGGGGGGGGGGAAGAGGGGGGAGAGGGGAAGGACGGGAATGAGGGAGAGAGAAGGGTTAGGGCCTCCGGTAACCTCACTCACGCGGCGAAATGCAATGCAAGCATTGCTTCACGGCCGGTTTTCTGTGAGGCCGTGGTAACGAGCGGAGTCGAGCCGGCCCATACGTGCCGAAGCATGGCTCTCCCACATAATATTGTATTCATTATTATCTACAAACAGCGCCCCGCGGTTTCACCCGCATAACTCCCGATCCCGTGGGAATATCGGGATAAAAAGTTGCCTATGCGTTAATCCAGGTCTCCAGCTATCTACATACCAAGTTTCATTGCAATCGGTTCAGTGGTTTTTGCGTGAAAGAGTCAAACATCCATCCATTAATCCAAACTTTAACATTTATAATATTAGTGGGATTCTAAAGTAAGGTTTAAAATACTGTTTTAAGTAGTGTACTTTCGAGAACATGGTTTACAATTTACTGTCCTGACTCAGAACCGGAAACTAAAAATCTTTTAACTGCTAAAAATTTTCATTACATTTCCAAAATATTCGTTGATGTCCGAAATTCGTAATGGAAATAAATGTACAATGCTATTTATAAAAGATTTTTATGGGACCCAATGGGGATCCTTTCACAAGGCGTGTATCGAACTGCCCCGTCGGTGTCATGTCATTTTAAGCCGTAAATAATTGCCGTTGTTATGTAAATAATTAGATTTGATTTACATTTTGATATCGTATGATAATAATAACATAAATATTTTAGAAATTATCTTTGAGCAAAATTTTTTCACGTGGTTAACGTTAAATTTTCAGCTGCAACGGGATAACTCTACTTCTTATTTAAATTTGAAATTAGATTTAGAATAGAGGATAAGTTTATTCGAGGGGCTCGTGGCTAAGCGGTAACCGAGTAGGTTAGCACATTAAAAAATTAAGTAATACCAGCCAGGTCAGTCTAGGATGGGTGACCATTCTTAACACATTAAGACCTCTCCGTGCTTCGGAGAGCACGTTAAACCGTTGGTCCCGGGTGCCATACAAACATTTGTGGCATTCGTTACGGGTAGTTGGAGCCCTAAAAAGTCCGACAACCTGGTCTAACTACAGAACTTCGATATCGCCTAGTACTTGGGTTGTGGAGATCTGATAGCAGTCGCTACACGTAAAATATCAAAGTTCGGTCGTATCGTAGTTAGACCGAAAGCCCCCAACTTAGTTAGGAAAAGGCGCGGAAGATAATGATTTAGAATAGATTTAGAAAACACTAACTTATTTCAATTTTTTTAAAGTAATCAGTTTTCATTAGTCTACCTCAATTCCCATACATATCCAGTTCCAGCGAAAGACGTGTAGACTTCTCATTACATCAAGCTTCGTCCGTAAGTTGAACATAAACTTAATGAGTTCCTAGTTTACTTATTTAGGAATGAAGGATTATATTGTGTGCCCGGTTGTTTACCTTTCATCTGGAGTCGTAAAAGTCTCCAGTAAAATTGGTTACTCGTAAACGACCGGCTATTCCTATCTTTGACCAGACGTTCACACATGGCTTTAAAATAGTCTCCTAGCATTATAGTTAAACTAGAAAAAATAAAACGCTTTACACCGCTTCACACTCAGGACTATTAATAATTTTCACAGTTGTCGAGTAACAACACCAATATCTTTAAAGTTATGGCAATGACGAACAAGCATATTGTTTGTTTTGCATGTTGTTGTAAAGTCTTAGTGTATACATACGTTATAAACGACAGAAGGACCCATTTTCTAAAAGATCTGTTGTGCACATTGCATTGCATTTTGGTGTCAATACTCCATTAATGTTTCTCCAACATAAGGGGGATCCTGCGACCGTAATACCTGACATCCTGCCTAACTTTACTAATTTCGACTGGCGCTGCTGCTCACCACGGATTTTACTTCATGTGTGATGAATGCAGTGACGGCATTTTAAATGCAATTTCAGTTTAACGTAAACGTTGTTGCATGATGCATAACAACAGTATCAGCGATACTACATACACGTAATTAGCATTGTAAGTTGACCAGGTGTCTTCTTTACAGACGCACATCTCAGGTGTTAAGTTTCACGCGAAATCCGAGGCCCAGACAGCTTTAGAATACTGTTTCAACATAAAAAGTGAGACGTATCAAAAATCAGGACCGCGAAACAAGTCCTAACGAACTTAAAAAACGTTTTTTGATTCTTTTTCTATACTGGCAAGACAGCTTGTCGGCGCACGAGAGTGCCTGCAGGCGATTTCGGCATTTTTTTCTCTCTTTTCATACAAGCATTCGTCCAAGCTTGTTCTTGCGGGTAATGGCTTCATTATACCTCTCGGGAATACTAAGGATTGAGGGAAGAAACTCGAGGCCATGCAAAACGTGTATCGCTAACATTCGGAACGTGGAAGTTGTTGAGAATTCGTGAGGAAAGCTAAGCGGTTTGTTGGGAATTATGAAATTCTTGGGCTGTTAGATGTTTGTTGTAGTAGTCATCTTATTAGATATTGTTTGTGGAATATTATATTCATTTGAAAAGTATTTAAAAAAAAAACTTTTTAACTTCGAGAAAATTTCAATGTTTAGGACTTCGAAATGTCGGTAATTGTCCAAGTTATCCCGCAATTAGGTGTGCAGTTCGTGTTGTTTTAAACAGCTTTGTGGTAATTTCACTGGTGGAGATTCTGAATTCGGGTTGCTTTTTACTGGTGCCATTAAATTTTGATTGATATATTCCACGTAAAGCAGGTGATGCTTGAGGTTTTTGTAAAACGTATTTTATTTAAAAAAATGGTAGTTTGGGGGAAATATAGAAGGGCGTTAAACATGTTTTAAAATGTGTTCTGTGTTAAGACGACGCCCATACAAGAAATAGTAGGAATCTGCGTTAAAAGTTATTGTTATCCATAAGCGAAATAAATTAAAATTTCAATTTATTTTAAGTAGTAGATGCATGAGTTTCATTTTTTTATTAGTAGTATGTATGTGATGATTCTATTTGAAAGTTCTATTCTGAAGTTCAATAATAGGAATCTTTCGTTGGTGGAATTGTCCAGTGGGTGTTACTTGATTTATGTCTTTTATGTTTTATAAATTATATTATAGAAGAGTTTCAGAAAAAATAATAACGTAACTGTGGGGGCGCATTCTACAATATTCCTTAAATAATGTTTTATAAAATCACACATTTAATGAAAACCACGACGATCAATTGCACTCATAAAAACGTTTTAAAATTGGATTTCGAGGAACTCAGATGGTACTCTTTATCTTAAAGCGGTCCAGTTATAAATAATTCGTAGTCAAAAAAACATAAATAATTCAGTACATCAAAAAATTGTGACAGAAAAGTTATTCAAGAAAAATACCTTCCAGTTATAGCACAATTAACCACATGCCAATAAGGATTCCAACATTTGAATACCGATACCAACTTAATTAGTCGATGAATTTACTTTTAAGCACCCACGCGGGGGTCTCGAAATCGTTCCCGTGTAATGGCAGGTTCTCTAAATTCGTTGAAGGATTGCCTTCGAATTTCTTATTTTAGTATCTGGTTTTGATACTTAAAGTTTTTATTTTTGCGCCTCGTAATTAGGCGTGCCTTACACGTCGCGCTCTTTCGCAGAAGGAATAATTTGTTATCACTTAAGTTTAGATTGAACGTGCGTTGAAATGGTGTTTATAGGGATTGTTTTGAGGGTTAGTCATTGTGTTAGTTAACAGTAGATAGACCTGGGCTCTAATTCATAAAGCTGACAATTTTTTCAGTTTTTGACAATTTTTTAAATATCCGACGTTGACAGGTAAAAATTATAATAAATTGTCATTCTCAACTATAAACGCGTTAATAAAACTCGACAATTGTCGACATATATGACAATAAATTTGTTTTATGATTAACAGAAAGAAAAAGGTTAATTAAAGCGTATATGAATGAACAAATTGTTAATGGATACTCAATTGTGGGTTTTCCCATCACCTCAAGGGAGATGAACAAGAAACTTACAACTTTGGGCCTTATTATTGAACATTAAAATATATTTTTGGCAAGTTCAGGAACAAGTAACGTATGAAAGAAAAATAAAAACATGGAAGCAAATAGCAAAAAAAAACTTTATCTAGTTTTTAACACCTTCAAATTGTTGAATGACACAGCGTAAGAGGTTGTGTCAGTATTGTCCAAATCTACAAATACGTCGCTATTTCGTGAAAATTTGCATGTTCATAAAGCAAGTGACAAATTTTTTACCAAAAAGGTTTGTCGGGTTCGGGTTGTTGGAAAAACTTGACATATTTATAAATTTTCCATTATAACAATTTTGTCACCTGTAAGTTTTCTGAAACAGAAATTTGTCGAAATGTCAAATTGTCATGTATGGCGTACATATATGTCGGAATGGCAGCTTTATGAAATATGGCCCTAAGCAGACTATGTATCTTTGCACCAATCAAGTTCACGCAAAGGGTGATATTTGACAGGTTTCATTTTTTTTATGGTATAGGGGATAAACGAGTAGACGGGTCACCTGATGGTAAATGGCTACCATGGCCATGGGCACTTGCAACTCAAGCGTACCTAGTGCGTTGCCGGCCTTTAAGGTGGGAGTAGGGGAGTAGGTAGGGGAGGGGGTAGGTGGCCTCCGGTAGCCTCACTAACTCGGCGAAAAGCAATGCAAGCATTGCTTCACTGCCGGTTTTCTGTGAGGCCGTGCTATCACTCCGGTCGAACCGGCCCATACGTGCCGAAGCATGGCTCTCTCACGATGTTCCGTTTATTGCAGTAATAGGCTTTCTTTTATTTCTACTATGTTTACTGAATAATATGTATAAAACCAACTACTATTAACAACTAATATTGTGGTTTTTGTCATGTACTAACTTCAATGTAACCTTTTGAACTCTTCATTTCAAACCGAAACACGGGCTGGTTTTAATAAACATTAATAACTAACTTAGTTCAAAACTATTTAATAAACAAAACGATCTACTCCCCAGCTACTACAGACAGATTTTTATTACAGATTACAAAGTAACTTACGACTATTTGCAGTCTTTTATTCATACCGAACAAAAACAACATTAATCTGTGCACAACGTGGTGTTTATCTCTATTCAGCCATTGAAAAGGTGCAATAAATATAGTAAGCACACGTCCCGCAATTGAAATGTACACTACTTAATAATCGCAGGCATGCAACCACCACAGGATCGCTCCGTGTGGCCGCCTCGATGGCCAATGATATTATCGATACCGGAGAATTTTTATTTCCCATCACTATTGCCGCACGTTATACCAATAACAATTCTTTTTTTGTAAATAAAATGTAAAATGATCGATTGTAGTGGTGATGGTTGCTCAACACTATTTTCGTTTGACGGCTTTGAGATGTGGTTTAGAAACCCAATGGGTTGATTAGGCATGATTGTTAGTCTTTCTTTTAATCATGTTGCTATTATATAAATTTCTTGTTAACTCCTATCTATTATATTTATGAGGCGTATTGAGAAAAAATCTTAACAAAGATCTTTTAACAATACAGATTACAGCGTGTTAAAGAATTTAGTGGAATTATCTGCCGTATTTTTCATTCGTACATTTTATTTGTTTCATGAACATTGATATTGTTAGGCAACATTTTATTAGAATGTGTAGTTATTTTATGAATTACTAGCTCCGCCCTTCGGTTTCACCTGCATAAGTCCCAGTGCTGTGAGAATATCGGGTAAAAAAGTAGCTTATGTATTAACCCAGGTCTTCAGCTATCTATATGCCATGATGCACCGCAATCGGTTCAGTATTTTTTGCGTGAAAGAGTAACAAACATCCTCACAAACTTTCACGTTTATAATATTAGTAGGATTGAGGACATTTATCAAATCTGTTATCTATTCGTTCCACCTTGGTATATGTATAATATGTATATAAATAAACGAATGACCAGTTATCATGTTATAGTCGACATGGACGTTACCGAATACTGTTAAAAAAACCGTGAGTGTAGGTACTTATTATAAGCGCGAAAGGAGTTATAGACCTTGCGCATGATTAAAAAATCGTTTTTTATGTATTCAAATTTTTTGTGAGTCAAATAAACAATTGACCAATGAAAATGGAATATGTAAAATTTACTTTTGAAAATTGATAACTTATCTTAAAAAATAATGAAATAATTAACATACTCATTAATATAAATTATCTTATTATTTTTTGCTCATGCTCTATTTTGTGTTGGATACATTTTAAATTAGGTATTTATGCAAAATCAAGAATTTATCCAATTTGCGCTATTCTCTGTGTCATTATATATATAACTTTAAAAAGTAATTATATAAATCTTGATGTTGAATCTTGATATTTTGTGTCACAAATTAAAAACGCATTTGGGAAAACAGGTCAGAGTGTATTACTCTGACCTGTTTTCCCAAATGCGTTAAAAGAAGTATTATTTCCATCAGACTTTCTCACTTTTTCTTACTTTATTAAATCTTTACACATAAAAGCACCTTTATTTCTAACTCCTAGTGCTTTGAACATATTACCCACTTTGTTAAAAGAAGAACATTGTTTCATTGACAACTAGGCCGTTTTCCAGCTATAAAAGGTAAATTCAAATAGAATGTCAATTTTAAAATTAAAATTCTACGCTAGTGTCGCTCCCAATGCAATCGATTCATTCGATAATTGAATAGCGTCACGTGTGGTCGCCAGATCGACGTATCGATATCTCGCGCGAATACGTTCGCTGACAACGCCAAAGCTAGTTGGTTACCGCCATATTTACCTTGTCGAACGCCAAGATTTATAATATAAAATGTTCGTGTACTAGACCATATTGCGGTTTTATTAGTGTTGCGACTTGATTTAGTGTTTTGTAATTATAGATGTAGTGATGTAGTGAGATTTAATTATGCGATTAATGATGAAGTTTATTATAGCACCAATAACTACTTTTAGAATTTATAACTTTACTCGTGATATAGTTGTATATTGTACATTCCGGATCTATCCAAGGAGTGGTCATGGTCTAGCACAGATTTTTTTGGACTGAAGTCCAAATCGGAACCCTGACTGCAATAAATGGTAACGGTTGCTATCTGAATCTCCAATGAAGAAAAACTAAAACTAAATATACCAAGTGAGGGTAGGCGGGTTGGCTGTCTCTAGATTCGTTCAAAAGTAGAAGATGTAATTTTTTATCATGCCCATTCTGCCAAGTACTAAGCTGGTGTCCAAGCCCGGTGACTCTTTAGGGATGCTAGGGAGAAAACCTTTCTAAACTTCAACTGAACATTCACGGGTGGCTTAACTGTCTCATGAATCTTTTGGAGACGGTGAAAAGTGTCTAGATCAGATCTCTACTACTCAAGCTCTTGGAGGAAAGAAAACCTCTATAAGAAATATTTTAGTACTGGGCAGCCCTTCATTCGATGATAGAGCCAGAAAGTAAAAAATAACACATTTTAGTGTAAATCTTTAACAATTTTAAAGATTTAGAACAAAACTGCACATCTTTAATTAAATACTTAGTTATAACATGTAACAAGCCTACAAATTTACTTAATTACATTTAAACACTGTTGGTATAGCAAGTAAAGGATTTGCATTTTTTACTTAGCTGGTCTCTTGTCGCCTAGGCGCGATGTTACCGCTAGATGATGCTCGATAACGCAAGTATCGAGTTCCTACTAAGATCTTAATCGGTAGATGTATTAGCGCGGCACTTGGAGTGTGGTCCAATATTAATGCAAAAATATTAGAAACAGAAGTTTTTGGAAGCTTTACTAACCATTAGCCATTTTTTAATCACATTTACCAGTAGTAAATGTTAAGTTCTTATAAAAATTAAAGTATTTCTTGTCATAGACAATGTTACCCGACTGTTGAAGTCTGTTCCACGGGAACCGTACATTTTTCCGGGATAAAAAGTCTATGTGCTATTTCAGACTATAACCTATTTGGTTGCCAAATTTCATCTGGATCCGTTCAGCCGTTTTTGTTTAAAAGAGTAAAAATATACATCCATCTATCCTCACGAACTTTCACCTTTATAAGGTTAATATGATATTAGAAAGATAATCCGTTAAGGTTTTTGTTTTCAAATTGCGACCTTACAGCAACTACAATTTCATTGATTTTAAAATACCTACGTTTACTTTTTAGTTAAAGCATAACTCCTAATTAATGCAATTAAAATGTTGAAAATAGTAGTTAAACTGGTGACCCCGCTCTATACCTGAGTCTTAGCCCGCTTTTGTTCAGCACACATGTACCCTTAAACACTTATAAAGCATTGTGTTGGCAGTTAATTAACCCTCGCAAGATTTATCGCAGTCACTCGATACTGTGTCACTGGTGATATAGTGCCAGCGAATCACCTACACAGGTTATTTCAAAATCGATTTCATATTGGGGTTAATTGAAATATAGAATGATTAAAAATCGTTTTAATTGCACGGGTTAGTCGTACACGCACTCGTATAAACATATCGATTACAAATATTTATTCGATTATCGATTTGACCCATTGCTTTGTGCTAATATTAGTATTTTTGTATAATACTTAGTTTTTACTAACTTTTGAATTTATGATTCACAGTCCTATTCAGTAGAAGCTGAAATAGCAGTGAAAATAACGTACATACCAACGAAGAATTTCTTCACATTATACATATATCAGAATAATTAAGTAATTTCTGTACTGCAGACGTTCATTTCCAGTAGCTATGATTAATGTATGTACTTGTGTCTCGCCAGGTATTTGCCATGCATGTTTAAGTGTCTATGGAACTAGCTATAAGGTTAGCGGGAATATGGACGATCTTAAAACATTATTTTACAAGACTTTGCTTCACCAATATCGTTAGATATTATTAACCGACTTCAAAATAGGAGGAGGTTCTCAATTCATCGGATTTTTTTTGTTATGTATGTTCCGATTACTCAAAGGCGCCTAGACCGATATCTTTTGTTTGAAAGGGTATATTTACCAGACGGTCCCATGGTCATCAGGTCAGGATATGATGATAGGATCCTGGAGAAATCGAGGGAACTCTTCAAATTTTTTAAGACACACTTAAAGCGATTTGGGTATTTTTTATAATGACTCCTGCATTTGTTAATAATTTTAACTCAACGTTGGTGCTATTTAAATTTAAAGAAAATGTTACACTTCTAAGGACGGAAAATTAAGGTATATTATTTTAATTCATCATGATTTAAGTGGGTTGAAGTCGATGATATTTTTTTAAATGATAAATAACGATATAATACAATGTTTGAAATGCACACTGTGTTTTAATGTTACATGTTCTATGTGTAATTTGTTTAAATTAAACCCTCAGACGCTCGTTAAATAGTTAACATTTTGCTATTACTGTATAATTACTTGAAAATCACTAATTAGTGCTAGGAAATAGACTTATTTTAATGAAGTACTTAATGTAGATGATGCTAAACATAAACATTAAGGAAGGAAATACGAAATTACTTGTATCGACAGTTACATGACGGCATCGACTTTTATTGCACCATTAATTAGTCGATATCGCGATTAACAAAATTAGTCCATCACTATTATAAATTCCATTAATTGTATCGGTGAAAATAAATGGCAATGTTAGAAATCATTAATTAATATTTGGTCTTGTTTTTAATTAACTTGTATTAATATCATATATAAAGTCACCTTAATAGACTCAGAAAAAAAATGTCACTTGTCTGAGTTGTTGAATATTAAAGCGATGTGTCCACCAAAGGTCGTTAATATTCATCGTGTGCTAATAATTTTAATTGCACAAAAAAGGAATGGAGCAATAAATTACTTCTTTTGATTAAGACCTCGCATTTCATAAGAATAAAATGAAAAATGGTCCGAATATGGCATTACCCCCTACATTGACACAATCAACCACTAAAATCTACATCAGTAAGAACAATAATCATTCGTTCCACACAATAATAATCAAGAAGAGAAAATTGTAAAAAAAAGGAACAAATTGGAACTGTCAAAAAATCACCCCCTCATAAGGTGAGACAACTTCATAAGGCCGGTGGTACACTTCGCGTTAAGGTGGGCGCACACGGAACGATCGTCGGATAATTAAAGAGGCCAGTAGATGATAAATAACCGAGTGTCCGCGTTTTTACCGCAGATGTCATTATCTCAGCCGACTCTATCAGCCGTCACTCGATTACGCTGTTGTGGGAAATATAGAGATGTTAATCCCCCAGCTTGTTTGTGATGATAGGTATATTTTTTTGTAATATTTATTAAAATACCTGCTATTAAAGCACATTCGATTATAAGAGAGTCAGTAAGAAGTCTTATTAGCAGTGTAACAGAAATATTAGTAAAACATATAACTACAATTTTCGGAGCTCTATGATAAGAATACGGTCTTCTATAGGATAGGACATACATTTGCAGTGTTTCTAGCTTTTTACAACTAATGACATCATCCGCTTTTTAGATGAAATCGGTTCAATAAAATTTACTTGTTCAGTTGTACTACTTACTTGGTTTTTCTAACTTTTATTATTTATACAAAAACTAGTTAAATCGTTGTAATGTAACGAATTGTAATGATGCAGTTGAAATGAATTTTCTTGTTAAATAATCTGTTTCAACAGCTCTATATTACATCACAGTATCTCGCGACAGCGTAGCGCATGAATAATCGAAAGGTCCGAGTTGATGAGTGCGCGTGAGAGCTTTTTTATCTCACGACCGGTGCGCCCGCGCACCCCGCAGGAAAAAACGTTTAGACCACAAATAATTATTATTAAACGGAAAGAAATGTCTTTTAATTGTGTCTGTAGTATGCTTGTTAATTTTTGACACGGATAACTTTTTAAAAATCAAAATAAGTTACTTATTAATAGTATAAGGTACCCTATCCACTGAATGTCTCATAAGTAAAGCTATGGTGTTGATTAATGGATTTGTCCTAATGTATTTGCAAATTTCTCGTAAGATTACAACATAATTTTACTTTTTCGCTTGAATGAATGGTGAAAAAAAATTTCCCACTTTATCCAAAAGCTACGATTCTGTTTCGATACTCGCTTACATAAAATATAGTAATCAACGTACGCGTAAAAACAATAAATTACGCACCAAAAATGTAATTTAAACCACACGTACGGACAATCAGAAATGACTCAAAATTAAAAAATACTATTTTTGGTGAGACAACTCTTGCGCACTTAATTGACTCAGATGGGAAGTGCATCGACTGTTTTTAACAGTATGTTGGAGTTAAGCCGCGTCCACACTAGAAACATACAACATAAACACATTCATGTCCCGACGTGTATGTGGCATTAAATGGTATTTTATTTTATTGTCACGGGCAACATTACTTATCCGTGACGTGCTTAGTACAACATAAAACCTATTTACGTTACAAACAAAATAGTTTGTGAGTGTGTATGTGTGAGTTAGAATTTTAGTTTTTTCTTCTTTAACGATGGGTTAGATTAGATTCTAATGAAACTTGCCACGCTATATCCTTAACTAGCAGCGCCCCGTGGTTTCACCCACGTAAGTCCCGATCCCGTGGGAATATCGGGATAAGAAGTAGCCTATGCGTTAATCCAGGTCTCTAGCTATCTACATACCGAGTTTCATCGCAATCGGTTCAGCGGTTTTTGCATGAAAGATTAACAAACATCAATGCATCCATACATCCATCCATCCAACCAAACTTTCACATTTATAATATTAGTGGGATTAATGCATATAGGCAAAGTGTATGTATATATCAACGTGAGGTAAAGCTGTGTGTGTTAGTATGCTTGTTAATCTTGTACACTGAACCCCAGATTTTACCCCAGATTATATGAGTGTAGGCAACCCAGATCCACAGGGGCAGCTGGACCGTGAGTCTGCTGCTTTTCTTTTGGCATAAATAAAAAAGATAAAATACTACAATACATATATTTAAATTTAAGAAATATTACAAACATAATTAACTGGATAAGGTGAAACGAACAATTATAAATGAATTACCTTTGTTTGCAGATGTTGACCGCTGGCAACTTACTGGCAACTGAAAGTGGTAAGTTTATCGTACAACTAGCAATATTTCCATGGCAATATTATTTATTTCTTTACGACTAACAGAAAGAAACGAAGAAAGAAAGAAAAAGATTTATTATTGGCACATTGTGGTACACAATTACACACACCAACACTTAAGTTTTAACAAGAAACAATAAAAATAAAAACAAGAACATAAAAATGTAGAACTAAAAAAAAGGTAGAATACAAAAATGAAATAAAAATTGGGAGTTGATCATTTCTGCTCACTGGCAACACCACCTCTTCCGCCTGACCAAGCGGAGACGGAAACCGCCTCCATTTTTAACAGTTGAATTAGTTGAATATTAAACTAATCTATTTCAAAGCAAGCATTGATTACTTACATGATATCCTTAACTACATATATAACTCTTTCCTTTGCTGTAACAGTAGGTACTGTAACTCCTAGTACAAGAATACAACATATTGTGCTACATTGTAGATCTTCCATATTCATTAAATTAAGATAGAAATGTTTCCGTCGCAATACTGTGCAAAGGCTTCCTCCAAATCCTTCCAAACACATTTTTCTTGAGCCACCTTGAACCAGCCCTCGCGGTATGCGTCTTACGGCCGGTAAGGGGCCGGCTTCAGTGACCCCGTCCATCTTCTGGCATCCAAAGCGTTTACCAAGCGGTTGTTACGCATTCGGCTTACGTGACCCGCCTAATCGCACCTGAGCTTGGCAGCCTTCTTCCCTGCATCGATTATCTCCCGTCTTGGAATACAACGTGGTGCTCGAGACTAAATTGGTTCGTTTTATACCCAGTATGGTATGGGACTTTTGCGACTCTATGAGCAACGATAAAACGGGCAAGATATAAATAGCGATAAGTTTTCGTTTCAGTAAATGAGTAATTATAAAACAAAAAATCATATTGTGTGTGTGTGGATTTGAACATTTGATTTAACGTACAAAAGAAATTGCAATTTTTTTATCAAGGTAGCGTTTATGTAAGCAACCAAATTTAAATAATTGGCGTTTGTATATTTGTCAGGAAAGCCACAGAATACATAATAGTTCTGGTAAAGCACAGGAGTAAACAATCGAAATCTTTCATCATCATCATCATTTCAGCCATAGGACGTCCACTGTTGGACATAGGCCTCCCTTAATGACTTCCAAGAAGACCGGTTGGAAGCGGCCTCCATCCACCGACGTCCTGCGATCTTTACTCATATATTAAAGTTTGTTTTTGAATACCTTTTATTGTAACATATGACATTATTAAACAACCACCGAACAATGTAATTTTATATCTAAAATGTTTATGATTTATAGACAATAAAATAGTATTTAAATATGTTAAATGACATTAATGTTACACAAATATAATGCTTTAATATGCACTAAAATACAGTTGTCAGAATATAATGTTTTAATGATAGAAGTTGGGAGCAGTAGCTTTCTTTAGTGTTTAAAATTTATTTATGGAAGTAGAGAACCGCAGATTCCTTCTCGAATTGAAACCTGAGAAAGAACCTCCTGGCATGCTGCTGTATTTTTTTTGTGACTAGAGTAGCCAGATACACATAGGTATGAACACTGCAAACTGAACAAATATATGTTCAATCTAAATTAATCTAGGGTTGCACATCATGCAACCGCAGGAAATACAAACAATCACTGCTGATAGAATCTGGAGGTTTCTCGAAGCCATAAGTCTGAGCAGTGAACTGTATAGCAAAAGTGCGCTACAAAAGACCAGAAATGGTCGAGGTAGCACTAGGCGCTTAAAATTATAATAATAAAAGGGATGTTTAATTGTTTATGTAGCGTAGGTATTCTAAAGTGTTTTACTCTGAAGTCTTTGTAAGTATTTAGGAAAGAAACTTGATTTTGAAATTGAAACCATTAATTTGAAAATTTGACGATAAAGCATTATTTTCGTAAGCGAGGTGAATAAGAAGAAACTTTAGGTAGGTAATTATAAATAATAGGCA
The DNA here is from genome assembly GCA_963859945.1 of Euplagia quadripunctaria. NCBI lineage: Eukaryota > Metazoa > Arthropoda > Insecta > Lepidoptera > Erebidae > Euplagia > Euplagia quadripunctaria. The sequence goes on along the minus strand of OY982584.1, from coordinate 6,440,457 downwards.
AATATTGGGGCAGTGGTCGAGTATTAGACTGCATTGTTGAATTTGCATCGCGGATTCGATATCATGCTTGGTATAATTTTCAAAACAACCCTTTTCCATGATTGATTTTTTTCAGACTCAATCAAGTATTTTTCCACCATATATACCGAACCTATAATATAACTACAAATTTCTGTATTTCAAAGAACATTAAACTGTTTTAATTAATTTAGTTATTTTATAGTTATTGCTGGCACCGCTTAGCACTTAAATAATATCGACTAATTATTCTCTGACGTGGACACACATTTAGCAGGTGCATGTGTACAACATACTTATATAGTACAATTTTCACTCATTTATACATTTGTGTACAGTCAAGAACTTTCCATGAACACAAAGTAATTGAAACTGAGTTCATTACAAACCTTATTTATGTGATCATACGTTAATTTATTCTATGGTTATATTATTCAGTTTTATTAAACATGTGGGAGCAATTCGCTAATTGTATGTTTTTAAAAGGTACGTGTTTACTTTTTTCCATTTAGGGTTTCTTTGTAAATGGTATCGCACTAATATTATAAATGTGAAAGTTTGCATGGATGGATGGATGGATTGATGGATGTTTGTTACTCATTCACGCAAAAACCACTGAACTGATTGCGATGAAACTTGATATGTAAATAGCTGCAGACCTGGATTAACGCATAGGCTACGTTTTAACCCGATATTCCCACGGGATCGGGACTTACGCCGGTGAAACTGCGGGGCACTGCTAGAGGCTAATAGACTGTGGACTCAACGCTCCTCTCACCAGTTAGTAGAACTAACTACTTAAAAGTACTCACCCCTCATCGCTCGTTCCAGTAAGTAATTAAAAACTTCAATATGGAACTACCTCGCCTGTGTTATTATAATTAAAAATGTAAAACAAAAAAATGTAAATCTCACTCATTTGTTGCACATTTGTTCGCAGTCATAAACTATAAAGAAAGTGCAGGATCTGAGACTTGTTTAGGTCGACAAAAAGTATTAAAAGCCAAGTTTAATTTAGTAAACACGCCTATAAAACCGTTTCGTGCGTGACTTACAATGCTTGAAGCGGTCATACATTGTATGGTAGGTAAAAATACGTATTGAACGTATAGAGTAACTCATTGGGCTGCCTTTTGCGAAAACAATGACAAAATAAAGGCACATGGAAGCATATGAAAGTCATGTGCAGGGTTGAATGCTCGGGAATGTTGCTTACTCGGGTTTAAATTAATGGGGCTATGGTAGCAGGCTGGTTGGAGTGTAATTCTGGCATTTGTGTTGAGGAATAAACGATATTTTCCATTACTGATATCGTCTTACCTTCCAGTACTAAAGTGTAAGCTCTTATGCTAATGTTAATATGGTTGAATCTTATTTATAAAGAAATCTGTCTTCTCATTACTCCGCACTGTGACTCTTTGTACCTAAAAGCGTTAATGTTTTTTATGATTTTTTTATGCTAATATTACAAAAATCAATGTTTTCTTAATACTCTCTCTAAAGTACAGAAGATATTTTTTATATTTTTGCAATATTTTCTCAAAACTTTATTCTAAGTAAGATTTGCTTTAACTTACTTAGATGGTAAATGGTGACTTTTTGGCATATGACATACGTATATTGGTAGGAATAACCTGTCATCATTCAGATGTTTGTCTGAATTTAGTAACCCATGATACAAAATGATACTTATTAGGAAATAAAAAATATATATTTAAGTTTATGAAGATTTTGTCAAATGAAAACAGTCAACTAGTTAAGAAGAAAGAGATTCATGCTAAAATTTTCTAGCAGAGAGAGCGAGAGACTAGAGATGGTACTGGAACATCTCCAATCCTTACTATTAGTAAGGTGAGTTACTAATTTAATATTAATTTCACACATCTCACACACGACCGTCTGATCCGAAACTAGGCAGAGCATGTACTATGGCATACCATACTTATATATTTCTAAATATATATTATAAATAATACACCCTGACAGAGAACAAATCGTGCTCATCACACAATTATTTGTCCTGGGTGGGAATCGAACCCACGACTTCTGGCTTCGCAGTCAGGGTCACTCACCTCTAGACCAACAGGCCAGGCTTATAAATGTGAATGTAAGTTTCTTTGTTTGTTGCGCTTTTACAACCTAACTACTCAACCGATAACTAAATTAATTGACAAAATCTATATTAACGACAGCAAAGTAGTGTTGTTGCGATGGTGATAGTCTATCAATAGTATCGTCATCCTATCGTGGATTGGACGTACTATCAATAGCCCTATCGAAAATATTTATTTATTACGTGGGAGAGCCATGCCGCTCAATACCACCGCCTCCCAGAAAACCAGCAGTGAAGCAATGCTTGCATTGCATTTCGCCACGTGAGTGAGGTTACCGGAGGCCCTAACCGTTCCCTCTAACTCTTCCTACTCTTCCCCCCTCCCCTTCTTTTACTACTCCCACCTTAAAGGGTGGCAACGCACTTGTGACTCTCGAGTTACAAGTGCCTATGGGCGACGGTAGTCATTTACCATCAGATGACCCGTCTGCTCGTTTTCCCCTCTATACCAAAAAAAAAAGAAAATATCGACTTTGACTATACTATCGATGGTATCGATAGACAACATCAAGAAAATACTATTGCTAGAGATTGATAGTATCGATACTATCGAAGTATATACTATGCATAGCATTGACACAATCGATCTTTGGCAAAGGTGTTTTCTTAATAGTGTCTATCGATACCTTTGAAAATGTTGTTGTTTTCGATAGCACTATCGAAAAAGTTACTATTTTTTAAGGTCAACTATCGATAGGGAAACTATCGCTATCGCAACGAAACTGCAGCATAGCCGAGGCGGGAAGCTAGTACCTACGAAATATTTTAGTATTCTATATCAATGTGTGTGTTCGCAGTGCTCGCAAACGCCCAATTTGATAGAAATTTTATAAGGATCATTGGATTGAGTTTATTGTTCATCATTCCCGTAAATGTAAGATAACATAATAATGGACAGACATGTTATTCGAACAAGTCACGCTGTTTATTTACGTGTTCAGCCGATTTGGAGCCAACTTGTCAAAATGTTTGTAGTATTTATGCTGCGGCTATATTAAGATCCTGGGAAGGAAGTAAACTGAAATGTACTTTCAACGTAGGCTTTTAGTAAAGATTAATCTAAAGATGTAACTACATTTTTTAAAATGACTTTCAGATTAATATAAGCCTTCCCTACAACACACTTTTTATACATATTAACACAATATTATGTTTATTTACGGTTATGTTTGTCGTTCTTCAAGTCGTCTGCTTTAACAGACTTCAAAAAGAAGTTTTCAGTTTGTTAAATTTTTGGGGGCAAACGAGCAGACGGGTCACCTGATGGAGATCACCTGCAACTCAAGAGTCACAAGTGCGTTGCCGGCCTTCAAGGTGTGAGTAGGGGAAGAGGGAGTGAGGGAGGGAGAGGAGGAAGGGTTAGGGCCTCCGGTAACCTCACTCACTCGGCGTAAAACAATGAAACATTGCTTCACTGCCGGTTTTCTGTGGGGCCGTGGTATCACTCCGGTCGAGCTGGTCCATACGTGCCGAAGCATGGCTCTCCCACGAACATTAATGAATAATAATAATGGTACTACATACATAACATATGCATTGACGTGACCCAAAATATCCTTTTATAACATTTGCTTATCGTTTAAAAAGCCCTTAACTTAAATTTTTACTGTGATAATTTACGATGTAAAATAAATGACATTTAAGATTGTAATTGACAGTAAGTTTAACAAGCATTCCAATCTTCTACCAGCTGACGACATTCAGTTGACAGTTTGGTCATTAAAGTACTTAGTATTTAACTATGTCCACTATCTATATCAAATAACTGAGATAACTGTCAAGATACTTGATAATTCAAATTGCATTTAACATAAATTTATTTACTAAAATTTAGTGTTGCATTACCTGCGTAATGACTGGTCTAGATGTACATAACTATTAAATCTAGAATTTTATAGTTATTTATGTACCTACATATAAAGTATTCATAAGTCATTAAATTTAGAAGAAGAGCTTGAAGATGAGCTACACCTTTTTTTAATAAACATATCGCCAGCCAACCCCAGCTTGTCAACAAATATTAAAATGATTCGTGTTGTGCGCTTACTGAATGTACTAAATTCCTCCAAATAAACAAATCTACAAAAGTATTTAGCCATGCTGTTGTGTTCATCCTAGTGAGCATGGTTGAGGAGAATGACAGAACACAACGTTCACGTAACGATGCGAACATTTTTATGTGTAGAGATAGTTTTATGAGGAAGAATTCCGTAAAACATTGTTTTTATATAGGTAACTCCACTGGTTTACGCGACACACGCCAGTAAAGCTCCCATGCAGCATGATTTTTATACGACATTCATTCACACTTTCACGATAGTGATCTTTCATAAAGCAGTTTCAGTAATCCGTTAACGTCAACGGGTGTTTTAACTTCTTGCTTAGTATCACCACTGACCTAATACAATGACGACAAAAAATTTGGTCTGGTATTTGGTGTGGTACTTAAAGCTTGTAGAATTATTGCGTTGTGTTTCTATAAATTTATCTGCAGCTAGAACAGTAATTAGTGTGACAATGAAGCCAATTTAATCTGATTACCAAACAAAGGCGCTAAATTGTTAAGAAGGTCTTGCTTGTTGTGGTAATAATGATACTTAATTGTATATTTTGAGATTAGTTTGATTACACGAATGAGTCTTTGAAACTTGTTTCTTTTATCCATTAATTCAGTTTCTTTTCAGTCCTTACAATGTACATCATAACTGAAGAAATGTATAACACCCCATGCTGGACCTATCGTCACTCAAATTATTATCATTAAGGTATATTATTTGTCGAAAAATTACTATAAGAGTTTTACTCTTTCGTACTTTCGATTTTCTTCATGCGCTTCTAGTTTCTCATGCGTTTAAGAAATTCTAAAGTAATGATTATCCTCAGATTCCTCAAGCGACTTTAATATAATACTAGTTTACTTTAGCATCTTGTAGTAACTTCTTTCCCATTATTGTTTACTGGACACCTGACCCCCAGTAAGTTGATAGCTCGGTATTGAAATGAATTTTGTATTTTTAGTTAAAACTTTCATCCGTGCTTTTCTAAAGCTGATAAAATATTTCCTAAGCCAAACAATTTCGTAACAAAAGTCATGTAGGTACTTACGATATCGAAGGTTCTTACAATAGCTACGTCTAGTAGTATAGTTGAGTCAACTGTAGTGTTATTATAATCCAATAACAAATGATTCGAGCGTCTCTCTAGTGTGAAGAAAGACGTAACCTTCGTTAAGGCAAAGCTTTTTGAAATCTTGAATAACTTTTATAATAACACTAGCAATTACGTGCAGTTTTATCAGTGTTTATGGTTACTGCTTAGCTTCTAAGAGCTTTATACTTAATCTCCTAAAACCTTCCTCAATTAAGCTATCAAATCTAAAAAGTTTTTTTAATCCGTCTATATAGAGGCTATCGCTTTTAGTTAAAAAAAACCTATCAGCTTTTTTACATTAAATTATCGTTAATGATATTATCGTTACATTTTTGAGGTGATGATATGTCACATGATCGATTCTTTCGAATTTAAAATTTTGTCAATCTCAGTCCGAAGTCATGAATGAATTAACATTGACTTTTGACAAGTTCACACATTCGATTAAAAGTAAATGTACAAATGCTAAACTTTGGAAAATGTTTTTAATGGTATAATTATATAGTAATACAAAATTACTAATAAAATTTATATTGTTCGTGCTTTACAATCGCACCCTTCGCCTTAATCAGGTAGGTCCGGGGTTTGGTATGCGCCAAGGCAGCCGCTAGGACCATTTCTAAGAAACCAGATAAAACCAGCGACACACTCAATTTATTGTGCTTTTTCAACGATTTACATTTTACACATTTACCTGTGTAAATGTCATTTGTATAATATAGTTAAGGCTATATTTTATTAGATTATTGTTGAAGTTTTTATATTTGTAAAATCGATAGTCAGGTGGCTATGTAATCTTTAGGTATTTGTATTTTCTAGTTCTAGTATTTGTTTTTGTCTTTATCTATCTTACCTATTTTATTTCTCAGTAATTTTGAAATATACATTTTATTTTATACGCATCATAGTTTCTTTTTATAGTTTTAAATAAGGGTTGGTACTGTTTTAAGGATTTAGGTGTTTATTAATATACTTTTATTTGACACGCGTTAATACATAAATCAATTTTCCCAGTTTCACCGTATTTGTTTTCTGTTTTTTATCTTTTTTATATTAATAATAGAACGATAAATTTCGTATCGTATTACGAATTTTTTGAATTTATCGAAAATAACAAGTGTTTGTTATTTACGTCTACACAACACGTATACGATACGGTAGTTGCATATCAAATTAAATCAGTTCCTCTTTATTAATATCAAAACGGTTTGTTCTGCAGAAATTTGTGTGAAATAATGAGTTATGAATGACGCTATACTTAGCTATTGAAATTAACATTAAAAATAATAACAAACTTTGAAACAGTAACTGATATAGTTTTTCAGTTATATTTCATACTTAATTTCATTGGGACTTTTAAGCAAATTGTTTTAACCAGGAAGCTATTATGGTCTGTTCCACTCTAATCCTTCAAGCAAACCCACCGGGGGATGGAAATGATAGTTTTACAAGAATTTTTAAAAAGCCTTAGCCAGTATTTGTAGTAACCATGTATACTAAATACAAAAAGATTACAATATAATTTTAATTGTACTTTATTTATTTTGCATTTTAAATTCAATTTTTTAAAATTTATTTATTATTTTTAGTTTAAAACAAGGATAAGCCTCGCCTAGTAGACAATAGTATTTAACTCGTGATTATTTCTTAATCACCGTCATCTTAGTTCCTCGTTGTAGACGTGACAATATTAATATTTATGATAACACAAATGTAGTCACAATATAAATATTATAAATTATGAACCAACCGGTAGGTGCGCTGTAGGTAATCGTGCGTAGCGTGACTCGATCGAGATAGGAACCTGGGACCTTTGACATTAGGCCACTGCCTCATATGGTTGGCGACTACTGTTTACTGTCTTCCTTATCGGTGGCCTCATATTTTTTTTATTTATTTAATATTTTTATTACGACAAAGACTTCTGTTTAAAACACGCTTTTTGAAATGAAAACTTCTTTAGGCACGTTGGGCACTTTTGGTATGGTGATAAACTCGCGTGACCGTCCCGCTCAGATACATACATACAGATGGCTGTGTGTGTATATGTAGATATATATCATCATCATCATTTCAGCCATAGGACGTCCACTGTTGGACATAGGCCTCCCTTAATGACTTCCAAGAAGACCGGTTGGAAGCGGCCTGCATCCACCGACGTCCTGCGATTTTTACCAGGTCGTCTGTCCACCGCTATAATGGACGTCCTACACTGCGCTTTCCGGTCCGATATAATTATATGGAAGTTATGTTTTCACTTGTGATGTGCAGTCCTACGGCTGACACTACTTTTTTGTTTGAAGCATGGCTGTCCTTTTTGGATAATAAGTATGTTCTTGATTATGAATTCATAAAAAAGAAAAGTGTTAGTACTGTGTAAAATAAAATGACACGACTACTCAGTACTTTGCGGTTATACTTTTCACGCTTAGTTAGAGGTTAAAAGTAAAAAAATAACCAAACCGCAGGCCTAGCATGCGCATGAGCACAGAGTAATTTGTTTTGTGCGGTTTCAACACGAGCACGACTGTTCGATAAGGTTTTATAGATCAAATAGTATTATTGTGCTAGTGGTTTAATAAAGACTGATGCCATGGCTGGGAAGAGTTGGAAAATATACCAAAGACAAAAAGAGACACTCTTCCTCTCTTTTGGATTCCCTCCTTGCAATTGATATAGTTAAAAGGTGTTTAACCACTCTTATAAAAACAAACCTTTGAGTTTGGTGACAATTGGCGATCTCGCTACTGTTTTTTGTAATAAATATAAACTTTTACCTACTTTTTTTTTTCGTGTGGAAACCCCCACGGGTCATCACCTCACCATGGCTATTGGTGAAGTGGTATGTTGGCATCGAACCGACTAAAACCACACGGTGTTCCGTCACAACTGAGTCTATCGCAAGGGACTCGGGTATACTCTATTTTTACCTACCAGACGAGAAGCGGTGCGGACACTGTTTGTCATTTTTATGACACTAAAGTGTATAAACACCTTAATAATTCCTTAAAGAAAGTCCCAAAATTGTTTCATCCACCGAAAATACAATTACAACACGTAACACAAATTACCGTCGAACGCAGTACTCATGCCAATTAATTCTTTTGTACACAATTCGAATCCACAATTGATTTGTCAACTTATGAATTGAGCAAACAATTCGATGTTTTGAATCTAAATTCCGTTACATACCCAGACGACAGATAGGAAGGCTGTAATAAATAAAAATTTTCATTGTCGTGTCCGTAATACATGCACTGGCTAACAATTTGAGTTGTAAGTGACGTGTTTTGTTTCTGTGACAGGCGCAGTGCTTCTTAGTAAGTATGTAAATATATTTGTCAATTAATAATGTTAAAAACTGTAAATAACTCTTTTTACGAGTTTCTTCGTATATGCATCGCGTCCCAGGAACCTTCTGATTCGACTTCCAACTTGTTTTCATTTGATCATTCATTTGTTTTTACGAAATAAAGGCTTTCTATCACTTTCTGTGACCGGTTTTGATACTTCATTTAAAAACTTGAAGATGGTTTTCAACATTATTCATTGTCCATTTATTAGGCAGTTCTTGTTATGAACAAATATGCAAGCCCAAAACAAAATGTCAAAAACACAAGAGTACATATTTATTAATAAACAAACGATGCACAACAGTATGAATGATATCTTGGCTGTTTACTCTTTTCTGTTGCTATCATTGGAGTTGATTGATTTATAAAATTAGTGTTTTTGGCATACCTATACGTCTTATAACCTTCATAGTAAACGTCTTAATTTAGATTGTTTTTTTAGAAAATTTAAAGCAGATTTTAAGTTGTTTTTTTTACGGAATTTAAAAGCAATATTTACTACCCGTTATCTTCATAAAAAGGTGCTATTAAAAATTTTCAATTATTCAAAACTAGCTGCGCCCCGCGGTTTCATCCGCGTAAGTCCCGATCCCGTCAGAATATCGCGATAAAAAGTAGCCTATGCGTTAATCCAGGTCTCCAGCTATCTACATACCAAGTTTCATCGTAATCGGTTCAGTGGTTTTCGCGTGAAAGAGTAACAAACATCCATCCATCCATCCATCCAAACTTTCACATTTATAATATTAGTGGGATATATGGTTACATAATCAAAACAGCATTCATTATTGATTTAGTTATTCTCTATTTTGTGTTCTTTTTTCAATTATGTATGTGTGTATGTATTATCCAAAGTCCTACATAATTATTATCGTTAGCATGTGTTAGGAGACGTGTACTATTTGCCATCGTTCGGTCACCTCTATTTCACCATTCGTCATGTTGTCCATTTTAACAAGCATTGTTGCGTCTAATTAAAATTACAGTCACAGCCACAACAGATCTTGTTGTATTGGAACTAAAATATTTTGAAATATCGCATTCTTTTAGTTTGTCAATACTGTTAAGTTATATATTCTGTGTTTAGTTGCCGCTGCGCTTTTCGTTAGAACTGTTATGAAATTTTTGTCTTGTGTCAAAGGGTTTTTTTTTAAATGAGAACTAAAAAAATGTCTCTTTATTTTTCATATTATTTAGACCAACTGCTGCTGTTTAGTTTTGTATGACAATTAATTTAAGTTATACGAGCGCTCGATAGATGGCGTTATTCAGTCCGTCTGAACCGCGCTATTGTTTAGTTACCGGCTAGACCATATTTTATTATAGCTGTATATAGCTGGCCTATTTTTTTGTTCAAGGAACGACACCTTTTGTATAGAGAAATACATTCGGATTAGTTTCCTGAGCAGTTCGAAGTTTCATTTCTCTCATCCAAGGACCCTTGAATTTTGTCCAGCTGCTATAGACCTACATACAGAGTTCGCAACAACTCTTACTAAACTGATAGTCAGAAACATCGTATATGTAACTTTTAAATTATATTTTATAGATTCACATATTAAATAAATAAATAGAAACATAATAGAAGTATATGTATAATGTATGTGTTGCGTAAATAAAATACTTAATCTTAAGGGATGAAGCCTTACTCTATCTGACTTTTTTTTTAACGTGTGGAAACCCCCACGTATCATCACCCCACCCGGGCTAAGCGGTAGGGTGGTATGTCGGACTCGAACCGACTAAAACCACACGGTGTTCCGTCACAGTCCTTATTACCAGGGCCTCAGGTGTACCCTTACAAGGAAATCCCTGTGAACCCTGGCAGACTTGGCCGCCTGTTAAACAACAGGCGACCCCGCTGTGTGTTGTGGGGAATTTTATCCCCTGTCAGTAACTCTATCTGACTCCTAGCGTTGCAGCAGCAACTTAAACAAAACACTTGAAAGACAAGTAGAGTGTTTTGCGTGGCAAATATTTTAATTTTAAAAATTATAAATCTTAGTTGCTTACCTGTAAATTGGGAATACGTTTGCATAACAAATTAAAAAAAAAAAATGTATTTTTCAACACAGCGTCGTGAGACGGCTATTACAGAAACTATACTGCGACTAAATAAAATTGACTATGATGATTTCATCAGCCAATAAATTGTTATAAATATATCTTTAGACTTTCTAAGAATTTCATTCCAGACTGTATAAATAAACATATAATAATAAAAATAAAATAATCTTAAAACTCAATTGTCCCGAAGTAAATCCTCTGAACATAAACTTCAGAAATAATTTGATTATTTCAATAGTAATCACGATGGATCCCAGCCAAGTCCAAGTGCCTGATTTTTATTGATTCTCAGCGATAAAATATTTATATCAGATATTTATTTGTTCTACAAATAGATCGCTATTTTAATATGCTTCGTCACCAAGACGTACCTACGGGAAAGTGATATATTTCTGAGTTACTTCACAGTGAAGCGATATAACTATCAATTCACTGAAATAGGTATATAGACAGGTATTAATATGTAGTAGGTAAAAGCTTGTCCAATTCTCACTCAAGTCAAGCATATCTTTTATTATTTTTAATTAACAAGTTTACAAGAACAAGAAAATACAAAACACAGCAAAGCTTCAAGACACTAAATAGTAACACCAACAATCAACAAACTTCGGGTACTTTGAGATAACTTTGCACTTCGATACATGAGACGACCACCATCTTAGTCTACCCGTGACCATGGCTGCTGAAAAGCAACTGAAACGTCGGGATCAGTGTAAATAGTAAAATAATACCAAATAAATCGCGATAGTGTCCGTTAAAAATAGTTTTATTTCAATTAACAAGTTTACATTATTTTTACAACAAACAAACTTACCGCCTAGTTATTAGTTTCTAACCATTTTCATCTAAAGACTTTTAATCAAATTATTATTAGGTTCAACAAACATTCGCGGGAAAGTAATACTTTAACGTAAACCGTTCTAAAAAAAAGAAATACTTCTATTGATTACAACAGATAAACGGTTTAAAATTGCTTTTTTTCAACAACTTTCAACTTTACTAAAAACGTCTGACAAAATCACATTAAACTTCTCAACGTAAACACATCAACAATATGTTGGTTTTCTCATCAAACATATACTAGACAACTATCAAAGCCGTATAAAACCATCAAATCCTGTTACACATGTCAGTCTCGTTTCCTACCAATTTTTCTTTAAACGAATAAGAATTCGTTCCCCGTTTAGAGCAAAAAAACAACAAATTTATAGTTCCCAAAAAACGGGCTATTAAAAAGGTAATAAAGTGGCTGGTTCCACCGCCAATAAATCCAGAAAATGACTACCAATCAAAGTGTAAAAATAAATTTATAATGTAAATAAATAAGTTTCACCTACAAACTTTATTGTCTGGGTTTATATTTGGTAGTTTTATTCTTCACTTCCTTCATCGTGGTGTGAATACGCTAACTAGACACAGCACACATAAAACACATCACAGACAACCTTAATTCAGACTTTATAGCCTTCCAATTGGAGTTGTTGAGTTATTTCTTTGACCGCAGAAGTTATGTTGGTTTTCTAAAGCGTCAAGTCATTAAGCAGTCGACGCCAATGAGCAATAAAAATTAGAAAACATAAATAAAGTTTTACTGTGAATGAACATAGACTAACATAGTACCGAAATACGCGGCTGAAATAACATTATGATATGGATGTAGGGGACTGATTTGAATGCGACCTGCGCACGCGCAGATATGCGCCAAAGTGACACAGACAACGGTTTAGGGTCGCCAAAAGTGGTTCGAGGTTGCGGATATTAAACTTAAGACTTAGACTACTTAATTTACAGGTAACAGAGTGTATGGATTTTACTCGTACGATGTTGTAAGTGGTGACATTGTCAACTGTTACCGTGGTTTCAGTGTTAAAGTTGATATAGACTTCTCCTAAAGACTTCCACAAGGTCATGCCCACTTGCATCTACACCAAGTCGTCGGTTCATCTAGTGTCTAGTGGTCGCAATTAGAGAACTTTTTTGCCACAGCTGTAGTCGGTTTTCTGGATTATATGGCATTTTCATTGCTTTGTAACTTTTGCAAACAATTACTTTGAGTCTCCTATATATTTATTCGTTCCAAAACATATCGCGTAGAGACACGCCAAGCATATCCCTTTCCAGAGCTATTTGATCAACTTTTCGGTTCTTTTTGAATATAAAAGTGTTATTCGAATCCACGTCGAATGATTGATCAGCTGACCTGTCTAATTAGTGTATCTATTATTTTCTCCCAGTTTTGTGTCTCATTAAATTTCGTCTCGTGCGATAAGGCGTCAGTTATATCAATTACTTAGAGATTAGTTACTTATTGTATAATATGTATATCTGGCCTACAATAAAGATAAATATTATTATTATTTAATTCGTGGCTTTCAAGACAGCTTAATTGTCCCTGGGTATTCGCCGAGTCTCTTTTACGACATTTTTATTTGTCGCTCTTTATACTGCCTCTTGTAAGTCAAAGTAATCACTAATCGATTATTATCATTGAAAATAAGTATTTACTATGAGACATTTAATCCCACAAATTATCATATAGTCTTGTAAGTAGAAGAGTTTTGCTACATTTATAATCCGAAGATATTATTTCCTGTCTTGCGATGTGCGGGACACTACTGAATGGTATATAAGATAATCCTTCATGCCCTTCTGCTACTGAAGTTTACTTAAAAGAAAATAAATAGGTAAGTATATTTTATTGCTTGCATTACTGCTGAGATGTAATAAAAGTTATTGAGCTTATTTTATAAAATCATTAAAGTAGTAAGATACTTATCAAGAAAGTCTTATAATTATTTAAAATAGCATTATATTTTTTTATGAACAAGCATTATATAAAAAATTTAAAAAGTTTTCAAGCTCCGTGTTATATATGTTATACTCAAAAATATACTTTAAATTTTGATTAAACCGATTAGTGTTGTGATGGTTTTAGAAGTTGCAATCGAAGGTTTTAGTTAGACTCCTGTTTAAACAGAACTGAATTGCGATATTATTTGATATTTACGCCCATAATTATGTATCTATACGGGAATTAACGCGATCACCAAAAGGTATTACATACCTCTGAATTGCCTGACGTTTCTACCAGGTTGCACTGGCCGTGATCACAGGCTGACTGGCTCAGTGGTGCACGCTCTTCGTCGTCGAGATCGTGAGGTAGAAGGTTTTTCATCCACTCGCACATTTTTGATATTTTTGTTTCGCTATGTACCGTCACATACTATACTAACAGTGTACCTATTCTCTTAATTCCCATGTGAATATAAAATTATATCATGGAACGCGAAAGTTTAAAAGTTAGTAACATACCTATTATCGTAATTCACAGCATAAAGCTTCCGGCTTCACTATGCATAATTATCATAGCCTTTGCAAGAAAACTTCTGCTAACTGTTAATATAAATATGACTCATTTCAAGTCTTATACAAAATGATACTAAACTTTTTATCACATACTCCTTTTTTGTCAGTCTGTCGGTCACGCTCAATTTAATATGAAGTGCATTCACAGTTTGAGCCAAATTGAAACATCATTATACTGTTTAAATAATTATGTATGGTTTTAACGCCTGCTTGGTTTACTCATAACTACTTAATAATTGAGCAAAGGTTTATCTATGGAATAGCTAGCTTCTGCCCGCGGTTTCGCACGCGTAAAAGAAATTGAGCTATCCTTCGGGAATAGTTGTTTTTTAGGGTTCCGTTCCTAGAAACCCTTATAGGATTACTTTGTTGTCCGTCTGTCTGTTTGTCTAGGTCCTTTTCCTCAGAAACCCGTGGACGTATCAAGTTGAAATTAATCTCAAATAGTCTGCGGTCCCTTAAAGCTGTATGTGATTTCATGCATTGAACGCAATCAATAGATACACCCATTTAAGCTTTGGACTTGACCAAATTTAAATATTTCGCAGGTAAATGAAAACTCACTGGGTACTTCTTATTGACCTAGAATCATGAAATTTGGTGAGAAGCAAGGTCTCACAGCACAAGTAAAGGAAAAAATTCGAAAGTCGTAAATTTGTTGTGATATCACATAAAAAAAATTTTTTCTGATTACAAACTTATATTTTGTGGTTGAAAAGTTGACTTTGTCGTACATCAATGTACGGGAGTGTATTTTTAGAACCGCAAAGTTAAGTTTCTCTTTCGAAAAAAAACGGGCAAAAATCTTCGACGTACTACCTACATAAAAGTTTGTTTGTTTACGGAACCCTCGGTGCGCGAGTCTGACTCGCACTCGTCTGGTTTTTTCTGGATGAAAAGCACCCTATGTCCGTTTTTGTACATGTCATTATTTTAATATTACCCTTAACAATACAGTTATATTTATGAATAGCGTAACTTATAAACGTACGTGTTCTATTCACGAGGTAAAGCTGCAAGACTTTACTCCACTACAAGCTATACTTCTTAATTTTTTATCGTTTCTGCCTTTCATATTTATAATACATTTTAAATTATTTAAGTGACTCTGCCAGTATATTAGAAGTCACTACATAAAATCTTAATCAGATAGCCATAGTATAAAGAACGACGAGACGACGAGACGAGACGAGACGAGACTATTATCAAGCTATTCAAGTTCTAACAGATACACTGACTACCTCTATTAAGCACAAAAGCATAGTAATATTGTTTGCTGTGTGAGAAAGTGTAACAGCATTCGTGAATATTCAGAACACGTACTTGTATAATGTAATATATTAAACTTAATACAAAAAATTGCGTAGATACAAAAGAAAGAAAGAAAGAAGAAACAAAATATAATTTATTGTAAAAACTTCAGCGTACATTTTTTTTTCTATGTTACCTAAGTCTATATTTAAAAACACATTGATATTATTCACCTACTTCACAAACATCATATTTTTAGTCTATGAAATATCTACAATACGTCATTTATGTCATGTAGAATGTATGTAGGTGACGTGGCAACATGTGGTTATTCCTTTTATTTATTTTTTTATTCAAGAATAATTTTAAAGAAACGAGTAGAAACGATTTTAAATAGTACAGTTTGTCAATTACACTTTGTTAAAACTAAGAACCCATTAATTCAGAACTTCGTGATGAAAGTGTTATGTGTAAATTAATTAATGTTATTCGTCAATTTTGAAATCTAAAAAACCTTGTATTTGAAGTTAACGTAATACGGTGGTTATAAAGAGTTATGCTAATGTTAAGTGCACCTACTTCTTTTCTCTGTATCACCCAAAGGTTGACAGGTAGAGAATGTCTTTGATATTAAGTCCGCCAATGTACCAAATGTGCATTAAGTTTAAATAAATAAAGTACCGAGGCCTTTTATGTTATAGAATTTTTGAAGTGAATAGTTCTTTAAGCACATTTTTGCACTTTTGCTAAGGGAAAAAAGCACTCAACTCGTGACCGTCACGCTAAAATACATATATAGATCCACTGGAGGGCGCTAATCTAAACATTGAGTTCTATCCTTTTTAATTTATGTCACCAACCTGCTATTGTGACGTTTTAAGTTCGCCGTTTCGTTTAAGTTTCGACTTCCTATTTTGTGTGGACATAAGCTTGTGTGTATGTTAGCTAAAACTACAAATTAAATTACTGAGTTAGACTACAAGCTTTAAAAGCGCCGGACGCGCGTCGCGCACGTCCAAAGGGCCTTATATGAACGGTTGGTGTTGAAACTCATTGTAATTGATGGGTGTCCCTCCGTACTGTAAGCCGAATGCTAAGTCCACGATAAAAGGATTAGCCGCGTGGTATTCGAAGGAGCATGTAGGCATTTGTTTTATAGGTCGAAAATGAAAAGTTTATTAAAAGGGGATATGTTCTAACAGGCTTGCGATTGAGAAGTATATTCATCTGATACTATGCAATAATGTGTTCTCAAAGATGATATCATGAATGGATGTTGAGAATGAAGATGCTAGTGAAAGCAGCGATGGCAGAGTGGTTTCACTATTGGCATGTTACGGCTCTGGGAGTTCTACTCCCGGTAACGTACGTCTATCTTTTCGAAGTTAAGTTGGAAATTAATTATAATATTACTTTAATCCGAATCAAAATATCATTAAGAAATCCTTTATATTTTGAAATATCTCCACAATGTTCTCGAAGGTTTCTGATGTCTGCCATTCTTAGGGACGTCAGTGTCTGACTCTAGCCAACTCCTCTCATACTGAGAAGAAGCCCGTGTGCTACGTCACTGAGGGTTTATAAAAGAGGGTTTATAATATATTGTTTGTGGCTTAAAAAACTTAGGATGGAAACACAGAATATGGTAAGGAGACTTACTATGTCATGGTACATATTACGATGTTGGTGTAAAGCGCTTGGAAATAATAATAATAACTTGACACACCCCATACACGGCCGCCTGATCCCAAACTAGGCAGAGTCTGTACTATGGCAACCAGACTGCTGATAAACATACATTTATATTTCTTAATACATACATATTATGGATGAATTACACCCAGACTCAGAACAAATGGTCATGCTCATCACACAATTATTTGTTCTGGGTTGGAATCGAACCCATGACCTCTGGCTCAGCGGTCAGGATCACTAACCACTAGACCAACAGGCCAGTCATATTATAAAATATTAATGTGATTACAATATATTATAACTGTGTCTTTTTTAAATATAAAACCACAGAATTAACTCAGTAAACGCTAAATCATATAATACTAACTTTTGTTCGTTAACGTTATTTTTCAATTCCTTGGGAACAATATTTTTTTCTGAATTAAAGTGCCTCAATGTCCTTTTCTTTACCCCTGACGTTTATGCAAAGTTGAATACAAACAAACTCCCATTCGCATTGATTTATAAAACATATTAATTTAGGATAGTTATAATTCTTTTTTTGATAAAAGCATCCTACCAAATAATGTCACTACAAAGTAAGCAAACGGCTTTAAACCATGTCTTGTATTTTCAAGATTCTAAACTTTACTTGATATGCACGCTCACCCCTCCTATTTTACTGCAGTCATTGATAAAATCTCTAAGATTTAAACAAACTAAATCGTACGCTCTACGCATAGACAGTGTGTGACATACTGATGTACTGTACATCGCGATAGTTTTCCAATTTAACGCCAAATCACGTATTTTGTTTTCATTTTCTTTAAAGTCGCAGAAACTATGTAATTTGAATTTGTATAGGACCTCTTAGGGATCCAATTTCATCAAATACAATTCAAATTGGTTAAGTCCACACATTTATGAAAATACGTAGAAAAGAAGTTATATTTTTCGTGGGAGAGCCATGCTTCGGCACGTATGAGCCGGCTCGACCGGAGTGATACCACGGCTTCACAGAAAAACGGTAGTAAAGCAATACTCGCATTGCTTTTCGCCGCGTGAGTGAGGTTACCGGAGGCCCTAACCCTTCCCTCTACCCCCTCTCCCCACTTTTCACTCTTCCCTCCTCTTCCCCAACTGCTTAAAGGCCGGCAACGCACTTGTAACTCTTGAGCTGCAGGTGCCCATGGGCGGCGTTAGTCATTTACCATCAGGTGACCCATCTGCACGTTTGCCCCTATTCCATAAAAAAAATATTGTGACGAACATACAATATTCCTCCTCCTCTTGGAGTCGGTAATGTCATCTTTTGTGCACCAATGTGAGCCTAAGGTCGCCAATTGTACGAAATCTCTAGTTTGTACACGTACTCATACTTAAATATAAATTTGCATCCTTTTTGCTTTTGTAAAATAAAGAGTTTATCTATCTAAATGAACTTGAAAAACTGGCCACCAATCAAAATTAACCAACAATTTAAATTAACTCTCTGCTATCAGCAGTACTTTATTATGCAGTTTATAACATCAATAAATAGGCGGTTTACTTGTTACTTAATAGAAAATTAATTTGCCTACTGAATGTAAGACGATCTAGAATATAGAGCGAAGATTAGCCTTTGGTCTAAAAACCAGATTATAAAGTGGTTTCCTACACGAGAAATTAATTGAAATGATAATGACTAAGTCTTCCTTAATAAATAAGCCCACATTCTATATCTTTAGATACTCAGTTGTGCAGTTTTCATTAATTCATTAAAACATTATAGGTGACCGATTTATTGTAATTATATTTATAAGTTATACTTTACCACTCCCCTGAAACTCTAGACACTTTTCCCCACAAAAAATCCTGACATCTTATTTGCCCTCTAAACAAAAATCTTTTAAGATAGTATCATTGGTCGAGTCGAAGCTTTTCATCACAGAGGAGTAGAAGACAAGGATACTAACCTTTCCGATCGCTTAACTTTAGAACAGCTAAACTGTTGACAGGCGCTTAATTTCTAGATCGTACTGATAAATCTAAGGTTCGTCATCTGTCATAATGTAATAAACGCGCCAAGACAAGCTTTTGTTACCAAACTTAGCTATCGTGTCATGCCTCCACTCCAGGTGAGCTTGCGTCTTAGCGTTGATGTGGTTCTGCGGTACCTATGCGCGAAACTATGCTCCTCATGCGAAAATCTTGTAAACGTTTCCTGAACCAATCTCCAACATGTACTGAAACTCTGTATTCATGATTCGCCAATTCTCGTTGATGCAATTTTTTATTTCTCTTGTTTGATTTTTTAGGAACAGCCGTCAAACTATCACATCTTCCTTCATTGACCAAAGTTTCTGACCTCGCTTAAATTCGCTGAAAAATCTGTACATAGTGGCCTTAAAAGATTCAGAACATATTTAAAATCGTAAAATATTATTGCGCAAAAATGTTCTCAAGATATTAAGTACGACTAGATCCAATTATATCAGTGAGACAAGATAATTACATTTAGTTCGTAAGTAGCCACCGCCCCGCCTTCGGACGGGTAGTAGAGACATTTTCAACAATCACCATCATATTTCAACCAATTTATAACAAATCATACATCTAAACCTTCTTCATGAATCACTCTGTGTATTGGTGAAAGCCGCATCAGTACTTTTTCAGTTTATCGTGAACAGACCAACGCGGCGGGGGATTTTGTTTTTAACCGACTTCAAAAAGGAGGAGGTTCTCAATTCGATGATAAAATGTGGACAGAAATTTAAAGTTTAAAATTAAGTATAATCTGCCAGTGTTCCATACATAAAACCTATTTTTCGCTAACCTTTCTGAGTGGCACTGGTAGACACCTGGTACACATACTTACTTACTACACTTTGTAAAAGAAAGATTTTTTTTTATTTTCAATGTCCTTAACATATACACCAGAATCGAATCAACAAGCATTAATCTTGAGTGGTGAGACTAACCTTGACCTTGTAGGCCCCCTTAATTAAGATGAATAGTTTGTTTGGACGAATTATGATTGTCGCAACCGCAGAGTCACGGCCATTGTCATAAATCGCAATCCTTCAACGACTACAGTCAACAAATCGCAATAGTACAGGCAGCTTAAATGTCTCTAATAAGACAATTCGCGTTCAAGACACACGCCCGAAGCCAGAGGCCATATGTAATGATGAGTCGACTATTGTGTAGAAGACTTATAGGCAATGTCGTATCAATGAGTCCGTGATGAGACGCACTAATAGCATTTTATGACAAAGTTTGGTGCGAGGACCGAACATAATTAGGTATGGTCGTGGGTGAATAATAATTAATAGTTTTTGTATCGTCTTTAGTGAAAATCAAGGTCTGTATAAGGTGGGTTTTCACGAGTGTGGTTATGTAGTGCTGAGCTGTATGGTTGTGCAGCTTTCTACTAGATATAATCACGTATGTGTTTATAAGAAGCGATAAACGGACAGAAAAAGGCACAAATCTGTAATTATAGTCATTATTTGATAGAGAAGTCGAACTCATACTTTGTAAAGAAATATTAAAGAACTGCGTCCACTGCGTCGAGTGGTGTTAGATAATTGCTTTCAGTCCGGGTCTACACCCAAACAATTATCTACTGCTTTAGTAAATTATATGTTTGTGAAGTGCCCGTCAATCCAAATCCCGATATGTCAATATCAATAACTCCCTATTTCAGAGGTTCTAAACTGTTCCCACCAAATGAGAAATTAGATTAATTTGAATTTACATTTCAAAATTAAGGTCTTAAATCTCAATATTATTTTTAAAGAACAAGGCAATTGCTTAAAGATTATTTGGCCCAATTTTTTTCCTCGACCAATTTAGTTAGAGGAAAAGCGTATTGCCAGCCTCCTGCCAGAGGTTGGTGAACAACATGCGGTTTCACCCAGGAATTGGTAACTATACTTTAATTACCAATTTCCGTGAAACTGTCATCATCATGCCATCAATCTGTTCTACTACTTTCTTTCGAGTTATAGACATACGTACAACTTTCTTTCGGGTCCCTACGATCGAAAAAAGAATAGATTCTACGAACAGTCCTATCTTAGAACAAAATGTATTACTAATACGTGATAAATATTTTTTTACATAATGATATGCCCTTGCCATACATATTACACGAACAAAAGTGCATACAAAGTGCTCTTAGTATGTGATAGTCATTACAAACCACGAAACGGAGACGAGACGGAGCTTAGGAAACTTAATATATTGTATTCTGCTAGCTTTTGTGATTGCGCCCGCATGGTATATGTTATCCAAGATGCAACTTATATGTATGAGAGATTTCATCGGTAAGAGCGTGCTTGAGTGTGTTGAATTTCACTTCTATAGAAAAAAACACTTTCAAGATTTGCCGACTTTTTCAATGTTTTCAAGTTTTTATTTTTTATTATAAATTAATGATCACTTCCTTTTAAGGCGACGGAAAACATTGTAAGCAAACCTGTAATCCTGACAGCTCTCTGTGAGGTTCTCGAAGCGTTTTGACGCTTGCGAATTTACACTACGCCAATATGGTGGATTATAGCCTTATCCCAAACCCACGATGCAGTTTATAACTTCATTGATTTCAATGAGAAAAACTTCAGAAATAGAATGCGATTGTCTTTCAGTGAGGTCTATGTGACTGAGTCAAGCAGTTATACCATCATACTATAGGATGGCTCTAATTATAAGTAAATTTCCTCGAGTTCCAATCCACGGAATTTTTATACTGCATTACCCTTATATTATAGACACAAACTATCTAAACCTAATAAAAATATTTCTAGCGTGACATTTGAAATAATACTACGCTTAAACTAATAACCACATTACTGTATAAAAAAAGTTTTGATCTATGAACTGAATTTAATCGAGTTCAATTGTTACTACTAAGGTGCAAGTAAGCGCAATTATAACACAAAATACGAGTAAAAACATTAAGGTATTAAAGCTGGTTATTCGCTGTTTCACCAGAGATGCTCCATTTAAACACAAATCTTTGTACCCTAATTGTTAAAACATCTTTTAAATTCAGAGATAAATCTAGGATTCATGTTTATGACACGAATATTTATCACTTTTAGTTTTGTTTTATCTTATCATGAGATACTACAATATGCTAAAAGTGTAGTTCACACTATCCAGTGTCCTACACCGCAGTCTACGGTACCTATCTTTATATTTTTATTAATTTTTGGTAAATAATTATAAAAGCATGCAACATGCCTGCAAGAATAGTTATCCTTTATACTATGATGTCATCAGAGAACAGCGTAATAAATTAAATACTAAAGCTATTGTAGTCTGTATAAAGATTTATGATACACTGTAATGCATAGTAGTTAGGTATCCTGGCTAGTTGGCACGTGTAATATGCAAATATACTAGTAATGATCACCGGTGATCGCTAGCAGCATACCTAGTTACCCATCGCTACCTACTTCGCTACCTACACATTTTATCTTACCGTCTCAAAATCTCTCACGGGCACGGCGGGGGGTCCAGTCTGGACATGAATTGCCTTGGTTTACCTGGAAGTCTTTACTTCATATCCAAACGTAACCCTACCAGGAAGGGATTCTTAGATGGGGTTCTTAGGGACTCGGAGTGCAAAAGCAATGATGTTCAACCTGACATCATGTTCTCCAAGCCCATCTTTAGTGTGGACACATCAAAGTTTTCTTGCAGAGGCTCCGACAAAAGGATTATGGCTTTGTCAAACCGATCAAATCTCAATGGGACCAAACAACCAACCCCCGGCAGATAATGGCTACCATTACTGGTGATCTTTAGAAGAGAGGGAACTGTCCTCGCCGCAACAAGCCCATGAGAGACGAAATGTTTGCGGACTCGCACAGCTTTTCTCCATTTCTGTTCGGTGCAAAGAGAAATAGAGTGACCCAAAATAATTGAACGCATGGCGCAATAATTTAATGATTTAAGTGGTCACCTGGCCACTACGCCCTGTCAAGAGTTGTGGGTTTAATTCCCGTTTGTTTTGTGTGATCCACAAATAGTTGACCCGAGCCTGGGTGTTCTTTAGGTCAGTTGTTTGAATGTTTCTAAAGTTCCCATCCACACAGGGATAATTCCGAAGGGAGTTGTATTCTTTAAACAAAAAAATATGTGGGCCACGTGGCTACGCATCTTGGCACATTCAAAGCAGCAACATCTCTCCAAGTATATACATATATGTACGTATAGCATCCACGTACGTATGCAGGTATGCATATATACATATACTTCATAAATAGTAATGTATAGTATATATAACAATATATATACTATATGCATTCGGTTCATCTTTCATCTCCGTAAGTATGACCATGTGTCTACTTATCGAACCCTACTGTCATGGCTACCTATACGTCAGCGACGTAGCCTTCGTGCATTGACAACTCTTTATTCTCTTCTCAATAATCCTACTGCTCCCACTTACCTTTTTTCACAGCTTCAACTGCTATGTTCCAACCATGACAGAGATCTTCGCTCCACTAATAATCTTTTACTTCTATGCCCTAATCACACTTCTTCTCTAGTTCATTCTTCCTTTGCTGTCCAGTCTATTTTACTGGGGAATGCGCTCCCACCTGAAATTAGGATGTCAACAAACCGTGGCGCGTTTAAAGCTAAGGTCCGGGAATTTTACAGAAAACAATTAGCAGAAATATCCTCATAACTTTATAACCATAGGTGTATTTTGTATGTATGTAGTTATTCATATTTGTATGTATATGTTTATTTTTATATGTGTATATTTACATGTTTATATTTATCTGCAAGGATGTATATGTATATTTTTGTATTCGGTTATCTATTATTATGTAGCATTGTAAATTGTCTCGTGTATATAACAAAGTGTATTATCAGCTTATTGTCAACTATGATTTTTTTTTTCTTTTCTCCCTAAGCACCTGCCATGTCCCTCACTGAATCACCCAAAGGTTGACTGGTAGATAATGCCATGTGGCATTAAGTCAGCCTCGTGCAATATAAAATGCAGGAAGTATTAAATAAATAACTAAAATAAAAAAATAAATATAAGTAGAGCTGTGCCTTTGACATATGATCCATCGATATCGATAGAACTACAAGTACTTACCCTTTTTCACTACGTTAAAGTAAAAATATGAAACATATCATTAAGTGTATTTTAAATAAATACTTTTTTGTATGTACAACATTATTACTTTATTAAATTAATGATATACTTGATAACATTTCTCAGACAAGCAATACTTGTGTGCGTGAATTGTGAAATTAGCGAGTACGTATTTCGTATAACTCCCGAGGCAAAATTTGTAAAGGGTTGGTATTATTACCGCAGTATTCATACAGTAACATGTATGAAATTAAGGCATTATTTTTCATTAAATATTAAGGAAAGACCGATGAAGACATTCGACCATCAAATAAGCGAAAACTGCGGAGTTGACGTAATTATCTTTTGCATGCAATTTTTAACTTGATTCAAATAGTTGTTTTACCGAATAAAGCAAGGAAGGAGGATAGAATCATCTAATTATCGGTTACACCCTTTTGTTCAACGCGGAGCTCATTTTCCTAATATACCACACAAAAAAAAAAAACAGCTCAAAGTGTAGTATGTTTACCAGTCTATGCATTTTATATCATTGAAACATCAATTATTTCAAAGATTGATTTTAATCAAGTTAATTATTTAAAAATATGCTCCTGATTAAGGTCTAGAATGATTTCAACGCGGCTAAAAACACCATCGATCCGGTTCGAGTTCATTTCTTAGAAGGGCTCAGAACAATTCCACCACTAAAAACAATTAAATCGTAATTAAGGACCGCATTAAGAGACGCGGCATGCGTCCGCGCATTGCCGCACTCATTTTAGAGGTAGTGATGTGAGTAATATCGATAAAATATCGATAATCGATACTATATTTCTTAATAATATTATCAGCTTGCATAAGTAGTTTCTAATTTTCTAACTTTGAATAGTTATCGTAACTGATGTAATAACCAGTTGGCTTTGATAAACTATACTTAGCTTATCAATTTTGTTACAAGGGTATTGTATTGTACTTCTTAGAAAGTACACATTAGGAAAATACTAGAATTAACGCAAGTGTGTTGGTGGAAAAAATAACTTTCACTAGCGATTTTAAATCCATTTATGAATCCAGAATGATCCAGAAAGTTATGATTTATTAAAACCTCTCAAAATCACTTGACACTTAAGAAAAATAATGCTATTAATCCGATACACTCAAAATTCACAATTCGATTTTTGAATGGCCGATAAAAGTCGACACTTGAAACGCCCGCCAATTTTGCATGCATAAACATCGTAAATCTCATTGAATGAAACTGAGTATCGATATATCGATATCGGGTTTTACGATCGATTCATTACTCGTGTGTAGTTGGCCTTATTGAGGACAATGCTCAAGTCACGTCCCAAACAATCACATCTTCATTAATTACGGAAAGATTTTTTCCGATGGTAACTTTTGGGGCCTAAGTCATTTCCTGAAGCGTTTTTATAATACATTTTTAAGTACCGGCGTGAGCAGCGCCACCCTCTAAAGGATTCCTTATTAACATTTTGAAATATTTGTACACAGATTGTTAAATACACCCTATAACATTGATAAATATCTGTCAAAACTTAGGTTCTCTTATAATATAAGAACTAGGTTTATTTGTTACTACTTATTTCTTATTAATAATTGAATTGAATTGATTGTTACTTTAGGATCGTCACTACATGTTATAAAACCAAGTCCCCCGCCGCGTCTGTCTGTCTGGTCGCGATAAACTGAAAAACTACTAAACGGATTTTCATGCGGTATTCACTAATAAACAGAGTAATTCATAAGGAATGTTTAGGTGTATAATTTGTTAAGATTTTGTGTGAATTGATTGAAATATGTTGATGATTGTTGAAGATGTCTCTGCTACCCGGGGCAGTAGCGAATAAATCAGTATCGGAAAATAAGACTTTAATTTGTACCAGGCCTAAATGTGGCCTCGAAAAAAAAATTTAGACCAAACCTATACCTGTTCAAAGCCAGCTCTAAACATTTTTTTCTTCGCGAGCTGGCTTACATAGAGATAGTAAGATGTACGTTTCCAGCGGAAAAAAAACCGGTATAAGAGTATCAGACCTTTTGATAAATTATTTATTTTGTCCCCCCCCTTCTCCCCCTCTTTCCACTCCCGATCTTCCCCCCTTCCCGTACTCGACTTAAAGGCATTTGTGACACTTGAGTTGCAGGTGCCCACGGGCTGCGGTAGTCACTTACCATCAGTTGACGCGTCTGCTCGTTTGTCCCCTACCCTATCCCATAAAAAAAGAGCTATGTCCCCAGCTATGTTACCCAGTAAAATTCCTACTTCATAGCAGAAGAAAAAAATACACCGCATATTTGTGCCCCGGTTGAATCCACCCGATTAAAGAAATACCCATCTGACTCTCCTCCTGACTCCGATTATAGGAGACCGTGGTATGACAACACTACTGGTCTAGTGCTTTCTGGGAGCGGTCTTTTTTTTTAAGTAACGCTCCAAAATTTGTTTTTTGCAAACTCGCTAATAAACACACCACAAACAATTTCTTTCGACTTTTTGTCACAGCGACATTTCGACATACAGTCGCAATTAAAATCATTTCCCATGTCTACATATTTTTAATTAAGGCCCTTTAAAAGGCCTGGTAATGACAACTTCATTACATAATAATTATTTTATTAAAAACTGGTAGGATCCTCATTTGGACAGAAAAGTGTACAAAGAAAAGTCAAATTGCTTGTTATTGTACATTTAAAATACATTATGTCTTTTATTAATGCGATGTGATTATACCGGCATACCTAAACAGCTTGAGGATACTTTTTTTTTAAATGCATTTTATGAAGAAAGCAACAAACTTGTTTCCATGAAGTTCGTGGAGTCAATTAGGTTCGTATAGTGATTGCCAACTATAATCACTTTACATCAGATGGTTAAAAGTGAAATGAGTCCATGGTTCCAAGTTTAAGATCATAACAGGGTGTATTTGAAAACGGAACACTTAGTTAAACCACTGAAAGGGCATGACTCTAGCATGCAGGTACAATAAGATTTTTTTTAAGTGAAAATTTCATATGGGAGGGTAAACCGCTTCGTTACGTAACGCGTTACGGCGCCAGTCTGTCTGGCTTCCCTTTCTCTCACGCATACGGCAGCGGTAGGCAGGCTCCTCCTCTCTCACTCTAACCAACAGTGCTAGCCGTATTAGTTTAAGTTATCACTTCTGTCGGGCGTCCCGAGATGCACACTTTTTTATTTTAAATCTATCCGTTTACAAGTTATGACCGTATGAATTTCCAGGTATTTTTGACTGTGTTGAAAAATATATTCGGTTAAAAAAATACGTACGGTTTAAAATATTCAACTCTACACATTCCATCTAATTTTATGAAAAACAGAGACAAAAATACCTGGAAATTGAAGCGGTCATAACTTGTAAACGGATAGTTTTTTTTTTCAAAAATTCTTATTCTAACTGCATGCTAGAATCATGCCCTTTGAGTGATTTAAGTAAGTGTTCCTTTTTCAAATACACCTTTATATGTACAAATGATCTCCACAGGGTCAACAAGGTGGTCCAAGTCCTAGTTTTATAGAAACTACCTTCACAAGTACGATATACTTGCAAGACAAGACAAGACATCAATATTATGGTGGCAAAAACAAGTTACAATGACACGTAAAGTACCATTACGCCTGATGGTCTCACTTTACTTGTTTAGACTATGTCCCCGTATCTACATATGTTTTATTCAAGTAAACTTTCACATCAGTATCTTTTGAAATTCGTTCGTTTTAATCTGTATGGAAAATGTTAGGAAAAATTATGTTATCAGTCTATGAATTCATTAACATTATTAAAATTCATAAAAAAGTTACGGAATTATCGTAGTTTGATAATTACTAGCAGTTCCAGTACATATTTATATATTTTGGGCGGAACCCTAATTCTTTTTTCTTTTTACAAAATAAAAGTAGCCTAGGTTACTCCTTATAATACCAACTATCTGCCAATGAAAGTCCCGTTAAATTGGTCGACCTGTTTCTGGGATTAGCCGGAACAGACAGACAAAAATAAAAAAAAAAACAGATTTTTAGGCATAGCTATCTGGGATTAGCCGGAACAGACATATAAAAATAAAAAGAAAACTGATTTTTAGGCATAGGTATCGTGCAAATAACTATATGAGCTTAAAAAAACTATTATGCTAATATAAGCCATGCTCTATGTGGGAGAGCCATGCTTCGGCACGTATGAGCCGGCTCGACTCCGCTAGTTACCACGGCCTCACAGAAAACCAGCCGTGAAGCAATGCTTGCATTGCATTTCGCCGCGTGAGTGAAGTTACCGGAGGCCCTAACCCTTCCCTCTCCCTTATTCCCGTCCTTCCCCTCTCCCCGCTCTTCCCACTCTCCCCCCCCCTTCCCCTCTTCTCCTACTCCCACCTTAAAGGGCGGCAACGCACTTGTGATTCTCGAGTTGCAGATGCCCATGGGCGGCGGTAGTCATTTACCATCAGGTGACCCGTCTGCTCGTTTGCCCCTATACCATAAAAAAAAATATATTTTGATATTACAAATATTTATTTGTATTGAGGTATTTATTGATGATGATGATGATAATCGTATGTCGCATCACTATAAAGTATCTGTTGAAATCCGAGTGATGTTAGATTTGAGATTTGGTTTGTGTGTTAATGATTAACTATTTTAATCTAAATTAATTAATAACTTAGACGTAATGCGAAATTAATTTCCTAATATATGAATATATGTTCAC
This sequence comes from Euplagia quadripunctaria, assembly GCA_963859945.1. Classification (NCBI taxonomy): domain Eukaryota; kingdom Metazoa; phylum Arthropoda; class Insecta; order Lepidoptera; family Erebidae; genus Euplagia; species Euplagia quadripunctaria. Next base: position 6,411,636 of record OY982584.1, on the reverse strand, counting down.
AGATTATATATAAACAAACATAAAAAACCGGTTTAGTATGCTTATATATATTCAAGTCTAAGTTCAATGTTAACTTTTCTATGCATCTTCAAATCACGATCGTTTAAGAAGTCATGATTTCAAACCACGATCGACCCCTATACTGAGAAGTAGAAACTGTACATTTGTATATATTATTCATAGGGTAGTCAGAAACCTATGCGAAATTAGGCGTTCAAGCCTCAAGATATAGTAGTACCAGCTTCAACCTAACCGATTGCAGGCTACAATTTAAAGTAAATGTTCTACGGAATTTTCTTGTATGCCTTTGGCAACATAACCGGTTCAGTTAATTAAACAACACAATATTTAGAGCATGAGAAATTCAAAATACTTTACCTTAGCTTCAGTGAATTCTGTGAAAATGAAGGAGCCTACAATACAGATATCGAACTTAGTCATTGAAGAATAATGTACCTTTTTTAAAGTGGACTTTTTATACACTACCTTTATATTTACGACTGTCTGTGTATCTGATTGATTTTTGTTTTTATGTTTCCGTCAAAAACTATTAATAATGCCATATAATAATAGTCTTCGTCATTCATATTTTAATGTTTATGTTCCTTAAAATGCTATTTTAAAATATTATAAATGTCGTTAATACAGGCTGTGAACTACCTCAGTACTACCGTGTGCGGCAATAATGCGTCAGGCAATAACATATTAGAATTGTAAGGGCCAAGAGATAGCGACAGACACCTTAACCCATCTTATAGAAATGCTACTTAGAAGTTTAAATGCCGGTAATAATATTTTATTTTACGACTTGCGTTTTACTAAGTAGAAATACTAGTAAAATTGAAATTTATTTAAAGTTTTTTAAGGCTTGATATTTTAGATGCTAAATGCATTAGAGATACTGATCACGAAACTTCTACAAAGGAATAAATTACATAGTAATTGTCAAATTAGTGTCGAGGTAACGCTAAAAAAGCTTAGAAAGATTATTTTAAAATAGTCTAAATACGTATTAGTAAGCAACAACCTAATGTTACTCAGATAATTCGTCTCACTCGTAAAATGAAGACATAATAGAGGCTCAATTGCCTTGTAACTACACACGGACACGCAATCTTAACGCGATGCTATTTACACTTTTTGTTTAACACTTCGGAAACATTCTAATTTAGTCATTCCAATGCGGCTACCGAATTAAAAACAGGAAATATAATTAAAAGTAATTTTCTTTTTGTTTCAGGTGCATAAAACGGAAGAATGAAAAAGATTTTTAAGAAAATTGATCATATAATTATCAGCGATGCAGAAAAATATGAAATATAAGAGAACTATGACGTTAGTGACAAGAATGGACGTGATAAGGTTCGAGCTGACCTGACAGAAGATTAAACAACTCCTTAAATTATAAAGACAAAATTGTGATTGAACTTAGTGAGAGTGATGAAGTGTTGACTGCTGAGGTGACGGACTATGACGCAGTGTTAGGACTGTAAATAATGCCTGATCGGGAGTCGGTGGGAGGTCCTGGGAGTGCAGGTAGTGGTGGTTTCCTTCCACTACAGTTCCCTTCGGCGTTTGCTGCATTCCATGCTTCGACCCCTCCCGGTGCTCCTGCCACAGCTATGCACCACGCTACGCATTATCATCATCATGCCCAGTAAGTAGCTTAATTATTTTTTATTTATTTTATGAATTTATTTATAAAATGGCACTCAACGTTTTTGTCCCGTCTAGTTGGCATGCCAGTTAAAAAAAACTTGTCTGAACTTTAAAGTATGATCACTTCTTGCAAATTACAAATAGTACATTTAATTTTATCAGTCTTTAGCGCATCGATTATGATAATCTAATATCAGATGTGGCCCTTTTATATTGGAGAAATCTATCTACATATGTAATTTTATTACGATTCCCTTGCTGGTCAAGTGTCCTTTAATATTACGATCGCTTCACGTTACCAGTTCTTAAACGTCTACCATGTTTATTGGTCAACTCTATAAAGTAGAGTGGTTCATTAAACAGTTTCCTCACTGCGAAGCTTTTTATAACATAATTGCGCATGTTAACTTTTAACAGAATTGTACTTCATAACTTCTACTGTGTTGTATTCAATGTAATTAAAGTATTTCCAGTTTATCACCCATAAAATTCATATATTTTTATGCACCTTTATTTACGCATATGGACTTCCATTAGCAAAATTAGTTTTATCCTGGCTTCTCCAACTTTTTTACGTCTTATAAAGGAATTTTTATCGGGAGCAGGTAGAAAACTTTTAGATTAGATTAGAGCCGGCGTATTAACCGTGGTTTACGGCCGGTCGACCATAAAACCCCGTCCAGGTGAGACAACGTGTTACTTAATGATAATTTATTGCAAAACATCGGACACCGAGCAGCCAGATTTGATGACAACATTAATCTTCCGTAACTGGCCGATATAAAAATGGGGTTGTAAAGAACGAAAAAGGCTCGATCGCCACCTGAATGTCACTGAATGATGAACAGGAAGTCGTCAAACAAATTGAGACGTTTACAATGTTAGGATGGACGTTAATAAAAGCAGGACGGTGCGTTTCAACAAATGAGTTACTCGCTGTGCTCAAAGGGTGCGTGATGTATGGCAGCGGGCTGGGCCGACCGACTGAGATGATTAATGCCTCTGCGCTCAGCCTCGAGGCACGCCTCGCTTCTACCCTTGCACACCAACACGAAACTTTTAAAAAGTTAATTTACAAAGCACTTGGAATTTAACTGATAAATGTGATTGCAATATACTTCCACCTCACTTGCTGTATTTAATACCCCTTGTAGCGTATTAATTGGTATTGCATTGATGTACAATGAAGATGATCCTTAAATCTTCAGGCGGGGAGCCAATCTCAATATTTAAGTCTGAGCATGCAATAAACTCGTTCTTTCCTACGTCTTATTTATATCTGTTGTGTAACTCGTTGTGGTGAATGGAAAATCGGGTATGAAATTGGTTGTATAAAGACGTTCGCTTTCTCGGAAGTCCAGTAATCCTTTATCCACGGTCCGTGGCGAAGGATTTCGTCGCCGGATGGGTGTACCCATTAACGGCCGTTTCTCGGTGCCTCATTTAACCCGTTGCTGCGATAATTGCCACCACGTGTTTATTTCCAAGCGTTCTAATTATAACACGCACAATGGGTTGGACACGATCGGTTATTTTGGCTTCGTTCGCTTCGTCAAAGTCAATTTTGTCCAGCCACAAAAGAGGTGTTGCCAGTCGTCTGTCGTTTGATTCATTAACTGGAACCCTTTGAACTGATATATAGGCACGGTACTTTGCCTATTAATTCTGTTTCAACCTTTTTAGCTTTGGTTGGACGATGCGTTGTCGCATTAGTTTGTTTAGCATCATTGGAATCGTTGCCACCATTCTTACCTATGGTTCCTTTTGTAGTCACATTCAGTGCTCTTGTATTTCGAATGTATTTGTATGACTGTTACTTCATTCAGTAAGGCAGTTTTAAATATATAGCAACTTATGTCGCGAGCGTAATAATTTAAACATGCGTAACCTCTTCTGTGAACAACTAGATCCGGTTATCGGCCACTTGCCCCAGGATTGTATAGGAACGCTTGTACACATGTGTCACGAGTCGCCACAAAAGCTCAAGCCACAATAAACGCGCCATTCAGCCGCCCGCATCCCACTCCGCACTCATTGTGACGCGTCCTGGCTTCACAAATCATAAGAGAAAAAAACCATTATTATTGACGTAGAGACAAAGGCGTTATCGGCGTGTGATTGCTCGTCGTGTGTGGCTTACTATTGTTTCAACTTGTTACATGAAATCTCTTGCCAATTAGATGCAATAAGTATATAATATATATCTACACTTATAAATTTTGTCTGTCACTTGATACTTATTTGACCATTAAGATTTCGTCTTATATCATCGATAGCTGTTTTTCAATGTAAACATAGACACTCGTGATTGAAATCAATCCGATGTGTTTGGATACAGTTAGGTCGTTATGGTTTATTTTCCTGTTTTATATATAACAAGTGAGAAGAATGGGATATACGTGTGAGAAGCTTAGATTTTATGAAGCTTACTAAACAACACTGACTAAAGCTTCGTGCATTAAGAAGACATTTCAAGGAAATTTACTGCCCGTGTTAGTTGAAGGTTAAACGGAAGATAAAGCGATGAGATGACAAAGAGTACGTTAAGCATTAAACCGTCATAAATAAAGCTTATACAGCGAATACTGAGAGTGGAATTCCGCTAACTTCAATGTTGATGGAACTATCAGTTAACTTGCAAATATTCTGCTTTATTAGCCATTGTTTATATTATTTTCAAAACCGTGAGAACTAATTAAACATCTTTGAGTGATTTTAAACCGAAGGACTGTCAGAAGTGTACATAGTTTTTCACATTGAATGATTTGTTTGATGGTGACTACAGAACATTGTTCAAGTAAACTAAGTGAATACCAAATGTCACGAGTCATCATTGTTTTTTATAATGAAAAAGAGATTTATATCGACGTGCGAACAAGTTACAACATTAAAAGTCTGACCAAGAATGAGTTTGTTTTTGTTGTCTTCTAAAGACATATCAATCTTTTGAGTTTATGCTTCTGGCAAGTAATTAAAAAACTACGCGGTCATTTTATTTCAAAACCATATGAGACAGATACGAAGTGTTACCGCCTAAATTAATGCATCATTATATTTCTTAATTCAGGTAGCGGTTCAAGCTGTGATCACAGTCATAATTTTTTCAACTTTCATAAAACTCTTGCTAAAAAAATGTTAATGAAAATAAACAACGTTGATAGTTTCTAATGTCTGCTTTATAAAATTAAATCCTCAATGAAGGAGTTAGTACTCTACGCTGGCCATTTGTTTTTTTTTTATGATATAGGGGGCAAACGAGCAGACGGGTCACCTGATGGTAAATGACTACCGCCGCCCATGGGCACCTGCAACTCGAGAGTCACAAGTGCGTTGCCACCCTTTAAGGGTGGGAGTAGGAGAAGAGGGGGAGGGGGCGAAGAGTGGGAAGAGGGGGGAGGGGGGAAAGGCGGTAATATGGGAGAGGGAAGGGTTAGGGCCTCCGGTAACCTCACTCATTCGGCGAAATGCAATGCAAGCATTGCTTCACGGCCGGTTTTCTGTGACGCCGTGGTAACGAGCGGAGTCGATCCGGCCCATACGTGCTGAAGCATGGCTCTCCCACATGAGCCAAAAGTTGTTGCCAAAGGTTTATTGTAAAGTACACGTATATGTATCTCATCTATCTCCATCTCTCATTTTTAAAAGGTTTACTACTGTTGTGAGTTTGTATAATAAGTCACGTTTACTATTTGAGTTCTAAAATATCTTCCTCAGACATAATCAGTTTTCATTCTTTACTAATTACAAATATTTTTCAGAAGCATCCGTTGTCTTCATTGTGTTTAAAATTAAAGACATTTTCTTTTGAATATATCTTGCATTATCCTTTAATTTGCTATTACATAATATGTATAAACATAAATTATATACATACCGTTTGTGTATCTAACGGAAGTGGTATATCTCGTCCAAAAAAAAAATGAGGCGGCGAATTGTTTTCTCAAATCATGTTCCTAAAACTTGCTAAAAGCAACGCCATTATCGACCCAAATTTTTTACTGACCATAAAAAATGGTGTGTCCCTAAATTGACCAGAAATGTTCCTTGATCGGTCAATCTCCATAAAGCAGTTCCGGTCGTAAATTGTCCCTCCACATCCCGTTTGACTGTCGTTATGTCCTGACCACGCCCTGATATAAATAGTATCCAATGGTCCTGGGAATACGCTTAATAGTTTCAGCTTAGTTGACTAGGAATTATTTGTGGATTTGTTTGTAGTTGCTGTGTTGCTAATTGGAAGGAAAATTTTAGAGAATGTTTTAGGCTCTTCAAATATCATGTGATTTGTTCAAACACTGGCTTACATCGTGCTTGGCGAATAGAATTTCTCATAGAATATGATGGATAAATATATACAATACCCTTTCCTTACATTCCATGCTGCTCCAGCGATGCTACTCAAAACAACGCTAGTAGTCCCTTCTATCCTGGGTCTTCTGTAGTTTATAGATACATTAACTTTTACCCAAGGCTTCGTACACGCTAATGTAAAATTTGTCAATCAATGTATCCCTAGGGAACAATCCATTTTTTCTGGATGAAAGGTACCCAATGTCGCTTTCTGTACAACTGACAACGTCTGTACAAAATTTCATGACAATTGGTTGTGCAATTAAGGCTCGAAAGCGTAACAAACAAATAACTAAATAAACTCACTTTCGCATTTATATATAGTATTTGTTAGAATACTTGCAAAGTCGTGCTAGCACATCCTACTAATATTATGAACGTGAAGGTTTATGAGGATGTATGGATGTTTGTTGCTCTTTCACGTAAAAACTACAAAACCGATTGCGATGAAACTTGGTACGTAGATAGCTGGAGACCTGGATTAACACATAAGCTAATTTTTATCCCGAAACCGCGGGGCGCAGCTAGTTGTTAATAATAGTATAGTTACAGACTTTTTTCTATTTTTAACCGCCTATTTATAGTACTGAGTTCTTTGCCAATCGTTCATTTAAATGCTGGACAATTTGGGTTAATTACTTGTAACTCATCGCAGCCATCATAGGCGGGGGACCTCCCACAGATGTGGGTCTAAAAATATCCTTAATAACGTTCATGGTCATTGTACGCAAACCTTAATACTTATTTGGATCACCTCTGTATATACTTTGGATAAGATTGAGATCTCTACACCATTACCGTGAAAGTGAAATGTCTGTATTGTAAAAACCACTGTAGTGTTTCTGAAGACATTTATGAGATTCTGTGTATCCATATTAAGTCCATATAGTGTTTGCTTATCCCTAATTGAACGTAACTTTTACCTAATTCCTAATTCGCAATGTTATAAACAAATATTTAGACGGGCCTGTTGGTCCAGTTGTCAGTAATTCTGACTGCTGAGTCAGAGGTCGTGGATTTGATTCCCACTCAGGACAAATAATAGTGTGATGAGCACGAATATTTGTTGTGTGTATGGGTGTCATTTATCTATGATATGTATGTATTTAGTAATATATAAGTATGTTTATCAGCAGTCTGGTTACCATAGTATAGACTCTGCCTAATTTGGGATCAGACAGCCGTGTGTGAGATATATCAAGTTTTTATATTATTATATTATTCTCAATTCTCTTAATATATTTAAAAATATAAAAAATAGTAGACCACCGACATCGGGTACAGGGACCAAGGTACCGGTGGTTAGGACTCCCAAGACAGGAACCTCCTTACTATACGGGCCGTGTCGAGAACTGCCTTCTGCATCAGTCCCTTGATCCAGCCGTCTAACGCGAACCTCTTAAGGTGTTGATCGAGGCTTTTAGCTATCAATCCATGGGCAGATATGACAATCGGAACAATAATCGCCAAATCGACATTCCACATATCGACAATCTCGTGAGACAAATCCAAATATTTGATTTGTTTTTTTAATTATTATTATTGTTACATTTGTCAGCAAACTAATATAAATGAACAAAACTATACCTACCAGAACAATAATCCTAGTGCACATTCTTGCACTGCAAAGGTACACACCTTGGCTATAAGTAACAATACTTATAGCCAAAGTGTAACTACCTTTGTGAATGACATAAAAATGTATAATTCTTCCATCCTCTTCATCTATTCAATGTAAGACAGAGATACAGCAAGATGATAGTCGGAAGAATTAACTCTATTGTCATAATACGGGGTGCTGTATGAATATTACATCAGGTCATAATATGACTGCATTATCCTGTTCAAAAATGGTTAAGCTATTAATTATGTAGTCAAAGAGTCCCGTGGGTGAGGTGGTTTAGGATTGTCGGTTCATTCAGTAATAAAGTAATTTGTAACTGAACAATGAGAAATGGAGTTTGAAATAATATAATCTTTATAATTTATTCATCACTAAACGCATTTAAAGTTATATTATATGGTAGACTTCAGAACAATCCCAGCCGGGACTAATTATAATGCTTTTAAAGTACTTACCATATTTGACTGTTTATAATATTTTTTCTTACAAATGAATGCGGTCTCAAACTCAAACCATAGACGAATACCAACTACAATAAAATTGAAGAGTTGTTTTTTTTTTGGTTAAACGCGCTGATCTATCGGTCTAGTTTAAAAAAAAAGTGTGTGTGTGTGCAATTCACACACGGCAGAAGTGAAACTTCAGAAGTAACCTACGAGAGAATGAGAAAATAAAATATAAAAACAACACAAATAATTTACTAATGTTAATAAATTTAATTTTAGATAATTTATATAAAAGTTATTGGTCAAATTAACACAGATGTGTTTAATAATTAACATAAATTAATTAACCAACAAATTTTAATACGTAAATGCACAAAAATGACACCACGTTGACATTAACGCATCTGCATTATAGAAAACACTGATACTTGTATTTTATCACGTTCTCTCGTAGGCTAAATCTTAATTATGAATGTTTGTCTCTTTTTAAAGATTATAGAATACACTGTAAACTTGTATTCTATCTCATTCTCTCGCAGGCTATAGACGATTTGACAAAACTTCGTAAGTGTTAATAGAGTTTGTGATACTTACATACTTCTGATAACGTTATTTTAATTTTGAAGTCTGTTTAAGTTAAACTGGCCATTTTTATAGATAGTCAAAGTGCTTTGCTTCATATTACCCGGTGTATTTCTGGTAGTAAAGGCACATCAATAGCATACCAAATATTGGATCAAATAGACAGGGCTAATGGGTAAGGGTATCACTGTGTCACTTCAATGGGTTCCATCTCACATTGGGCTATCGGGAAATGAAGAGGCTGACAAATTAGCGAAGAAAGCTATATTAGAAGGTGAAGAAGTAAACGTTTTACCAGCCTGGTCCGAAGTTTTTATAAAATAAAAATTATAATCGAATACGGCATTTAAAGAATATTTTGATGAACGCTCAAAACTCAAGGGTATTTGGTATAAAAGTATACAATGTGAGCCTCTTCATATCCCATGGTTCATGTATACCAGGCTTAATAGAAAACAAATTGTTGCTGCATGCATATTCCAAAGCATTTTAGCTGACCCGAATTCAGAGGCAGCTAAAATGCTTTATAATTTAATTTTAAGTAGAGATAATAGTTCCTAAATACTTGGTGTAGTAGTTAGATTAGAATAAGGTAGTATGGGATTGACATCGTCATTTTTATGTACAAAAATCCCTTGTCTCAAATAAAGAAAAAAAAAAAAGTCTGTTTAAGTTTGACTTTTGTAATACATTTTCGAAACTTGACCATTTTTGAACCCGAAGGCCCGACACCATTAAGTAGATTAATCGACGCGCGACAATAAGTTGATGAAAATTACGTGCGATTGTGACCGGTCATGCGGCGGTTCGCGTTTGCCCGCTATAGAAAGAAATAAAATAACGAACAAAAAAAATGCAATATTTACGTTTATTTACTTGTTTAGCATTAGTTATTAATTATATGATTTATTACTGTGTTTCAGCTTTCAAATACATTAAAATATACGATGAAAGATTAACACCCGGTTTCTGAGAGGCTGATCAAAATATTGTTCAACTAACAGAGCTGTCAAGTTGACACTGGTGTCAAATCAATTTGAGTTTCTGGAACTACTGAAAGTTTACTAATTTATGATCCTACTCCCACCTTAAAGGCCGGCAACGCGCTTGTGACTCTTGAGTTGCAGGGGCTCATGGGCGGCGGCAGTCATTTACCATCAGGTGACCCGTCTGCTCGTTTGACCCCTATAGCATAAAAAAAAGATCAATATCATTGAAAATTGGACTTGCATTTGACATAAGATGTTGCAGTAAAGTTTGACATAAGCTCTATTAATTAATCAGGTGATCAAATCAAAGTGCCTAATCATTAATCATGTTTTCAGCAACTCAATTTATGCTGAGCAAGTGATTTGATATACGATTCGTTATTTTTTCTGTGTCCTAAACCTGAATGCGTTAAAATTTAATCTGGAATAGTGTAGAAAATAGTTGTTTTAGTTCTTGTTAAGTATAAAATTAATAACATGATTTTATTAAATGAAAATAGTGCTGTCGAAACTAAGAAGCTTTATGTATGATCTGAAACATGGATTATGGGATGGGGCCTTAAATAACAGCTAGGGTCGATTTATTGAACCGCTTAAACCTTAGAGAGACTTAGTATCCTTACATATGTTTTGCCAGAGGTATTTATATATGGCTTTGTATTTTTAAACTGAGAACCTCATGGTTGCCCTATAGTCTCGCACCCCTAATCACTAGCAGAAATATCACATTCATACTCTAAAAAGGGACTTCTCCGTTGATTCGAAGGATCTTCCTATCGCGGGCCCGAATTTGAGAATAATCTTTTTAGCCCCCGACGCAAACACGACGGGGTATTATAAGTTAGACGTGTCTCTGTGTGTGTGTGTCTGTCTGTGGCATCGTAGCTCCCGAACGGATGAATCGATTTTGATTTGTTTTTTTTTGGTTGAAAGGTGAATTAGTCGGGAGTTTTCTTAGGTATGTTTGATGAAAATCGGTCCAAGATGGCCGCTGCCACAAAATGGCTGATTACATATTTTTTTACAACTCCCTCAATATGGGTATCAAATGAAAAGGCTAGACTAGTAGAATACTATACAATATGATAAATTTCAAATCCAAGATGGCCGTTCATACTATTTTTATTACTTTGAGTCGGGGGTTTTTTAAATTTTTAATTTTTTGTCTTAAATTTCCTAAGAGTTTGAAGTTAATCAAGAAATATATTAATAGATTTAAGAGTCGCACTCACATACAGGTGTAGTACTTTCTTTCCTACTTCAGTTTTTTACTTAGTATCACCACTGACCAGTCAGTTGAAAAAACAAGTGTGAAGGACAAATGTTTTAAATAAGTGTTTTTTAAGAAAATCTCGTATTCGTATACCAGTGTTCATTACCATATCTATCCTAACATGCGTTTGCGCAGGTTAAGATTTTAATGAGCGACCAAAGCGATTGTGTTCACCAGCTTCTGTGCAGGTTGCACGCACGCACGCGACGTTGCATGACCAGGCCTTCTCTTTATTTTCCTTATTAAGCTTTTTATGGGTTTCGTACTGATTATTGGGAATTAAAACTGAACCACCATTGACGCCGAATTTTGCTGAGTTTTATAAAGTTCGGTTCTTAGCTTTTTCATTTATTTATTTACTTGTATCTGTGGCACCTCGGTTAATGTTGATTAAAATGAAAATTACGGTGTATCTATACTTCTACTTAACCGATTTAATAATAATAATAATCTTTATTTGTTCAAACATTAGTACAATACATATACTTTTATTACACTTATAACATCAGTTAGACTTAGACAATTGTATCTCTGGCCCCCACACTGGGGTACCCTGTGTCGTGGGGTCCAGTCCCTTCCGTAAGTTTCATAATAATATAAAAAAATATAATAATAGAAGATAGTGCGTGTTTATATTTGTGTGTGTGTGTGTGTGTGTGTGCGTGTGTGCGTGTGTGTGTGATAAAACTCATCACGATTTCTTTACTAACTGTAGAATTAACTTTGTTAATTACGTTTTTAATGGTTTATAATTTAATTTTTTCATGAATACTGGTGTACTTTTTTTAAAGGTTTGTCCATAGTGTTGTGACTTTCTAGTTCTTTATTTTTAAAACATATAGTTCTTTTAATTTCTATGGAAATCGTTGACTTAACTGTTCATTAGTCTTTATTAATCAATCGTATGCATAAATGTTGTAGTTATATTTCGCGATTGATGGACAATAATGACGATAAGTCAAGAATATAGTAAATATAGCTTTTCCGTCCGTTTTTTTTTTTACTTCTTTTTCACTGAATTCTCTTCTTTAGACAATAATATTTTTATAATTTAACTAATCTTTCCCCACAGTTTCAAATGCGCTTATGATCACTGCTCTGCCTCTAAGAGTCGTAGCGTGATGTTAAATTTGACTGATAGTTCCTAAAATTAGCGCTTTTAAATAAACAAACAATCAAACAAAAAACTCTTCAGCTTTATGATATTAGTATATATAATATAATAATAAATAATAATTTGATGCGGGAGAGCCATGCTTCGGCACGTATGGGCCGGCACGACCGGAGTGATACCACGGCCTCACAGAAAACCGGCAGTGAAACAATGTTTCATTGCTTTTCGCCGAGTAAGTGAGGTTACCGAAGGCCGACCTTTCCCTCTCCCCCTCTTCTCCCCCTACCCGCACTCTCTTCTCCTCTTCCTACCCTTCCCCTACTCCTCCTTTAAAGGCTGGGTACGCACTTGTGACTCTTGAGTTGCAGGTGCCCATGGGCGGCGGTAGTCGCTTACCACCAGGTGACCCGTCTGTCGTTTGCCCCCATCATCCCATAAAAAAAAATGATAACTTGACACTTCTCACACACGATCGTCCGATCTAACACTAGGCACAGCCTGTGCTATGGTAACCAGACAGCTGATAAACATACTTATATATTACTAAATACATACATATTATACTTGGATAAATTACATCCAGACACAGAAAAAATTATCATGCTCATTACATAATTATTTGTCCTGGGTGGGAATCGAACCCACGATCTCTGGCTTAGAAGTCAGGATCACTAGACCAACAGGCCAGTCAATGTGGATTCTTTGGAAAGAAACCCCTAAATTTGGACCAACCTGGTGGATGGTTTATATATTTTTTGATGAGCATCAACAATATAGGTACATAGGCAAACTACATTGTTTATGGGTGGCTAACTACTAAATTCTTAGGCAAACCAGTTATAGACAAACAGTTCATTCATTAGCATCAGACATAACATTTTATTTCATTAATTTATTTCATACAAATTATTGATAAAATTTAAAGTTAATAAAGTAGGGTGGCGACTTCCACTTACAGCAAAAACATACTCCAACATCATCTAGCGAAGACGAGCTGAACTACGAAGTAACTACTAATCCTGCATCGCGCTATGAGAGTTCTCGCGCAGGTTAGTATATATACAACTTCCCAACATCAACCGTTAGGCCGCGGCCTGCCAGGCATGATCTCCTATACTGGTCTAAGGATCCTCTTAATATAGAAAACAATAAAAACATGTAGTCGTAATTTAAATGGCAAAATCAACCATGATTATAATTGAGGAAAATTCTTTTACTGTGTAAAAACATTTTTCCGTAAGCCATAAGTTATTAGTTAATGTCTTATCACCGCCGATATTCTATTATAGATTGTCATTGGATAGCCTTTGTATTTGAGGGAAATAACACCTGTTGAATCAAATCCAAGATTAAATTAAAGATTATATATAATTGTCAAAATAATAGAATGCTTTGTGTACGCCTATGTCCTAGGACCCTATTATATAAACTTTATCGCACGAAATAAAAGTTGATTTAACAATCACCGCCTTTCCAAAATTACTTTTAATTTTTAACATTTCGACACTACATTAGATAAAATAAATACACCATTATCGACTTACATAACGAAGGAATCTACAGCACTGAGCTTTATAAACTACTATTTATTCAAGAGAAATATTCTAAAAGCGTATAACAATTTGTAGTGAAATACAATACTATATCAAAGAGTGTTCGTTTAGAAAAGAGGCACCTGTGACCGTGTTTACTGAAACAACAATGCAATATGTCGACGGTTCAATAAGGCATAGGAGGTAGCGGAAGCGGGTACCTGATTGAAAAAGTACGTAGTTTATCACTTGCAAGTTAAGGTACAGTGGCGTCGTCTGTGTCCCGCGGCCGCGGTCATTTTACCGTTCGTCGATATCGATCGATCTTGGGTATCTTTGGGTACTTCATTATTGTAAATCTAATTATAGTACCAGGAATGCCTTTTAAATTCTGTCATTTACATATTTACCCCCAATTTTGAATTTGGATCTGTTCAATATTCGAATTTGTTTTAAATCGGAATCTTAAAACAATTAAAAGTATTAAGATCAATGCTTTTGTTTAGTCACAGCGTTGGTTCGAATATGTAAGGTTACGTACGAAAATGCATCTTTGTAAGGAAAATGTGCATGCAATAATTTTTTACAACTTTCGGAGAGGCCTAACACGGCTTCAGTTCCATGATGAAACCCCATGTCTGCGTATGTCGAACGCTGGTATTTAGAATTCCAGCAAGGATATACCAGTTTTAGTGACAAATCACGGGAAGGACGTCCGAAATCTGCCTTTACTGAATATAACAACACCATTGCTGTGAGACACTTAATTCTCGAAGATCGTCATGTGACATAACGAGAGATAGAGGTGTTATTGGGTATCTCGGGGACAACCATTGAAAAGATCTTGCATGAGGCGCAAGAAAGCTGGTGTAAGAAAGCTTGTGAGCCGTTCGATACCGCATTTGCTTTCCGACAATCAAACGGCGGCCCGCGTCAGATGGTGTAAGAAAACTCTTCAAAGGTTTAACCGAGGAAAGTCAAATCACGTCTACGACATCATCATTGGCGATACGATCCAGATTCTTTAGAATCTACAACAGCCTGCAATCTGGGTCTTACAAGACGAGCCAAAGCCGACTAAAGTTGTTGGCTTTCGAAGCTCTTAAAGAAGATGGTGGCCACATTCGTTGCAAAAAACGGCCATGTTGCGACGATTGCACCTGAAGATCGTAGGACGGTTAATAGATAATGGTTTACCATAGTTTTTTTACCACAAGTCATCGCCGAACTTCGGAATTCTAACCCAAAGCGACGCATCATCCTATACCATGACAAGGCAAGCTCACACAGCGCTCGTCAAGCGATTCAATATTTGAAGCAGGAAAAGGTAGAAATTCTTGACCATCCTCCGTACATTCCTGACCTAAGCCCTAACGATTTCTTTACATTTCCTAAAATTAAGAAAAATCTGCGAGGCCAAAGGTTTGAGTCCGGTGAAGAAGCAGTCGACGCTTTCAAGTCAGCCATATTGAACACGTAGGCGTGTTCAATATGGCTGACTTGGGAGTGGAATAAATGTTTCAATAACTGAAGGTTCTAGTTGTGTTTTTTCTTTCCTCAAACGACAAAACTTAAAAAGCATGCCACGTATACCTTTCAGTCTTGTACGTCTACAAAAAAATTTGTGTTTAATGTCTCATAATTAATAATTCAATTTATGTAAAATATTTTGCACTGTACTTCTGCAATGTTTATTAATTACTAATTACGCTCAGAAGTCTCTACAATAGTCGACGAGCAATTCTATTATTAAAATTCACGATTTGGAATCGCTTCGTCTTATACCTTAAAACAATTGTGGTTAAAAAAGGGGTTAAATTTGTAAAACATTTAGTATAACGTCACGGAGCTACTGGAAAAAAATATTACATTACATTGCGGCACGGAAGGGATGTCTCACTGTGTTTCTCCTTTGTTTAAAATAAAATTTTGCTACACACATATTTTGAAACGGAACTTGTTCATTCTCTACCTCTCTTTCTGGTTTTCATTGCTTCAAACCCATTATAACCATCACATGTCATCGGCCAAAAAGGACTAATACGGATTGTTATCAATTTGATAATAGTAACTTAATTTTAAAATCCTTTGAAGAAAAGTAATTAAAAAAACAAAAAGAAACAAAACAAAAAATACTATACATACTTATATATTCCCTATGAAATAATATTTATTTTCCAGGATACTCTCTCACAACATTTGGGATTGGTACAATATTTAAGTACTTATTCATCGCATATCGAAAGCGTCTGTTTGCCGCCATCAAAATGACAGTTACAAAAGTTTTTTGAAAGCCCTTTTTATATGGAAGCAACGAACGTCAAAAAGTTTAATAAAATAAAATGTGTTGATTATGGCACCACTTTGCCGGGTGACAGTCATGTCTATATTTTTATCGCGAAAATAAAAAAAATAATACAGTTAGGCATATTTGGGCGACATCGTAAAAATGTAATGCCTTACTTTAAAGATCCAATTTATAAGAAAAAGTTTGTTGACAGGTATTTTTTAGCTTTTTATAACACTACCAGTATTATTAAATATAATAACTTTTTTAAATTATCAGGCAATACATTTGCATGAGTCAATAAAATAAACTAATATACTATGATTGTGCTTCACTTTTAAATATTAAAATAATATAAAAATGTTATTATATTTTATATTGGGCCAATCGAAGTTTACTCTCGGGCAGTGTCCGTTTATTCGCGAATTTGGAGTAAATTTTAATAAACAATAATCGTAAAATTGTAGTTTACAATTTCATTACGCCATCACAATCTCAAGTGGTGTATTGGCAGTATATTATAATTTTAATAATACGACTGTCAATGCGTGGGTTTCGATTGCAATATTTTATAAAGCTGTTATTATTAGTTATCTTTTTGGTTTATATGACTATACTGATCTAAATTCTGTGACTGTGACATATATTCCTCTCTGTGACTTCATTAACTGTAATATTAAAGATTATAGATATTGCATTGTTTATTAGATTGGTAAGTATATTTTTAATGAAAATAGACGAAAAAAGTTGTTTTCTCAGTTCGTTGTTGATATAATGAGAAATCAGATACCTATCTATGTGGGACGGTATGCCATATTTCGGTAGCTTATTTTATACTCATCGTCAAGCTATATCAGTAGTAGTAGATATACGAAGTGTAATATATTATGTTCAACATCTCACGGATACTCTTGGGCAATTTCGTCGGACCCACCGTTGCTACGAGACGGCTGTACACGGGGGATTGTGTTCCCCATCTATCTATAGAAGCTTATCTTTCAATGTACTGAGTTCTTTAAGTCAGGAAATAGGCGGTCACCTTTAGAGTAAAAAAATAGAATTATAACCTATAACTTAGCTTGATTAGTATAACCAGAGTAATTACGTATATATCTACATATATTCTGAGTGGCAATTTCGTTATTTTGAAACTAACAGACAGCCATAATATTTTATGAAATGAAAGTCTACAAAGTCTTTAATTGGAATGGAAAAATTGCGCTCTGCTTTCGCCACCACTGACTCTTACCATAGAAAAGCCTTATGTAATCGAAGTACCATAACCTACATAAAAAAATGAGACTCCAGAGCAGTCTACTCACCCTTTATTTGTCCCAAGGGGCATGACCCTGTAGTCGTGTCAGTCGCTCGTAAAACTTGCCCCAATAAAAATGAAGCCAGCCCGTAGAGCCGGCTGAGTCTTTACGAGTTGTGGCGTACGCATGATTATAACATATGTGTATATGCTTGTGCTCATTTAAATAAAGTAGACTTGGCTTGAGTTAATGTGCTGGTGCTTTAAGACCTGCTAGTTTATTTAGTACGTTTGCCTTTATTTTCTATGGTCATTAATCAAAATTATATATTTAATGACCAACTAAGGTTGGCAAGCAATCGGTTACCGTTGCCATACGTCATCCCGCTCCTTGGGGTAGATATAATTTACCTTTGTACTGTAGGAATACAAACAAGGTCTTACAACTTAAAACCATTATTTGCTTACTCATAGCTGTATTATGGGTATCTTTAAGTGGTGTATGATTAGATATATCTTACAAGTGATAACGATGGCTAAAGAATATGACTAAAACTAAGTTATTTTTTATCTTATAATGCTAACTTCGTAACTAATCCAACTAATCCTGAATAATATAAATGCAAATTTGAGTTATTTTTATTTTTAAAGACAACTCCCGAATTAGGAATATTCCTGTGTCGCGGGGGGCTTCACAAACATTTAAACAACGGAAACAAAGAAGACCCAGACTCGGGACGACTATTTGTGGATTTGAACCCACAACACTCGGCGAGACGCTTAAACCATAGCGCCATCCGTGCAGTCATCAGTTTGTTTGATACGCTTTCGCTACTCAATAATAAAATTTTTGATGTACCTTGTCAGGGATATAAAAAAAGACATAGACTACCTTTCATTCAGAAAACATACTGTTCCCAAGAGATAGAAAAAGAACCTTTAGATAATTCTTTGGATGTCCAGCTTAAAAAACCTACATTAACGAAGCCTTGGGCAAAAAACTAATAAGCCTACCTAGACTTAATTATGTATTTACTGCAAGGCTCGCTTGGCTGAGAGGTTTTGGGATAGGGGTGTCGGTGTAGGAGGATATCAATTAGAGAGAGAGAGGCTGTGGATTATATGAGTTATATTGGAAACTGAACTAGCTACATTCTGGATTATACATAGAATAGATCTGGTGCAGCAACTTGACAGCCGTTCACTCTGACTGCCCGACGCACCTCCTCTGCTTCTAGCTTCTATCCATTATACATTTTAAAATATTTATTTTACAATCGATTCATATATTATATTACCAGCCAGCTTCTATCAATACTCAAAGGTGGTTCGAGTATTAAATTACTGCTGACGGACCTGTGACCACGGCCAGTGCAACCTGGTCGAAAGGTCAAGGAATTTCAGAGATATGTGATACCTATTTCGTGATCGCGTTAATTCCTAAATTCAGAATTAAGTATGTCATCAAATCAAATCAAATTACTTTATTTGCGGGAAAAGTGGTACAGATATGATGATACAAAAAATGTTGTTCCTCAAAATGCACCAAAATTGGCATGCAAATACCATGGTTACGCAACCAGAACTGCACTAACGCAGCCATACAAGTACACAATTAGACTTTTAAAATGTCACCAAAAAATAAAAACAATGTTATGATAATTATACTTACCAAGTTTTAATGATACCAATAAAGTCACAACAAACACACCATGTTAAACAAGAAACACATACTCGCATCAAAAATATATATTATCGAGTCCCAAAAAAATCTTTCATTGTGTAAAACGTGTGTTTTATTAACCAGGTTTTCAGTTCCTTTTTCATTTTTTGTAACGGTAGCTCGCGAATAGATTTGGGCACCTAATTAAACACTTTTATACACATCCCATAACAATTATTTTTAAATAATGATGTCATCATGGACTCAATCATGGAACCCGAAGGTTAAAAAATTAGTATAGCGTATATTTTAATCCATGATTTTTTGAACATTATACACAATTTGACGTTAGTAAGAACGCAGTTGACGCAGTCAGGTTTGAACTCACCAACACTTCAAAAATTGATTGCTTTCAATATCCGTTAACCTATTTAAGTAAACAGTTATAGGAAACTATTAAGATAACATCCGAACACGTAGGAAATACATTATTTGTTACTTCGTGATAACTGAAATACAGGGTTGATGTTATAAAAAATGGCTTAAAATAAAACTCAACACATTGAGACATAATTCTTTAAAAAAAAACCGACTTCAACAAAAAAAACTATTCCATAAAGACTTATATATGGTCTTCTCATGGATGCCATTGTCAGAACTGGACCAAATCAAAATGGGACTACACGGGAAGCACCAGCTTTCAAATAAAAAACGAATCATCAAAATCGGTTCACCCAGTCGAAAGTTCTGAGGTAACAAACATAAAAAAAAAACATACAGTCGAATTGAGAACCTCCTCCTTTTTGAAGTCGGTTAAAAATACAATAACAGCATTTTATTCTAACTGAACAGTTTTACTCAATTTCAAATGAATATAAATGTACATTTCTTTGTACACTGAATGGTTCTGTATCTACTCAAATATTTTAACAACCCTTTATTTCTAGTAACTACTTGACTCAAAGGATCTACATCTACAAATGAATGCAGAATTCGCATTACTGACAAGTGACGTCACTATCTAGAAAGTGGCTTGGTACTTGAAATCTAAATTTACCGTACAGAGAGCACTCTGTCTGAGGTCAATAGAAGCATTGACAGGAATACTGGGGAACTTGCGTACGATATCACTTAAATAAAATGTAGCAATTGATAATGCTCAACTCTTTAAATGGAGGTTAAAAGATGCAAGTTAAAATGGTTGCCCAGAATATTGCTTTTGCAACTACTGCGATACCTATTAATAAGATATTTTAAAGGAATAAGATGTTGGTTAAAAAATGACGCAGTATCAATGTCGCGATAACATAGTCAGTCATTAGGATTGATTGATTTAGAGTACTGTTTTGGGGAAAAAATGAGAATCTTCATTTTTTTATTATTCTTATTAGCATTTTTTTTTTAATTAAAGATGAAGAGGAAGAGGAAGGTAATGAAACTGAGTATAATAAATATATTAGATAGCAATTAATACATAAATTCTTGCTATAAATTGCGCAGAATTAGTGTCTAGAACCAAGAAAGTTAAATCACATAGACATTCACATACACAATCGAATCACAAGAAACAACAAGGAAAACATTAATTATATAAAAACACAATTAAATTATCGAATACCAATTAAATATCAAACGAAACTCTTCAAAAAATGAAATTTGGAAGTGCGAGCATAAGAAAGAATAATCTGATACCATTCAAATAAAATTAACTTTGGAAATACTTTTTCCGAAAGAATAAGAGATAGCTAGTGTCTGAAAACAAATCTTGAATAGTTGGTACTGATACTAAAATAAGCGAAACAAACTATTTCACACTTCAAGCCTACAATGACGGTATCGCCATATTTATCGAAGAGGTCAAGCTCGATAACCTTCTTCATATTGATTACTAAATAAATAATTAAGACAGATGTACAGTGTTCTCATGTAATTGTAGTGATCAAATTAATAACGTTTTTGTAATTGCAATAAATTATCGTAATGATCGTAATCATGGTAAAGAATAGATCAAAATGTTAAAATTTTCCAAACAAATGTATTGAAAGTTGCGGTCTTTAATGTTTGTCAAGAAATATAGGAACAACTATTAAGTTGTTCCTATATTTCTTGACAAACTTATGTAGTTGGTTTAAGCATTAGCTTAAACCAACTAAATAAGTTTGAATAATGTATCCGCTGGCACATTACTTAACAATCTTTGAGCATCTAATTTATTTATTGTAAGTGGAAGTATATTGTTAACACTATCTTGGCCGTCATTTAAAGAGTACGATCTTAAAATTCTGTCTTACTTTTCCTTCCAAGATTCCAGTTCTAGTCTTTGCTCAGACCGTATATAATGTTTTTCTGGAATATTATCATTATGTAGACATTACATGCCACTTGCCGCTTGAACGTGTCATTCATCCTTACGATTACTTTGAAATCTATCTCTGCAAATTTTCGATCTAGGTTTAAAATACTTTTGTAGGAGAGAGAGATATGAAATGATGAAGATTGCTGTGCCTTTTAACAGCTGCATAACCTTTAAAATTCTATTTTTCTAAAAAAGGTAAGGTTCTATTTGTGGCCGGAAACTCAAAATGCAAATACAAAAATTAGTACGACAATAATATAAAAGAACAGGAAACAATATAAAATCGGTCGTCTAAAGTTCAAAAGATTTTATGCAAATCATCGCCGTTATTTGTACTTGTGAGAGCAATAAATATGAAACATTTATGTTACTACGTGACAAGGCATTTGTAATTTTGGAATTACTAACATTAAAGTACTAATGGACACATCAAATTTGCTATAACCTGTCCATAGATTTTATAGAATGCTATATGAATGGACATTTGTCTCAGCAGCTTCAAATAATGATAGCATTTAATCTTCAGGGAGAATATGTTGTTGAAATACTCTAAAAAACTCGTTATTACACTAATATATTGATACTATGGTAAAACTCATGCTGTCGTGTTTTTGTTCCCTTCGTCACGTTTGGTTCAGCTATTGCAAGGCGAATAACGTTTCTTGACAGTTGCAATTTGATTGACTGTCAGCATATCCAAACTTCTGACAACTTCTTTCACTTATCTAACTTCTCTTCTTGCAATTTTCATATCCACTTATAAAATATGTTGATTTCAACTGATGTTCAGATTTTCTTTAATCAAATTCTTAATACTTTTTTTAAGCTTCTATGTTTAGAAACAGGAAGGAAGTACCAAATGTTTTTTCCAAGTTAAATTCTAAACATTTTTCGGATACTGTTTGAGGGACTTCCCGTGGCTTTGATGGTTCGATGTACAGGGTTATCAAGCGCTGAAATTAAGACTGTACTTCTTAATTTTTTTTAATGCTTCTACAGTAGGGCTCACATTTTATATATAGAACCGCTTCCATCAGACGTTGACTGATTGTTATCCAGAGAGCCACAAAGAATAGAGTAACCGCGGGGTAAGGGTGGGACACTAACAATTTAATGAGGAAGTAATCATCAGTTAATGTGCAACCGCCAACATTGAACTCATTGAAAGATTGCTTCAAAGAATCTAAATCCCTTTCTCGAATGGATTTGAAATCTGAGATGCCAATGCAGATGCTTAAAGTAAATGGTCATTAACTTTTATTGGATCCAAAGAAATAAAGATTCTTCTGTTGACTGTTGAGTTGTTCAATTCTACATTTACAGAAATTCATTTACATTTTAGAAGAAAAAGAAGAAGAAAATTGGTTGTCTTGGACTACTACTTCAAATTGGCTGTACAAAAGAATAGAGTTGTTTTCTGAATTCTTTAAAATCATACCCTTTTACGTAGGGCTAAAGTTTTATTTACGTTAACATATTTTTAGTTCTACAAAAGAGAGATGAAACATTTATTTTCCTATTAGACATGTCACATGTCGTCAAGTCCTGACGAGTGGCTACCCTAGCATCATAACTCACGTGTACCGTCCGATGACCCGTCGGGCGGAAGCGTACACCGCGCGGCGGCGCTGGCGCGAGGCAATAAAATAATGATGATTTATTTGTAAACACGCGCGATGCGTGCCCGTCAACGGGCGATCGTAATATTGTGTATACCTAGACGACACAGTGGATTCTGATGCTAATCGCATGGAAAGTAAACGGTTTTGTTTAAGGAAAAACACTTTATCGGGTTCTAATGATTACATATTACAAGAACTTGGAACATTTTTCACTTAGCTGGTTGCTTATTGCGACAGAGAACCCACTTGGACATGAGACGTAAGAAAATCACGAATTTGAAACTTGATACTCCACACAACTCAACACATCTCATACACGGCCGTCTGATCCCAAACTAGGCAGAGCCTGCGGATACATTTCATTATTATATTAATAGTTACTATTAGGTAATAAATATATGGTTCAGTATGTAAGTATTTTTTTTTTTAGTGCGGTCATAAACCATAAATGACCATAATAGAATATGAACCCTTTGAAACTTCGTACTTATTTCTTAAAAAGAAATACCTTTAATTGAATTATTAAACTATTCTACAATGCCTTAATATGAAGGCAAAGGTTGAATAAAATGTATTCGTTATTTTATATAAATTACAAACTTTGTTTCATAGTAATATGAATATGATCACTATTATACATTACAAACTAATACAACATTAATTATAGTAGGTACAAAATTACAAATAAAAAAAAACTTAAATGGTGATGAAGGTGATGATGAACATAAAAATGTTGTGGTGTTTTCATTCCCCATATTTTTTTGCGGAGAAATTAGATAGGCAAATATAGTGAGTATCAGGCAGTGAAGAGATACACAAATTTAACTTCAGTATACTATTACAACTATTTACCACAAAAAAAAACAATGACCACTTTACACGTTTCAATATCAAACGATAATATATAATATATGTATTACGATTATTATGGTTTAAAATATAGTGGGTTTTGTAATTTTAATGTTATATTTATAAGTAAATTAATTAATTATTAATTATATGTAATTGATTTAGTACCGTCATATTATAGCTTATAATTATACTTGTATAAATATGTAATTCACATTTGTTTTTGCATGCTGTATTCACCTGTAATTAATTATGCAATCAGCCTTAAAACCTCAATTTGTAACACGTGTAATGTATCATTGTATATAATTGTTGGTGAATCCAATAAATAAATAAATTTACAGATTTATATTTCCCACACCTAGATCTAAAGGGAGCTCAAAAAATCACTTTTTACAGATAAGGTGAAAAACTAACTGTGCACTGCAGGAGTTTCGGAGTTTTATAAGCAGCTAGAAGGAAGATATTGTAGGAATCTTGTGTTTTAATCATGTTTTGGGGCTGAAAATTGTATTTTTATAGTTATTTCTCTAATGCTTAACAATGTATTGTATATTTGTTTAGTTTTTGAGTTGAGCCTGTGTTGGTGAATTTAGCGTCTAGCGTCGAGTGGTGGTGATATTTTTAAATTTGGTTTATTGCTCTGTAGGTATTGAGATAAGAAATTCGATGGTGTGCATAACTCAAAATTTTTGAGTTAGCTCCCTTTAGATCTAGGGGTGCGATTTATTTACTTTATCTGCTGGTAAATTTAGAAGTACATTATTAGAAAAAATATAGTTTATAGTTTTCTTTTTCTTTAAAATCCAAATACGTATCCAAATATATTTATGCGGTATTATTTTTTCTTGTTAATGTATGTATAATATTCTTTTACAAAAATGTAACTTTTTAGTTACAAATTTATATTTTATAGTTGTATAATATGTGGATAACGTAGGGGGTTACACATATGTTCAATATGAAATTGAACCTGTCTTAATTACTGTTTGTTTTTGCCAAATAAATAAATAAACATATCCGTAATGACGTCCTAATTATAACTATTGACGTATTTTAAAGTAAAATAGAAAATGGTTTACTAAAACATGAAATGATTTTAAAATTATAGTTAAGGCAATTGCATCACATCCGCTTGCTACTGTACGATGCGCCCGCGCACCCAGCAATTGTTTACAATAGCTGATCTTGTTTATTTTCGCTGCATATGGATTAAAAAGCTTCGAAGACTCCATACTGCGTTTATCGTGTCTTTATATTTATATACAGTTTAATAATATGTTACTGTGCTTGTGTATATACGAATGTTATTATACAAGTTTTTCCCGCGTCTATGCTTGTCAATCAATCAATTATCGAATCCTTTGGGAACAGTAGGTACTTTTTTTCTAGATAAAAGGATCCTATGTCCTTTTCTGTGACCCTAAAAACATGTGTGCAAAGTTTTATGATTGTCGGTTTAATATTGGGTAGAATTACCTGTTTATAGGCGTTTTAATGTATTGCGTAGTTTAGAGTGATCATAGGATATTTAGGTACTTTTTCCTTAATTAAGTACTTACCTGAGATACTGGTTATAGGGCTGATTTGATACTGCGATTTCTAACCTTAGACCTTTTACCTTTAATTTCACAATAGCTAATTTAACCAAAAATATCATAATTCCCATATCAAAACACCTGCAACATTTTTGTCATTGGTATGTTGCTGGCCTTATCCCCCCATTGAACTTGAGAGACTGCTTACAAGCAGAAGAAAACGAACACTAATAGAATACTTACTGTCTTATTGCGAACTCCTCTAGGGAGGTAAGTTCAAACTAACTTAAACTAGAAAACAATCACGATTGATGGTTTTAAATTAAATTTGCGTGGATACCTTATAGTTACCTACCAATACACTGTTTTTACAAGCAAACGTGAACCTTAATAACATATTTTAGTGTAATCAACTCAGAAAACCAGGTTGATTACATGCATCAGCGAATAATTAAGGTCCAGTCACACTTAATTCACAACCCGGGTATTGTAAAATCTGACTAAAATAATAAAGGCAAAGATCGTAAACTAGCTAAACATAAGTTGTAAATCAATAACTAAGCATACGGGCCATGTTTCGACATGTCTTAACTGAATTTATAATGGTCAGTTTTCGACATATATACATGTGTCAGAGCAGTCAAACTATTATTTTTATTGCTTCCCGCGTTTTTAATACACTGAGATGATGACATGTTTGTGCTATAACATGGTAATAAAATTGTGCAAGGAATCCCTATTAACAGGATGATTCATAAAACTATACTTAACGAAGATTAGACAGGGTTAATTTTGACGCCCTGATTCTGATGCTAGACGGCTTGGAACTCTCCAGCAACAGCCAGTTCATCCATATAATTCCCTTTCCTACTATTGCCTTACCTTCATACCTAAATTTCTCTTTCAATATCTTCCCAATTTTCCCATATTTTCCCAAGTGTCCGGTTGACGGCAATAGGCTTGTTATTACGTGGGTGGGACTAAAACATAGTTGGCAAAATGTAGGGTTAAATACGCCTCTGTCTACCGGGGCTATGGGATACAGGGGTGACTGTATGTATGTATGTAATTCTGACCTCCTACTGTTTTTTTTATGGGATAGGGGGCAAACGAGCAGACGGGTCACCTGATGGTAAATGACTGCTGCCGCCCATGGGCACCTGCAACTCGAGAATCACAAGTGCATTGCCGGTCTTTAAGGTGGGAGTAGGGGAAGGTAGGGAACTACTAGTGCTGCAATGTAATAGCAACCGGTAAGAGCTTGACCTTGGTCACCAACTTAGTTAAACATAAGTCTCATACAAAACCGTTCTATTTAGACATTTGTAAGGTAGCAAACACAGTTTGTATTACTTATGCATTTGTTTATGTATTTATTTACCTTCAAAATTAAATTTAGAAAAGGCATTGCACACGACTGATTAGTAGTTTATCTTAATTAGACTATAATCGGGTTAAACAAAAGCTCAACGCTCAGAATAATAAGGATGTATGAGTGCTGTAAAGTAATTAATGAATTTTGTTATCTAAAGAGATGTCTAGAGTCTAGATGTCTAAAATAATTCTCTATGGTTACATGTGAAATTATTCAAACTCCTGTTGTTGACTTGGGCAATTTAAAATTCGTACCGCTATCAAAGGTTTATACTATAGTATTTACATGTACTTGTTTTATGATGCACGCGCAGAGGCAAAGAGGTGTATTCATGTTTTTGCTCATTGGTCTTCAATATCGTTTGACTTTGACCACAGACAACAAAAATAATAATGCCTCTTTTACATCTGACCAATCAATGGTAGCCTACGAATTATGAAATGAGTTTTCTGTATTCTTCCTAGAAAGTTTATTAGAGAGTTGTCACCAAATAATATATTCTTGGTCAGTCTTGTCTATGAATGGCGGTAGTATTCACATTACGTTGAACATGATACGACGTCGCATAATATGGAAATTATGCAAAAATTTACATGTGACAATGTTTCTCGAAATTCGTATGATAGTCGGGTTTTGTGTGAGAATTATTATACACACCCATTTCCTAAACAAGGATGAGCCGTATGTTTCCTTTGCCCCTTAGTGATATAAAAAAATTTGTGTTTTTTAGTGATATAAATATTTCTGAAAGTAAAACTTGTTGACACCGCGACTACCATTCTTCTGATCTTACTGAATTTGTGAAACATAATTGAGAAATAAAATACAACAAAGATCACGATGTTCCTGTTTTTAAACCGTGTTAGCGTATTGTTGTTTAAAAGTGGTTGTTGCTTTCTAACTATTATTAAGAGTTTTTTTTTGGGACATAGACTGACATAAGTTGACAAAAAGTACTGACAAATATGAATGTTTTGAGAACGCACACTTTCTTGTTGCTCAAAAACCGAAAACACCGCATTTCTATCAAAAAAATATGTCGTGTTTTATGAGCAATGAGCAAATTAATGTACTGTAAGAAAAACAGCGATGTTTATCTATTATGTTAGCAAATTTCATAGCAAATACTTTCCGTAAATAATCTGCTAGTTCTTAACGCTATCCAATATTCTTCTGGGTGTTCCAACTTGTTTGTTTTTATTTCAAAGTCTACAAACATCAATCCCATTCCATAACGTATAGTTATTACTTTTCATGAAACTTTTACAACACATTTAAGTGGCAAAGTAGTAAACAAGTAAACAGTATCAAATGTAGGTGTCAAAGTTATAGTATGATAAGGATAGTAAAGATTATACGACCGAATTGAGATGTCAGTGGGTGTGATTGCTTTACTAGCGGCTATTGTCGTTTACGATATAGTCGAGTTATGGTTATAGGGGTCCCGTTAACAGGTCAAAGGTTTATTTATATAATTGATGAATAAAGGAAGCATATGAATGAAATATTTGCTTTGAAATTTACGAGTAATTTAAAGACGGATCTGGAAATACTGTGAGTGGGTATTGTTTCTGTGTTATGATATTACAGTGAATAAATTAAACAATTATTGACGGTTGAGTAGATTCGTCATTGTTTTTGTAGAATACTCAACTGTCAAACAGCAAGGGCACACTCAACTGTCAATCGAAGAAGCACTCCTGAATAGCAGTTACGAAGTCATAAAGGCAATATTTCAGCCAATCACCCTTATCTACATCTGATGGTTAACGGTTACCGGCAACTATATCATAAGCAATCCCTGTGGTTTTGAACATATAAATGTCGGTTCTGATAATCAATTATCCATTTATTTGGAGCCTGGAAAGGCTGGTAATCTGTCATACAAGACTATGTAGTACAGATACCAGTCTATCACACATATCGACCTTCTGGACAGTGTAACACCTAGTTTGTAACTGCTTTTCTGTGTGAGAGAGAAAATAAATAAATGATTTGATTTGATTCAAATCAAATGTTAGCAATATTAAAAAATCTCTTCAACGATTACAAAAGAGCTGATGATCTTCGAACGGCTGAACAGATTTTCTTGAATTATGTCTAAGAATACTCGCTCAAGTCACCTTTCAAACAAAAAAAATAGATCAATTTAAGTTTCAGTAGCCAACATTTTTTTGGAAACAGTGGTATGTTTTTGCAAGTGATTGTTTCACATTATTTTCAAATACATCATTTCTGTCAGCAGATAGTAGGTAGCTAATCCATAGCCTAAATACTCTTGCTCATAACAACAGTTTCATTACTTGGCAATCGTAAAAAAAAAATATTTTTGGAGATTGGCAACACGGCATTACAATACTTATAAATTAAAATGAACTTTGACTTCCCTTCAACTTATTGAGAGCATTAGATAAACATGTAATTTTACGAAATGATATATTATTATGCAATTTAACATGTCATAACCTAATTTTACAGATAATAACTGTCTTAATTTCATTGTTATTTAGAAAATGAATGGAGTGTATTAATGACAGATCGTATATTAGTTTTGTTATCATTTTATCATATTCTAGTCCTTTCATAAGTCCGCTTCGATTTGTCTTCAAAGATGCGCTATCATTTTATTAACTGTAGACCTCTTCCACTTTCCGTACCATTATAGTTTAGATAAGTATGTATACGTTTTGTGTGTTCCATTTATACCAAATTATTTTCGATAAATAAAAATGTAGGTATCGTTGATCTTTGTTGATTTTCGCGTGCAAGGTTTGAGATGGTGGGTTAGTATTAGGTTTTGCTTCTACCTTCCCTTCTTGCTTATCTCTCCCTCTCAATATACTCTCAATTTTCACATCTTTAATTCCGAAAGTGCCTGATTGGCAGCGATAGCCTTGCGTGACTTCTAACACGTGGCTGGAACCAAATTTTAGTCGGTGTTTAGTGTTTTACCACTTCTACTTACCAGTTCGGACATACTGGCGTAAATGTATGTAGGTATGTAAATTTTCAAGAGTAGCAGGTAGTCTAGAATCATATGTGATAGACAGCGATACCCGATCAACGTTTACGTCGTACCAAAGATCATCATCCTTCGTGGCCCTACTAAGTTGGGGTCGGCTTTCAGGCTAACTGCGATACGGCCGAACTTTGATATTTTACGTGACGCGACTGCCATCAGACCTCCACAACCCAAGTACTAGGCGATATCGAAGTTGTGTAGTTAGACCAGGTTGTCAGACTTTCCAACTATCCGTAACGAATGCCACAGATGTTCACATGGCAACCAGGACCGACAGTGTAACGTGTTCTTCGAGGCGCGGAGGGGTCTCGATGTGATAAGAACGGTCACCCATCCTAAGACTGACCTGGCTGACGTGTCAAGTTACTCGGTTACCACTTAGCCACGAGCCCCTCGTCGTTACGTCGTACCAAAGATACAGTTAGGAAAATAAACGTAGGTACACATACTTTTATCTATTCCTTCGCTATAAAGAGGGCTTGCATGTTAAATATCAAACAAAACAAAAAATGCAATGAAAAAGACGATGTCTTATTTTTAGACCAACACAGAGTCAATTTATTAAGTGCAAAGTCCCGCAAAGCCCTAGTGATCCAGTTAGGGATAATAAATATTACCACCAATTAGACACATTTCAATTATGGCAACACACTCATCCCAAGGCCACTAATTGTATCTGGTTGGAGCCATCAATTGCCTGCATTGCATATAGCAACACTGCTCACACCTTAGTCAGTTAATAATACGATGCATTTTTTATATTGACGTGTGTAGTTAGATGTAATTAGTTAAAACGTGAAGGATAATAAAGATATTAAGTACTTGTTTAAGACTTTATCAACAATTAACTTGAGTTATTTAAGTTTTTTTTTGTTTGTTCTTAAGAATGATGTGTTTTATTTTCTTATTTTAGCGTTCCGTACGTCCGAATGAATAAACAGAATCCCTATAGGATCACTCGTGCGTCTGTCTATCCGTCTGTCACAAACTATTTATGCCGAATCTACTGGACCGAATATGTTTAAATTTGGTACACATATCAATTCCTGTCACCTAAACACATATGTGCAACGTAAATAAATAGTTTTTAAATATAGGGTCAAGTTTGAAGGTCAAATTAGAAAATAAATAACAATTGCCTTGTGATATATCGAATGGAAAAGAGCGTTGTGAGGGTCTCAAATATATATTTTTTTTTAGTATCTACAATTTTTTTTCTTTTTCTACTTTTTCTTTTTAAAGATTACTAGTAACGTGGGTCACACATTACTAGTAATCTCGTTAACCCCTCCAGCTAAGCTTAACGCTTGTGTTAGGAGTGGGACCGTAGTGCACTGAGTAGGGTTCGAACCCGCAACCACTTGGTCGCATGTCCGATGCCTTAGCCATTACGCTGCCGCCGCTTTTCTTCTTCAAATTTTCTGTGGTCTCGCCTAGTGTTTTACTCAGCTCGTTTGGTCACTATTGTCGTCCTGTACACTGGTACAGGACTTACTTACAGGACTGGCACAGGGAATTTGGGTATGATTAATTCTTTTATCTGTAATATCTTTTGTATTTTACCTCCTCACTATTGCTATTAAACCAACAAATTGTTCGTACCTTCACTCGCCGTCTAGTGACTCTTTTTATCACACCACCATTGCCCGCCATTTTTTTGGAGGACCAATGGCGTAGCGCCACCGATATAAATAGTTATAATAAAGTCTATTAACTAATTACATATAATTAAAAAGTGTTCTGTTTTGTTATGTACTAGCAACCCGCCCGGGCTTCGCACGGGTACAAATTATATACCAGAACCTTCCTCATGAATCACTCTGTCTATTAGTGAAAACCGCATGAAAATCCGTTCAGTAGTTTTTCAGTTTATCGCGAACAGACAGACAGACAGACAGACAGACGCGGCGGAGGACTTTGTTTTATAATATGTAGTGATTATAGTTTCCTCCTATTTTTAATAAAATAAATACAAGTTTTTTGATGTGGCGTCAACATAATTATTTGTTAAATTAGTTTTTATTCAAGTACTCATTTACTATTTCATTAATTGATTCACATAACATGTTCTAGTCACAGCATATAATGTGTTTTATATTCAACACAATATCGTACCTCTCACGGTGTGCATTCCCGCTCTTTGAAATAAGACATGGCCGCCGCGCACGGGCAGAATTGTAACGCACAAAGTTACCATACGACAATAATTTACAGGACATGCTAAGTGCGTGGCGCTATTGTACTTTTTTTTCTACTAAAAGGAAAATAAAGGGAGACGTTAATGGATAGATGGATGAATGGATGGATGTTTGTAACTCTTTCACGCAAAAACCCCTGAACCGATGGCGATTAAATTTAATAGGTAGATAGTTGGATACCTGGATTAACGCACAGGCTACTTTTTATCCTGATATTCCCACGGGATCAGGACTTACGCGGGTGAAACCGCGGCATGCTGCTAGTGGGATATAATTGTTACAATTTTTCCTAATCCTAAGTGTTATTTTTTAAAGGATGCATATTTTAAGTACCTCTGTATACCTAATTAAAAGTCTGATTAAAAAATACCAGAGTACCAATGACCGCGTGATGTAGAATAGTTTTTGAGGGAAGATCTTGAACTGGAAACATTAACATAAAGCTCCTTAGAACCGGGTTAAAATGGCTATCAGCCATTTGGAGGATAGCTTCAGGTTAGCCTTTATTCAACAGTGGATATATCATGGCTGAGATAATTATGACTAATTAATCTTTGTCATTTTGACCTCAACGCTAATTAATATTATTCATGTGAAAATTTGTGATTATGTTTGTTACTCAATCAACCCTTCCCCTTACCGTTGGAAGATTTTGGATAAAAATTAAAAAAAAAATGTTTTTTTAAATCTTACTAGTATTATAAAAGTGAAAGTTTGTGAGGATGTATGGATGGATATTTGTTATTCTGTCACGCAAAAACGGCTTAACGGATCTGGATGAAATTTGGCACAGATATCTGGCGTAGTTCCACCCGCGTAAGTCCCGATCCCGTGGGAATATCGGGATAAAAAGTAGCCTATGCATTAATCCAGGTCTCCAGCTATCTACATACCAAGGTTCAAAGCAATCGGTTCAGTGGTTTTGCGTGAAAGAGTAACAAACATCCATCCATCCAAACTTTCACATTTATATTAGTGGGATAGTATAGAATAGCACATAGGCTCCTTTTTATCCCGGTACGATTTCCGTGGGCTAGATTTTACCAAAATTTCCACATGAACAAAGTCGCAAGCAACAGCTAGTCTTTACTCAATAAATCCGACTAAAATTAAAAACTATACGCACGCAGCATTAGGCAAAAAGCAAAAAGTTAGTCATACGTAACTGTTCGATAAACATACATCGAGATAATTTAGTGCTCGAAAACAATTGTTGAGCTTTATCGTTAAATAATCGCACTTGTCGTCGACGCAATACAATATAGGCAGACGTCTACCTTATATCTATTTATACTCCGTACGATTGTAAGGGGTAGGCCACAAGAAGTATTCAACGCCTGGTTTTGTGCAGCGATTGTTCGTTTGATTAATACTGTTCGACATCGCCATCAGGTCAAAATTTTGTGTAAGAATCTAGAATGTGCATCGCAAATGACGGAATACTATTTTTTATCTACTTTGCTAAATGAACGTACCGCCGATGTGATGGCAAGCGGTTACCAGTATGAATGCTACACCAGTACTGTCCATCCAACCTTACATAGAGTCTCGGCGAAATGAAACTTTAAGAAAAAAACTTTATTAGTACTGTGTAACCGCGATTTCCTCTAGGGTGGAGGTATTGAATTTAAATAAAACGTGCCGTGCGTCATAACTGCTATTTTTGCTTATCAAGATGATCATGAATGATAAATAATCGTATCAGTAACCTGTTGGTGTGTTAAAGATCTCAAAATAGGTTTGAGGTTAAATAGTAATGGTGGATTAGATATGTGAATTACTTGTCATATTATCATTTGAATACTAATTGCCCATGAAAGTAAGAAGAGTATACTATCCATACTATATAACATTATAAAGCTGAAGAGTATGTTTGTTTGCTTGAACGCGCTAATCTCAGAAACTACTGGTTCGAATTGAAAAATTCTTTTAGTGTTGGATAGCCCATTTATCGAGGAAGACTATAGGCTATAAAATATCACGCTACAACCAATAGCAGCGGAGCAGTGACCATAAACGCAGGTGAAACTGCGGGGATACAATATATGTAAAATGAAAAATTGTAACGGCTTTTAAGCGATATATATTCATAACGAGTCTATAATACGCAGTTGTTGCATTATGCCAAGAGACGATCGAGCAAGTGGTTCTAATCTGAAACATCGCATGTTTGCAGATCTCAAAATATTAAAGTCTGTTAAAAACAAGAAATATAAAAATACTAGCAGTGCCCACGGTTTCACCCTCGTAAGTCCCAATCCCTTGGGAATATCGGGATAAAAAGTATGCCTATGCGTCAATCCAGGTCTTCAGCTATCAACATACCAAGTTTCATCGCAATCGGTTCAGTGGTTTTTGCGTGAAAGAGTAACAAACATCCATCCATCCAAACTTTCACATTTATAACTCACCACTTACCCTAGAATTGTTACTACCTAAGTACCAAATGAAATGTTCCTGTCATAACTATAATAAAACTTGGACTTAGAAATAGATGTGATTTAATCTATCTTATTATCTTTGAAAACAATAAAAAAAATCTGCCATTAGAATACAAATCATTAATTTGCAGTTGCCAGGTTATTGTTTTAAATTTTAGTATTTAAAGCAAAATAGGTACCAATAAACATATTTTTAGATAAACAGTTCAGTAGTCAACCCTACCACACAATTAAATGTGTAGTGTATATACAGCATGTTGCAACATGCTACTGCATTATTCAGAGCTGCGATTGACATGTCAGCGTGAGCCGTGTAGAGATCGGAGTCGATTGAACCGACCGACTTCAAGTTTTGCGTCGGGAATTCTGTTCAAGTTTTGATACGAAATACGGACTAATTTTAGTTTAATCTATTTAAATATAAGAGGTAAGAAAAGAAGTTAAGCAATTGATTCGCCAATATTTTATAAAGTATGTTATAAATGTCATTACAAATTAATAGCTTGGTTTCGAGTTCATCTCATAACTGTTACCAAACTAATATATTTTAAATGTATGAGAACGTAAATATTTTTTTATTTAAAAATATCTTCATCTGGCACCCTTTTTAATGGCAGAAGTGTAACAAAAAAGGTGGCAGGCCTAGTGTGACGATAAAATACGAGGTTTAAACAAAACTCCTACCGTGGGGCCCCCGCGGTGACCACTTGAAACCTTCTCGGAAACCTTTACATCTACACAAGTGACTCATTTAAATTTTGCTTATTTAAATTATATACAAAGGACCATGGTGTCGGAATATTGAGGCGAGGTTGTAGGTAGTAGTATAAACTAGGCTTTAAAATAAATATACTCATTAATAAATAAATAATAATAGGTAAACATTTTCAGTTAATTAGAACATTACTCTCATTTTATATATATAAAAGAAAAAACACTAAGCGCTGAGACAACCGTTATTTTTTAAATTTACATTTAGGGCAAAGAATACATCGGAATCCGAAATTTGATATAATAATCGGATTTTATCGCGATTTATAAATCAACCTGTACATAAAACTGTTATGCAGAGTTCGTCGGTTCCATTCTTACAATCTTAAGAAAAGAAGCTTAGGGTTCCTTTTTTGTCCCAGATCTTTCTCGAGACCTTAATAAATCAGTCGTTTGAACATTTAGTATTTACGAATTAAGGATTTCGCATTATTCGCTCATGAAAATCTTGATATAGTGATATATTTCTTGACGATAGGTGGCATAAAGAAACAGCTCGTTTGTATACGAAAACGTGTGCTGGAATAATTTTTATTATTATGTATTGTTAAATGAGATATTAGGTGTTTAAAGTATTTCGGGATGGAGGTAAGGTGAAGTTAGTATTTTTAAACATTAAGTTTACAGCCTCTTGGTCTGGTGGCTAGTGATCCAGATCACTGAGCCAGAGGTCGTGGTTTCGATTCTCACCCAAGACAATTTATCATTTGTTGTGTGTCGTGGTAATTTATCTATAATGTGTACATATTTAGTAATAAATATATGTTGATCAGCAGTCTGGTTATCATAGAACAGGCTCTGCCTAGTTTGCGATCAGACGGCCTTATGTAAGATGTCTCAAGTTATTGCATATTATTATTATTTAGGCTGGCAAACGAGTACACGGCAATTGAGACAGGCCTATGAACACTAGTAATACCATGACGTCGCTTGTTCATAACCCACCCTTCCGTACTGTTATTGAGCTAGGAACTCTGCCTCTAGACCCCAGTCAAAAGCAGAAACGACATCTCTACGCTAGATTTTTCTTTAGAATGGAGGTCAAATCAGAAAATAAATAACAATTACCGTGTGATATATCGAATGGTAGAGAGCGTTGTGAGGGTCTCAAATAAATATATTTTTAGTATTAATTTTTTCTTCAAATTTTCCGTGAACTTGCCGAGTGCCTTGCTCAGCTCGTTTGGTCACTGTGTTCGTCCTGTACACTGGTACAGGACTTACAGGACTGGCACAGGGAATTAGGGTATAATTAATTCTTTTATCTGTAATATTTTTTGTTTTTACCTCCTCACTATTGCTATTAAATTAACAACAGCCTTACAGGGGTGGCCCGTATTGTGCTGTTTTTTATCTCATACCAATCACATAAAAGGATAATAACACATAGTATCTTCTCTTGAGAGGATTTATAGTATGTACTAAGTTACCTACCAACATTATTGATGTTAATTAAAGAAGAGCACCTCAGTGTATAACAATTCATGCATAATGATCGATTGCATTTACGCTTCCTTGATAGCCAAATTCTTACAACACATATGGCGTTGGAAATCAACAAACCGATTACTTTTCAATGCTGCAAGTCGCAAAATTTCATGTCCGTGTCACTCAGACAAGCGTCGGGGTGCAACACAAACTGATAAAATATATGATATGTCCGTTTTATAATCAACGATTAATTGATGACAGTCATATAATGAAACATACGACAATATGTGTGTTTATGGGAAGTGTTACATTGCTGAGATCTTTATAGATTACCTTATAGGGTAAATACAGTATATTGCCATTGGACTTTCGGCTGGATGGCTTTGAAAAGTAATGGGTAACGGTAATCAATTAAATTTTAGTGCCAAATTGGGGTAACAATATGGGAGAGTTTAAAACAAATGAGGGGAAAGGTCTAGAGATCTACCATGAAGTTTATTTGTTTCAAAACGGCATTTAGGTACTCTATCTGTTGGCACGTTTTGAAGTAAATTGTTAGCAAAAAATTGGTGATACAATAATTTGGTTTGTACTAGGGCTGCCATCCGTCTGGGTTTCCCCGGATTTGTGTTAGTTTAGAGGGCGTCCGGGGAGCGTCCGGACGGGGTTTTGAAAAGGTGTCCGGGTAAAACCCGTTGTCCGGGAAAAAATCGCGATTTCACACATGTGTCCGGAGTTTTTAAAT
Organism: Euplagia quadripunctaria; assembly: GCA_963859945.1. Classification (NCBI taxonomy): domain Eukaryota; kingdom Metazoa; phylum Arthropoda; class Insecta; order Lepidoptera; family Erebidae; genus Euplagia; species Euplagia quadripunctaria. Next base: position 6,374,514 of record OY982584.1, on the reverse strand, counting down.
TTTTGTTTATTACGTAGAATTTTACTTACAAATAATTATCATTCAAATATCACTTTAATTTAAATTGTATAGTGTTTACTCGTGATCAATTAATTTGAAATGAATGCTTTACAATTACATATATAACATGTGGAAAACGGGTTATACACAAATTTATATTTTACGTATTTGTAACTATGTAAATGAAGTTAAGTGTATAAATAGAATATCGCGAAAATATCTCAACGTTTTCTTCATCGCAACAGAGCCCTTATCGTACATAGTGTTTAATTTGCCATTCCCGCACATTTATTAAGCCTTAATAGCTTGAATAATTGCTTTCAATCAGCGATACAATCATGAAATCAAACCTAAACATTTCTATTGTGATTGTTTAGTGTGACATTGCACTCATTAAATCTTTCATGAGAGTTTGTGCACTTGATTAATGTAAATCCCGATAATGTGGAAGTTTATTACTGCTTAGAGGTTTATCACTCAATCAACTCTAAGCACTGATCGGAATAGAATGAATACACACTTTAATTACATCTTAGATCGTAGATACATAGGCATAGATCTACCTAGGTACCCTAGTAATATTTATTCATTAAACATTGTAAAAATGTTTCTTACTCAATCATGAAAACCGCTCAGCCGAATTTCATGACGTGTGGCAGCCAGAAAAAAGTTATGGGTAGTACAATCAAACCTAATTATTTTGTGGCGTTGCTTTCCTGTATGTTTTTGTACAATTTAATATTGATACTGTTAACAAAGGCGTAACAAAATTTATACAATAAATTTTATTTAATAACCGGAACAAATTCCTTTATAAATACTACAATAATCAAGCAAGTTAAACATGTACAATTTTATGTATAACCCTTCGCATAACGGGTCTTATACACTTGGTTGTACAGTAGATATGTGCTCCGTATGCGAGGGTTGTGTTGCAGGTAGTAACAACTAATTGATGTTTCGACGAAAAAACCAAATAAGTCCTTTAAAATGTACATGAGGCGGGTGTAATTGCCAACGGGTTATCATGAAACATTCATGATGCAATGATTGAGTCGCTACTCGAGGGGCAATTACACTTTTAAAATGCTCGACTGACAGACTATAGCTTGGCGATTACTTGCAAAATGTCCAGCAAATTGGCGCTAATATTATGTAAAGACATTGACAGCTAACAGTACTAAATCAACTCGTATTTTCTTTTTTTTTTGACATATTTTATGATATTTATTTTTCGTGTTTATATTTAAATAGCAGTTCCCGCGCGGCTTCGCTCGCGTGTACTTATTTGTTTATTTTGCGCAGATCAGTAATTCTTTTTCCAAAATAAAAGTAGCCTAAGTTACTCCTTATAACACCAGCTATCTGCCTGTAAAAACCCGTGGAAATCGGTCCACCCGTTCCAGAGATTAGCCGAAACAAGCAGACAGACAGACAGACAAAATTTGAAAAAAACTAATTTTTACTCATAGGTATCGTGCAAATAACTGTATGAGCTTAAAAAAAAAACCTATTATTTTGACATTACGAACAGACACTTCAATTTTATTTATTTGTATGGATGTATGGATAAACATGAACTTATAGAAAACGTACAGACTAAATATAAAACGTTGCAGTAGAGGTTTAAATAGTAATAGTTTTTGAAAATAAGGTCCAAGCAGTCTAGATTAAAATGATCCATAGCCATTTTTCACATCTATTTAAACAGTCCGAATTAATAGACAATATAACTGTGTAACTATGATTAAAGTAAAGGAAAAAAAAATACCAAAGGTTTTCCATAACGAGAAAAAATAAGCAACGCATTTCTTAAACACATAGAGTCCACTATTTCCTCGGTAATCAGTACCGACCGACTGCAAACATAAGCCAGTTGTAATTGTATATAGTGTACAAGTAATCAAAGACAAAAACATGAGAAATATAAAATGATGTTGTTTAATTGAGAAGCTGTCTTCCGCATGGACTCCTGTTATGGCCCTAATCATCGGAATCTGTGCAAAGAAAACGGTTTTAAAAATGTAAATAAAACGTCAAATCAAAAAGCTCGTCTGCGCGAAATCTGTAAAACTTGTTTCACATCCAGCAACAGTTTCAAAACTTTCTTCGTATTCTAAGGACAATCTGTGTATATGCTCTGTCCTCGTCGCTCTCGTGTGAGGTAACAGGCAGAAGGCGTGGGCGAGAGAGACGGAGTACATGAAGACGTCACGCGGGGCGAAGGCGCGCGAGTGTTCTTGCACTTGTTTTATTTATTTTGTTGGCCGCCAGTTTTTTTTATTCGTTTTCTCGGGCTACGTCTTTGTTCGGGTTCGGTCGGGGCGCGCAATCGTCCGTGCCTGGTAAGGTGGATAATTTCTTTATCCTACTCAGCCCACCCGACAATTTTCTGGGGCCGCATTATTATGAGGTTGATTTGTTTAATAATTTTATTACTGGGCGCATTGCGCATGCGCGCGAGCTATTGTGCTCTTATTTTTGTTTAGCTTTGCGCTTTTAGTGGTCGCTTTAGTTTTGTTTTTCGCTGTAAACGTGGGAATGGATTGTTTTCTCATTGTTTATCTGATTTATCCATTGTTTTGCTGTTTATTGTTAACGTCCGGCCTAATAGACAGTCGACAAATTGAGTGCAAGATGTGTGTATTTAACAAGACAAGTCACTTATCGCGGTGTTACGTTTTTTTCATCGTATGAATCCAATCAACCAATCGGCTTATATCGTTGGATACATGTCTATCCTAAATAAAGCCATAGTATCGCTTTGCTCATCCAGTTTATTCCAACTATGTATAAACATAAATAATTTTTTACAATTAGCTAATAGAATTATCCTCAGCATCTGTTTGTAAATGGTTTTTGTTCAAAAATCTCCAGACATATTACGTCACGGATGCCGCTGGGTTCCGAGCAGTCGACCTCTTTTTATTGTCTGCGGAACCCCACTGTTAGACCTTGAATTCGCACCGAGATGTCCCCAACGATACTTCGAATACTTGAATAGGGATCGAAAAAGTTCCAAATGGGTCATTGTGTTCAACCTTTTTGGCAAGGCATTCAAATATTATCATTGGCAAACGAAATTTTCTAATTAAAGGACACCCCGCGTGGAAGAAAATGATCTTCTCATGAAGACATATTAGGTAATGTAATTTGATAATTACAATGTAAAGGACGTTTGACTTTGACATTATGTTTTAATGACGTTTAAATTTTGTCTCACTTATTGTAGTACACTAGTAACCAGAAAGTAATTTCAAATATAATTTTAGAATGTGTGTCCCTCTTAAATGCACCCCGGTGACGATGCAGGCTTATATTAACCTAGAACGTATTTAATAAAGGAAGCATCTTCCGATGGTCAATGGAATAAAAGTTCTTAAGCCGGTAGTTTTATCACGAGAGAAGTGTAATAGTAGGGAATGTAGTCTAACAAAGTCTTAAAAATATTATTGTGAGATGGACAGTGCAGATAGCAGATCAAATGAGTAACCTTTGCGGTGCTGCTTGCGTCAATAGGCCACTGTAAGCTTTTACTACAAGACGTGTTGTATTCTTCTTGGCTAAATAAGTAGTAGAAAGGTTTAAGATTTGAAAGACATAAGCGTACAATGAGCATTAGCATCACTTGGTATGTTATGGGATCTTGGTGTAAGCAGTGCAGCAAGTAATGCAGATGATTCTGTTTTTTTTTTATGGTATAGGGGGCAAACGAGCAGACAGGTCACCTGAAGGGTAAATGACTACCGCCGCCCATGGGCACCTGCCACTCTAGAGTCACAAGTCTGTTGTCGCCCTTTGAGGTGGGAGTAGTGAAAGAGAGGAGAGAAGGAAGGGTTAGGGCCTCCGGTAATTCACTCACGCGGCGAAAAGCAAATGCAACCATTGCTTCACTGCCGGTTTTTTTGTGAGGTCGTGGTATCACTCCGGTCGAGACGGCCCATACGTGCCGAAGCATGGTTCTCCCACGAACCATATATTAGGTACATTCCAAACTCCGAGATTCAAATTGAGTGTTTCTTGGCCGATAAGTCTTAAAATAGACTTAGCCCACTGGTTTAGCAAATCCAATTGGCAATGGGCAGGGCACATAGCACGTAGAACGGATGGTCCATGGGCCCGAAAAGATCTCGAATGGAGACCACGGACCGGAAAGCGCAGCGTAGGACGTCCATTATCGCGGTGGACAGACGACCCAGTAAAGATCGCAGGCTGTTCTTGGATGCAGGTTGCTTCCAACCGGTCTTCTGGGAAGTCATCAAGGGATGAGGGAGGCCAATGTCGAACAGTGGACGTCCTGATATGGATGGCTGAAATGATAATGATGAAGTCTAAAAAACAACGCTGATTGACCAGGGAATCGAGTACCTCAGGATGATATACGTATACTTCTTCCCTGAGGTGTAGAATTGAAAGAAGTAATTTTTTTAATTGTTATTATTGCGTCATTCTAATCTAGGTTCCAATTGTCTACAGGCTAGCAGCGGCTGCAGCAGCAGCGGCTGGTGCAACTAGCGAGCTGAGCTACCTCGCAGCTCTCCATCCAGCGTACCGGCCGGTTCCTTACGACCATGCTCTTTACGGAGCGAATACGCTAAGAGGTATGTTCCTGTATTTGTTGTAGGACTTACAATGGCAGTGCGTGGTAACGGGTGGACTGACTAGAGAAATACCTCCACTCCATAAAAACTGCAGCTATTTACGACCATAAGCAGCAGTAATTGCCTATAGTTAGTGGGGAGGTATTCTTTTTATTTTTTTTAAACTGCTATGGCTTTGTCAACCCTATCAACTGGCTGACAAAGCTCTGGTAACTTTCAGCAGTGAAATTATATTCAGGCGGCTCAAATTCGTTCATAAATCTACTGTGCCATACTTCTTACATTCTTTGTTATTTGGAAATTACTTGCCAACAACTCAGTCATGATATGTAAACTTTTATTACATTTAGTGGTAAGCAGTAACTATAAAAATACTGTACTAATAAACGACCTTAAGTACAATAAAAACAATTCGATAAGTCGAATATACCTGAGACACGATATCAGCTGCAACAAGTATTGCATAGTATCCTGTAGGGTTGTGACGAAACTGCCAACTACGGAAGAACCCGAAAAAGTAATCGTTTGAAACAATAGGTTTTATCCAAATATTGATTTCATTTACATACATTGATAGTAAGTTTTTATTACGAAAGTTTATAAAACTAGAAGTTGTTAACTAGAAAACATAATTTCACTCACTTAACGCATTCAGTACAGTTCATAATTATACTGTATCAGTATCCATAATAATGATATGATTCTTGATATTTACCAAGACACATTACCTGCCAGCCCTACGACGCGACGTGTGGACGCGGTAACGTTACACTGCACTCGTAATGATAAATCTACAGCACTAGCCTGATAAATTATATACATATACATATACCGAAACACTTACATTGCCATTTTATGATGAGATGCAACATTTTTAAGCAGTACGAAATAAAAAATAAACCTGAGTTTTTAATTGAATAAAACAAAAAAACAAGTGGTCTGTGCAGCTGTGTAATGAAACGAATAGTTTTTAAACCATGTCAAAAAAGTAAAGATAATAATTGAAAATGTCAAACAATTCACTTCTTTCTTTTCTCCCATTCTCCCTAAAACCGAATAAAGTAATATTTCAAGCAGGAACATAGGTCAAAATAAACTGATTAAAATTGATACCTTTCAATTTCTTTTACAATTCATATAAAGTAAAAACCAGCCAAGTGCGAGTCGGACTCGCGCATGAAGGGTTCCGCACAAGACATCGTACAAGATTTAATACTATAAGCCAAAAAAAATACGTCTCTAGTAGGGGAGCCCCCTTTATTTTTATTATTTGTTGTTATAGCGACAACAGATATACATATTCTGTGAAAATTTCAACTGTCTACCTATTACGAATCATGAGATACAGCGTGGTGACAGATGGACAGACGGATAGACGGACAGCGGAGTCTTAGTAATAGGGTCCCGTTTTACCCTTGGGTACGGAACCCTAAAAAGCATTCGAATTGCCATTTAACCAGGGCAATTGATGATTGGGTGATCTGCTTATTTTTTAATATAAGTTGTAGAATTCGTTCAGGGAAACGGCTTCAGTTCAGTTCAGGGAAATAGAAGCTTTCATACATATGTACTTTATTATTTCTAGGTGCTTGTGTACTGTGGTATATTGTAATGTATTTATTTCGAATATTATCTCTAAACAAATTGAGAACGTCTTAACTGGTTCTTAAAGTCTAAATTATAAATTACTAGCAACCCGCCCCGGCTTCGCACGGGTACAAATTATATACCAAAACCTTCCTTATGAATCACTCTGTCTATTAGTGAAAACCGCATGAAAATCCATTCAGTAGTTTTTCAGTTTATCGCGAACAGAAAGACAGACAGACGCGGCGGGGGACTTTGTTTTATAATATGTAGTGATTATCATCATACGCACTTAGACCAGCGTGACATAATTCTATTGCTTTTGAAAGCTTGTTTCCCTAAAATAAAATAATTTGGTCTCTAAATAATTTCCTGCAAAATTGAACTAAACTTAAAGTTCACTGGATTACATTTCTCCGCTTTCGAATCTAACTAAGCATATAACATTGCATATCTCACAGGGACCAATGCAATGCCACAGCAAAACACTATCGTCACAATTTATCTACACAGAGAGGTGTTAATTAGGATTTGAACTCACGACTGTTACCATTCATTCGCCAGCCTCTTTTAAACCAAAACCAACCGTATATCTGTGTTTCATAAAGTTGAAAGTGGTATGCGAAACAATAGATGACTGATACGTAAAAGTGGCTATTAAAAGGACAGACCGTGGTAAGTCATGGGTTAAAATTGGCATGCATTTGAGTAACGAAGGGTTGGTTTCCGACCTCGCAATTAAGACGTTTTAGATTACGTTACTGACTATATAAGGAGCATTTAGTAGCGAAAAGATTGTTTATGATAAATATAAAAAGAATATTTTTAGTTCTGATGAAAAATTTCTAAAAAAGGTTACTAAATAGACACAAATCCTTACTTAATATTATAAATGCCAAAGTAACTCTGTCTGTCGGTCTGTCTGTCGCTTTTTCACGCCAAAACTAGTTAACCGATTTAAATCAAATTTGGTACACAGATAGCCTTAGAAGTTCTTTCTATATTTCTTTCTATCTTTCTATAGTTCCTTTTATAGGCTACTTTTTAATGCGAAAAAAAGGGGTGTAAGGGGTTGAAAGGTGGGGATGAAAAGTTGTATGGAAGTATCGTCATATTTAGAGCTAGAAGCTTAAAACTTATTTTTTAGGCTGTTGATTTGATATAAATACACTATGTATGTATGGTATAAAACAGTAAAAAGGAACTGTTTTAATAACAATGGCGTACGCAGAGCAACAAATTCTCTAACTCAAGTATAGGCCAAAATTGTTTTACATATAAAAACTCAAGAACCATTCATAATAGAGCTGGTATTAATCCATAATTGTTCCAGACATTAAAATAATGTTATTAAAAATTTTCACGCCATTTAAAACGGATTGATTCTTCTTAAAAACATAATCATCAATGATTCAATGTCATGGGTATTTTAACCCATTCAAATTTAATGGGCGTTAAAATCAATGTAACAGCCCTTTTGTGATAGGGTTAAAAGAACAAATAAGAATATTTTTCATCCATTATTCTCAGTGTTGATCTACCTTCACTAATACTGGCCTCAAACCGTAGCCGATGGATTGTAGGTGAATATTGAGGTTAGCGATTCGTGCTAAGTGATAGGATTAGGCATCAAGCGGAAATATTGTCTTAAATAGGTTTACTATAGTTTGGGGTACAAATGTGCTCATTTAGCGTTTGTAACACACAGCACAAAGCTTACCATTTTAAAATTGATTATATTTTCATCATAATCTGTACAGTCACGCTATCTATATCGATGGTGATTGTTTAACTTAGTTCATTATCCAGGAAAGATCTATTATCTCTTATAACTTAATTTCTGAAAGATTCATTATATGAACGAGTAGGGTCTTTAGCTTTATTGATCTTTAAAAAGTCTCTGCACATTTTTTATACATATTTCTAATATAAGATAACATTATACTATTAGTGTACGTTAAAGTTTTTCTCCGTACAAATGTATATATTGTAATACACATTATTTGCACTTTTCTACACGTCGCATTCTCCTCTCACTGGTCTACCTGTGGTGGGATTTGTTACTAGTTTTTATTTAAATTGTATTAGTTATACTTGTGTAAAAACAAGCAATTAGATAAGATTTTATGGGCACAATTTGCAGTTTTCCTTTTTAGTCTTCGTCTTGGACCAAGCACAAAACCTTGTGGCATACCACCAGTTGATCTTACAGCCCTACAGTGCAAATTAGCGATTCGCTGTGGACATATTTAGTTTCCTCCTACATATAGCATTTTATTAGTAACTTTGGACGGCTGGGATATGCTTATGTATCGTTATGACCGATTATTATGAGCTGTATTAGAGGTCAAGAGAATGCGCGGTCCGATTAGGGTTGAATTTTGACGATGTTGTATTAGTCACAGACTTCCGTCAAGTCCACCCACTGCGTTTTTAGTATTGTCCTTTTAAAATTTTCTTCTTATGTCACTATTGTACTTCTTAACCATAAACAAATGGTTTTTTTTTTTAGATACGAGGAATATTTTTTCTAAAAGTCCCTTATATTCCCTTTTTAAAAACCACAATGAAGAACTGAGACGAATCTAAAAATTATAATGCATATATTAATTTTAGTTAATAACATTATAACTCGCATTATTCTTCTTGAGATAATGCTTAAATGAGTAAGGCTCACCTTTTTGATTATGGAGTGTTTGATAATATCATTAGATTAATGATTTGTAGCATGTATTTAATAGTAACTGTCCCAAACAAATTTTAATAAGCTATTAATATGGACTAAAAATGGTAATCATTTTTTGTTAATATATTTTAGTTTTGCCGTAGGTAAGTCTTATTATTTTCGAATGTGTAGAATTTGGCACGTATTCGGACTAGTGTTCAGCCATTTATATTGTTTAAATATTATCAAAACACTTCCTGTCATAGACGATCTCGTAGTAATTGTTCGTATGAATTTACATTTAATAAATAAAATTCAACACATGAAATTTACAAAAGATCTTCTCTGAACAGGAAGTACTTATTCAAAAAGTTTTAAAATATTTTTAAAAGTCACATTTAATTTTGTTTTATGGAATGGTGCCAAGTAAACTTTTCTTTTGACAGAATCCATGATATTGTACTACTTAATACTTTTAATTATAATACTTATAAACACTAAATACACAGAAAAATCCATCTGTCACTAGGCGGTCGGTTAGACTTCATAATTATGACACTTGTGTAACTCGACCCGTCGCGTCCCTGTCATTTTAGGCTCGAAATGAAACTGTTTACTTTAAAAAACGTCGCGAAACGGTGTCTGTTTACTTAGCAGCTAAGGCTCGGCTTACACGAAGTAAACTCATCTTTAGATAACGCTCAATTAAGTACAACTTTTTCTCATATTAAATATTTGGGATGGTGTTGTACCAGATGTAGACAGCAAATAACCTTTACCTTCGAAAATGATTAATTAAAGCTCAGAAAAATTACCTACCAAACCAAAAATAGTCAATGACTACAAAAATGGCGCATTTTTAGCATTATGACTGCAACATACAACATTTTCAAAAAAAAACTACTTTTTAGATAATTTTATTTACTTCATTTGACTAATACGTACTTTACTAGTTGAAAACCGTAGGTGGTCTACAGACTTACTAAGAATGTCAATCTACAGCAAAGTACCAACTGATGATCTAGTAAATTTATGCGAGAATCTGCGTTTGATCCTTAATTTTATGCGGGGATCGAATAACTTGTATTTAATGACTTTATTGCAAGTCAACTGTATGGCTTTTTATTTGAAGGTATTTTGACATTTGTATAATTCTTTTTCTGACCTATTTTGTGTAACATACAAAGACTATTTAAACCTGATGGCTTGGTATACTTGTCATAAATTATTTGCACATGTATTGCATATTTATTGATGAATTAAACATCAGGTAGCTGGTTTTTTGGTATCATGACTACAAATGCATGCATTATAAAACATTCATTTTAAGACTTAAAATATCAGCCTTGTAATACAAAATTATGTTTACAGATTTTTGTTATTTTTTTTTATATGTTTGCATATAATTACGACGCACTGTTAGGAACTCTACATGATCAGGGGATAAAAAAGATAGTTAAGCTCCACACCACACCTGTTCGTTAGTCATGACTATTATCATATTATGACAGACTTAAACAAAAGGACTAATCCTATGCATTAAATGCCACTCGCATTTAATGCATAGGATTAGTCCTTTTCAGTTAAGTTCCGATTGTACGTTGATACCAGTGGACATGTCCCATCGCACTTTGTCTATTGACTATAAGAAACTCAAACATTGCAGTATAAATAAGTGGATATAGCAAATCGAGACATTAAACATTTTTTGCTTTTTGCCTTCTTCTATAACACCATCCAGACAGGTTAGCTGGAAGCGGCACGTATCAGACGGATCGTGTTGCGTCTACTGCACCGGACGGACCCAGTTCCAGAGACCCATTTGAACACGACCTTCACCAGGTCTACTGGCATCGTTTCCTTATCGATTTTTTTGCAGTATAAAGGTAGCTACGCGATTTTATAATGAGTGGTTTAAAATTACTGTATATAAGTTTAGAAAGATCTAGAGAAAAATATGTAAAATATCTTAGTGATACAAGAAATAAAAAAACTACAAGTAGTAAAAATCATTATGTGGCCCGCTTGATGGAAAGCATACCGTAGCCGGACGATTGTATTGGCAGGAGTGACGTTGTTAAAGACCCTCTTGCAGTTACTTATTTGTTAAACAAATTGTTAAGATGTTACTGCTTTAAATAAATTATGATAAATTATGATAATTAGATAAGAATAAGAAAATTAACACCTCATTTATTCTCTCATTATACAAGGTATACAAATTTTAATGTAAATTGTGTGCAATAATTCTAAAAGAATTTGTATTAGCAATAATATCTTAATTGCATATGCACAAAATGATAATAAGTACGTAACTTATTAGCAAACGTGGCTTTGAATTTAAAGCGCTAATTCATCACAAGCGTTTATTACACTAGACTCTATTATAAGATCATAAGACTTAGTTAACTAAGATTTTGTATTCAAATGTTCAGCAACATTAGAAGTTTAGTAATAATATATTAATATCCGAGTGAAAGCGAGTCATAAACCAGTTAAATTAAGATGAAACCGAATACAAATGAGACGTTTTTAAAATTAGTCAAAATTACTGAGGCTAATTGTTACTAAAACTGTCCCGATTAAGCGATAACATGCCATTTGAATATAAACAACCATTGATAGCATCAGTCATCTTACTTATTTGTATGAAAGCGTATATTAAATGACGCTGACCTCATGACATGAAATAGTGTCGCTGAATAATTTGTTTTGAAATAAGTCATTAATGTCTACATATATTATACTATTAATAACAACCTCATCAATCACAGCAGAACAAAAACAACCAAAAAGAGCCTAGATACACTCCATTGGCTTTATTAAAACTAAATACCAACATGTACCGTCATCAGCGGCCTGCAAAATTTCGCAACCAAAGTGACAAGCCGAAACTTAATAACTTACTCAGAAATGCACCAGCAAATTGGGAGCCGAGTCGTCCAACCGGCTCCGTAACCCTATACTACCTTACCAAACTCTCCGACACATATAAATTGTATTTTTATTCAAATCGAGCCTACGTGCCGCGATAAAACCCCCTTAAAACAAATAACCACTCATTCAGCGAGAGGAAAACACACTAATCTGGACTTTAACACGAGTGTACAAAAGCTAAGATGACCCTGACAACCACTAGTTATAAAGATACACACGACAAAAAGCTTTACAGTTGGAGTAATAGAGTTGTAGTTTCAGAAATAGGTAGTTTTGCTACACTACTTTTAGAATAAATTCAATGATCGTATAAGAAAGTATGTGCTTCATATAAATCTTTGAAAATATATTCGTATTCTAAGTACATAAGAATCAGAGTCGCATGATAAATCCTCATCAGATATAACAGCGATTGATGATTTAAACCAAGATCGTGTTCCGAGACATATACAGAGAACAATTTAAAGGTTCATTGGGACACTTTTTCACTCAATTTGTATCCTTTTCATTCTTGTTGTACATGTAGTATTAACCGCTGTGCAATATTTATGAAATATTTGAAGTAGTAATGGAAAAGATTTTGTGTAACTGTGCAGTCATAAATTCTGTATAGGGTTCATTCAAGGGTAACGAGACAGACGAGCGATTGGCTTCTCGTGTTTGCCTTTTTAATAAAGTTGTTCGCACCGATACCCTTCATTATGCTGTAGTTTTTACTGTCCAAAATGTTAATCACCACATTTACTTGTACCTACCAAGTTTTTGCCGAGAAGAATTTTATTAAACATTTTAATAAAGTTGCTAATGATTCAGCTGCCAATCACCATCAAGGTGATATTAAACTCAAAGTTTATTACATAAGAAATGTAAATATTATCATTATCTCGTTCCTGGAAGCTTTAATTCGCAAATATTTCGATATCGTAAAAACGTACGATCATGGCACCGCAGTAAAAAGAACTATCGTAAATGTCACAGTTACCGACAAAAATATTATCACTATAACTACAAGTGGTTAAAATCGATATGTGTGTATGTCTTCATCCACCGATAATCGTAAATTAAAAGTCGGTTCTGGTTTAACTGAGCGTAAAAACTGTGAGCGAGAGATTGAGAGTTCATGTTACTCCAAAACTGAAAAAGGTAAAAGAATTTAAAAGTTCGACTGTGTGAGAGAGATAGATAGAGTTGAAGAACTGTCATGTTTGGAGCTAGATATTTTGTAGATACAGTAAAGATGTTTAGTAAGGAAGTAATTTAAAAAGATTAATAATGCAGTACCCTTCTTGATATACATGGATTTGGTTTAATCAATCTAGAGGAAGATTGATCACTTTTTTACTGATCAATAAATTTTTGCAGCAAATTCCAATTTATAAAATGTCATGAACAAAGTTGACACGTTCAATCGTGTTTTTTTAATTGCCTTTGTCAAACAGACTGTCCTGAACCTTAATCTTTGTCAACGAGATGCGATGGGTAAACCGGAACGGGTTTTAGAATGGGATGGAATGATTGCGTATGGGCATGACAAGTGACCGGATTAATGCATTTTAAACGAAGAAGGCTTAATTTTGATCTCGGACCCCTTAATTGAATGTTTTATTTTTTGTTTGTGGGAATTTTTAGAAGTCACTTTCGAATTTACTTATATATTATTAAGCCTAACGTATACTAAAGATTGTCTATCTTATCGGCTTTGGTTAATGTTGAACAAGCAATAAGCTTTTAAACCTTAAATATTGAATTCGGTTTCAAAGTAGTTAGGAATCGGGTTTTTATTAAGCTAGAAGCAATCTAAATTATGATATTCTACCTTCCATCTAACACACGTTTATGACTTATGTGTAGCTAAGGACTTTTAGCTAAATGACAGCAGTCATTATTAAGAGCTTGTTTATGTACTTTAAATTTTAGCATATCTTAAGCCACACGGTAAATTAAAAAAATCAGGAACGATATATTATATAGTATACATATATTTACGGACCTGACCTGAAGTTAATTAAGCAAATAATTGACATAAAAACGAACGTATGAGCACCAGATACATAAATTACATGTTACAATCTACCTATCAAAAAACTAAATTAAAGTTCAATGATACACATGTATGTTTGTAGATGTAATGAAATCCAATCATATTGAGTTAAATTGTCAGTTACCTTGATGAATAAAACACTTGAATACAAATGTGTATAACGTTTTATAAGATCTTTATTATTCGCTTAACTAAATAAATCCGTAAATAAAGTAAAATCTACATAGTCATTACTTAAAATCAAATCCTCTCCTTCACTTTTAACATCTAAAGCCACCGGTTGTTCGTAGCTTGTTTGACCCAAATGATTGACGAGCATACTTCAGTCCCTATTCCTTCCCGCTGAGTGTGGAATATCGCCAACGTTATAAATAGCCTTTAAGCCCACGCTAATGGTGATAATTTCTTCACTACAAGCCTTCGATATAAATGGAGCGATTTATTTATTTTCTTAAGTAAGTTCTTTTGGAATTTTTATTCCAAATTGCTCAGTAATGAATGTGCATATTTCATTTTAATTGTTGACCTTTTAGAATGCTTTTTGCTGTATTAAAATATCTATTTACTAAATGAGGCCGACAAGAAATTAATATCGCCATATTATTCATTTCTTGTCGGTCTTTAATGTTTAATTAAAAATATATATTTTTTGATAAAATACAAACTGGTGATAAGCTAAGCCCTGTGGCATTCCTTCAATCGATTTTTTCTCCAAATCTTTTTCCTTCCACCTCTTTCATCATTCGGCTTGCAGCTACATATTATTATTTTCTTTCTACCAAATCATCGTTATTAAACTATCCATCTATCAATTTCAACGGAACGATTTCGGAGAGCAAGAGGCGAAGGTGTATCGAACGACAATCCTCTATAATTTTTTCCGATTGAAAACCAGTCCAATCGATGATCGATGAAAAAACCGTAGGTCGGTATCGATTGATCCGGTCTCTATCGAGATTGAGACATCTCGGAACGAGTTCCGCCCGCCGCTGCTCAGGCGCCGTCGCAAGCGATAAGAGACCGGGTTATAAATTACTTAATTTAAATTTATAATAATCATAAGATGTCTACACACTCCACCATCGGAATTAGATTTTTGTGACTCTTGAATTGCATGCAGGTAGGCAGCGGTAATCACTTACCATCGGAGACCCGTCGTCTCGTTGGTCCCGTATACCATAAAAAATAATAGCATACATTTAATAGGTACCCTTAAATAAATCTAACAACTTGCCTTATTTTTAACTTAATTAAACATTCAAATGTTTTGCTTTGACAGACAGGGTAGTAACTTTCTGTATAAATTAAAAAAAAATTAAATGATAAAAGGTTCATGAATTAAATCAGTATTTGCGTGATGTAATTTCTCTAGACAAAGGTAAAAAGTTCAATAAATTCGGACACAGAATACTACTTTTCCTTTTTCTATCTTTCTTTTTTTCTTTCATTTATGAAAAAGGGAATTCATATGATTATTTATTTTTATCGCAGATTATCACAGAATTACGTTTTGGTATATGTATATGGCAGTTTAGTGTATATTTTGAATCACTTTGAACCAAAAGCCGCTTTCAACTTCCGCTCTCGCTACCTGTAATCCCACGCACCACTCACCAACACCCACATCAGGCATATTATATTGTTCCCAGAATGCTCGGCGTTGTTTTTAATATCTCGATACAATAATTGTAAGCGTTGATCTAATACTCAACTGATTGGCAATCATGATTGCTAAATGATTTCGTTATTGATCAATCGTGATTACGATAAGCAATTGGCGAACTTATGATTGTGCTCTCGTACTAAAAGTTCTGTAACAATATGGCTTAATTGTACGTAATTAAGGAGGGACTCCACACAATATTATCATTATATAATAGTTTATTGCAACCTTACTAATATTTTTATATAAAGATAAAACAAGTTTGTTCTAAACTGTCCTTCTGGTCCGTTAGTTGCTAGTTTGTGAAGTCCCCCAAAACATTGTCCAGAGATAATTCCCCAGTATGGGAGATGTCATTTCATGAAAATAAAATATATTTTTATGGCATACGGCATACTAAGTCTTAAGTAAGGGTATCTATTAAAGATATAGCATCATTAACAAGGCAAAGAACAAAGATCTACTGACTGTACTGTCCTACTTACCTGAAAGCCCAAGAAAGTGGCACTCACGTGTGGATCAGATTCAGGAGCATAATAAGAGATTTGCTAGAGATCAGTACAACTCCACCTGTAAACCAGATCGGTGCAATTCGATCGAAATGAAGGGTAATTAAAAAGTTATCGTGTCTAATAAATATTTCAGTGTTTAAGTCCCTAATTAACACATCCAATAATAACATTCCGGATTCATAAAATAACGATATTTAAAATGAAAAATAGCTTAGATTTTCAGTTTTCTTCCTTTAACAGTAAAATTTGTGGAGCTGAAATGTGATCACGAATTTAAATTTGACAAAATAAACAAGTACATTTAATCTAAAGATATAATCGATAACTCAGCACATTGGATAATTTGATCCCGTTATACATCTAATATTATGTGAAACTGATGTTTAGCTGGTGAGCTCAAACATGACTAGTATTCTGCTTAATTATTTCAACTATCAGTAAATTGAATATTTATAATATATATACCCCCACCTCAACAAACATTTTCTGTGAATCCACTCCGGGTTCACGGAAAATGTCTGTTGAGGTGGGGTCGAAACCCACCTAACAGACATTTGTCGTGACTGACTCTCTCCCTCTCACCCTCCCTCCCCCCCTCCCTCTCCATGTCTCTCTGACGCTGTACATGTAAATATAAGAAACTCGTCATAAAAATATATTTTTTTAAATAAGTAAGTATATGACACTCGGACACATTTTCCATACATTTTCGATCAGGGTCACGTGTGTAACATTTTTTACCCATCTCAAAATGTGCCCAACGCCGCTAAAGGAGTTTTCACTTCAAAAATCTTTCAAATACGATAATTCCATAAAGAGATAGATAATAAATTACATATTATCATATCATATCTGTAAATATCATACCAGTCCCTAATCCTATAGAACTTCACTATTTAAAAAGGTTTCTGCCTATTTTTTTTTATTATGCCGATGGAAACAAGCCATAAATCCGATCCTAGTATATAATTAATCGCTTCGTGCGGCTGTCATTCGGTAATATGTATAGATAAATTACAATAGAATATATTAATGACGGTTTGTGTGAATCTCATGTAGGTCAATAAACTTGAACTACGTCATAGCTGATTATCTGTGGTTATAGATAATTTGATTTTTTGCTAATAAAACATTAAGCCGTGCGGTTCTTGGGTTTCGTTCTTCAGTTTACTTTATATGTAGGTTTTAAGAAATAGAAATATGAACATCTCACTGAGGCGCATAGAATTTTGCTCTGTTTATTTTCTGCTCTCTCTCTCTTTGCTCTGGTGGTTATTGCAGTCTGTGGATATTGGCAACAGTGTCACTTAGAAAGAAGAGTGCGAGTGACATTACTCCCTTACTAACTATGACTTTGTCAAATAGCCATGAAGTGGGGTTGACACTTATTTTACATACTGTTGATGACGCACACGTGTGTAAGTCATAAATCCAACCTTGCTTTGCTACCAATTGTGATGCGGTACCTAACGATGTGATGCACTGAAGTAGTGCTAACTACTATATGGAATGCGTAGGGGTTTTTAAGCCTTTGGTTTTAACACTGATAGCTAAAGGGCCGCAGGTGCTGGAAGACAAGAAGTCCTTCTTGTCTTCCAGCACCTGCGGCCTATGGCAGAGGTACAACGTTAAGTTTCTAGAAGTTTCTTTCTTTTAACTTTGTCAATCTATAGATAAGTACAAATAAAATAAAAAGTGTCTGTTTGTAATGTTATAATAATAGCATTTTACTAAATGCATCCAAATGTTTACACGGTACAGCAACAATTTTTTTGAATTTTTTGTCTGTCTGTTTGTTTCGACTAATCTCCGGAATTACCGAACCGATTTCCATAGGATTTTCATTGGCAGATAGCTGGTGTTAAAAGGGTAACTTAGGCTACTCTTATTTTCAAAAAGGATCGTCGTTCTAAATATGTATAGGCGAGGGAAGCTGCGCGGGGAACAGCTCATCTTTAAGTAGATAAGCGTTAAATTGTAAGCTTTACATCTAACTAATCTTGATTTATAACTATTATTACCTAATTAAAAAAAGTACTTAGTCAAAAGATTTAATTATTACAATACTGAATTGAATATTTAAAATAAATTAGCCTATAACTTGTCATATTATTGATTAATTAAGTTAATAAAACTGTCTCAA
Organism: Euplagia quadripunctaria; assembly: GCA_963859945.1. Taxonomy (NCBI): domain Eukaryota; kingdom Metazoa; phylum Arthropoda; class Insecta; order Lepidoptera; family Erebidae; genus Euplagia; species Euplagia quadripunctaria. The sequence goes on along the minus strand of OY982584.1, from coordinate 6,356,365 downwards.
CTAAAATTAATAGTCAAAATGTCCCGTTTTGATGTCAACACGCACACTGGGCAGGGAAGCATAAATCATAAGACACGGTGTTCCGAAGCGTTCGGTTGTTCCGAGAAAGTTAATTAACAAGTTAACACGTGTTTTTTTTGCAAACAAACGCGAATTTTTCAACACATGGGATTTGGTGACAGTTGATTGTTTGTGAAATGCGAGATTGCTGCAGATGTAGTGTTACTGAACATCTGCAGGAATTTTTATTCATAAAGAAATCGCTAGAATAATTTCGAAAATATTTTCTGCACTTTATTTAGCTGTAAATATAATTGTAATATATATCATGTCGCAAAAAACATTAAAATGATGCTACGATTAATGATATTATTCGAATTATTCAAAATTATGATGACTCAATATATTGAAATACCTTCAGTGCTCATAAATACATCGCATTGGGGGTATCACCCCATAAATAACATCCCAAAGTGTCACTGACGATTTATTTTCTGTTTGTTAATGAGAGAAAAGGATAATGTTCGAGTTTCGATTTGATCATTTTGTTTCTCTTCTTGTTAAAAAGCTAAGGGCTGTTTTGCATATTCTTAATATGTATTAACAAAATAAAGAAAGATATTATTAAGTATTAGCTTTAGTTTTAGATGATAGCAATTTTTGCTAAAATATGTGTAAAAAGGCGTGTTTTTTTTTTTGTTAAAGGATATTAGTTAGACCCGTTCTATGAAAAGGCTAAATAGTAGAAATGTTCTGTATTAATAATGGTTTATTTGCTTTCCTAACTGATTTTATAAAGGAAAATATTAGTTTATTTGTTTGTAACGCTTTCACGCCTTAACTACTCAACAGATCCTCATTAAATTCAAGTTAAAAAAACCATTAATTTCGAATCATAAAACACTTATTAAAGTAATGTTTCTAAAAAGATTTTTTTAAACCTTTGTAATAGCCCTCATAATAAAGAGCTCATTAGTCATTCATCGAGTTAACTGTACAATTGAAATCTAAAAATACATAATTATTCTGTTCTATTTCTAATGAACAAGCAGTAATTAAAGTGCACGACCCTAAGCAATAATTAAGTCTATCCGGAAGTGCCTACTCACATATGTGTACAGCTTGACGGTTTTGAGTTACATGTGCTATCTCATTCTTACATATTCACCAGTATACTTTGATCTTGTTACTTAAGAAAACCAGATCTAACCAAGAATCAACCAATATTGGATGTTAAAATACGACCGTCTCATCTTGAAATTTCATTTTAAGTGCGCTCGTTATAATAAAGGGCTCAACAGATGCTGGTGTACAATAACTTCTTGTCAATATTGTGACGCCCAATTATAGTTTTAAATTTAATTAGTGAACTTGTTAAAATAAACCTTAATTATCGGAAATGTTTTGTAAAGAAAAAAACTTACTATACAGGGGTCGGTAATCAGTTCCAAGTTGGTTCCAGATGGGACTGAAAATAACGTGTATTAGACCAGTCGTCCATGTTGCAATAATGCCTGTTTGGGTAAATCCACTCAAAGTATTTAAATATTACTTCTTTCTACCTTGTAGAAGTTTTACAGGGGGCACTTTTGTTAGAATTAAAGACTGACTGAGGAAACCTTTACATGGGAGAGCCATGCTTCGGCACGTATGGGCCGGCTCAACTCCGCTCGATACCACGGCCTCACAGAAAACCGGTAGTGAAACTATGTTTACATTGCTTTTCGTGAGTGAGGTTACCGGAGGCCCTAACCTTTCCCTCTCCCCTATTCCCGTCATTCCACTCTCCCCCCTGTCCTCCCCTCTATTCCCCCTCTCCCGTCTTCCCGCTTTTCACCCCTCTCCCCCTATTCCCCTATTCCCATCTTAAAGGGCGGCAACGCACTTGTGACTCTTGAGTTACAGGTGCCCATGGGCGGCGGTAGTCATTTACCATCAGATGACTGATAAAAAAACCCAATAACTTAGCACTGCTTTGTTTTTGATGGCGAGTAGAGGAAAGTAAAGGGATTTGGTTATCAAAGCACAAGTGACGCGTGTTTATAGACACTAGTTATTGCTTATACATCATCTTTTCTAGCCTAAGAAACTAGCACCCGTCGTAAGCCTAGCAAAGTGATTAGCCAAGCACTTTAAAAATAGATAATTAATAAATTGACAATAAATATTATGCACATCAAATGACAGAAATAAATTGATGAAAATGTCCGATGTCCGCTGTCCTTTGATTCCAGTAGCTTGTAATAAACTACTCGTTGTTTAAGCTCAAATAATATAGACCAACTGTAAAAGCATATTTCAGACTCAGATCACAATTCCAAAACTTATTATAACTTATATCGTACTGAATCTGAAATCTTTTCTTAATATTCATGTTTCTGGACCTTTAGTATCAGCCTGAGACTGTTGTCGACAGCTGACAATACTTGAATACTTGTCTATAGCCTATAAAATAGTAGCGCTGCAGTATCCGCCAGTAAAAAAAAGAAGAACTGAATCGCATTTTAAGACTTAACTAACGGCTGTTAGTTTTAACATATCCAATTTAAACATAAACTTAAACCCAGTAGTGCTTCAAATCACAGTTCTAAACCATTTCCAAGAATAAAAAAAGGAGAAACGTTTATGAATAAATCATCAGCAATCATCTCGCGAAACGCAATCAAGAGACCCATTAGAAAGAGATAGACATATTAGCCTTTTATGAGAATAAATAAGAGAAGGATAACTAGATCCTCTAAGGTGTAATTATGCTGTTAAGAATATAATTTTGTGTTGTTAAAGCGATGCATGCATCACATTATGTTTTTTTGTTTTCATGCAGTTAAGGCGTTTTAATTCGTACATAACACACACAGTGATCCGAAAATTTGAAAACTGAACAAAACTTTAAGTTACTGAGACTTATTACATAAAATTTTAGAATTTGCTCCTTGCTGTTCATTTGTTCAGTAATTTCTTCGTAGTAGGTATAGTAAAAGCAATTTCTATTAATTTTGTGTCTCTGATGGATATCTTGCATTCTATATCCTACTAATATTATAAACGTGAAAATTTGTGAGAATATATGGATGTATGAATGTTTGTTACTCTACTTTCACGCAAACACCATTGAAACTTGGTATACTGGAAACCTGGATTAACACATAGGCTACTTTTTATCCCGATATTGCAACGGCATCAGCACTTATGCGGGTCAAACCGCGGGGCGCAGTTAGTGTAATATAAATTAAAATATCTCGTGCTTTGAGAACTACTTGTTTTTCTCTACTATTTTATTTAAAATATAATCATTACACATTAGTGGTTAAAGTCTCATCACCAAAGGCTTAAAGATAAACACTTTTCGTTTCAAAATACTTATCAAACACGCTGCCTTAATAACAGAGATTAACCTTAACTTTTTTACATCCACTTAATGCATTCATTTTTTTAACAATTTAAGATCTTTCAATCAACCCGAAGTCCATCAAAAAATTAAATGACGGGTGTATCTTTATCATATATTTTTTAATTTACTTTTATTCTGTGAACTAGTCTACTACCTGAGATCACACTCCCATATCACCTTTGATTACTGTATAAAAACATTGTTAGCTATAGATATATGTTTTTGCAGTATCCTAACTAATGATTGTACCTACTAATCGTTTTATGACATTGATGATTTAATGAGAGCATTTTTTTCCGCGAATTTTGACGCAGACCCCCTGGGCGGGACTCGTTTTGTCTAGTTTGTAAAAATAATTGACCATTGGGTGTTAAATACGTTTTCTATAATGATTTTACAGATACAAAAGATTTTTTTTGCACATTTTTTAATACTTTAATCCGTCACATTCTGCTGAAACGTATAATTAAATACAAAATATTATTTCCTTTATTTTTTATTAAGCAGTGAATATTCAAAATGGTGCAGCCGTAAAAAATACCTACGCCGACATTACAAATTCACGTCGTAACGCCTTCATCTCGCCGCACATTCGAATAACAACCAAACTTATAATTTACAACGAGGCTCATTAGTATACGCTGTTACAAAGTCACTACGCGCACGGCCAAAGAAGCCGCCCAACAAAGACATTGACATTCATATATTAACGCTAAACGTGACCACGAAACCACTAGATATCGAACATCGAGATACTAATTTTACGCCCAATCGACTCAAATAAAAATTAATACATCAGTATCAAATCGACTCGAATCCTATCGATATAAAAACTGCTGCGCCTCAATGCACCAATTATTCGATATTCGTATGTACAAAAAAAGAACATAAAGACAGTTTTCCAATGTGGTTTTTGCGCGCGGTTGCGGCAAAGTCGTTAGGGTGACCATAGCCGAGTAATGGAATTCGTGGCCGAGTCGATTGGCTTCAAATTCGATCGATGATACATTTTTTGGTTAGTTTCAAAGGACACGAATGTCGTTTTCCACCGGTTCTCATGGCGATAAAGACATAAAAATTTGGGAAGTCGAGCGGCGCGTCAAAAAGAGACCACATACGTTATATTCGTGAGATTTTTGGTATTATTTTCTTGTTGGGTCGGGTCGTACGTCCGCAAAATTGTTAGCCGCTGACGCCTTTTGCATCAGGCTATTATTTTTTGGTAAATCGCCCGCCTTGGAGCAGGCAAAGCGTGATCAACAAATCACATCGTTTCGGACGATTTTTTGTTTTCTGGACCCGCGGCGTGTTTGTTTTCGTACGTTTGAGATGTGATTATTATGGATATTTGTTACCTAAACGGCGACGCCTCGGTCGTCATGGAGGATAGATTTTAATTAAGATGACTAATAATTATAAATGTTCGCAAATGTTTTACCTAAACGATTTATGTGATGTTTAATTCGATTTAAACAAGATGTCGCAACTATAAACATTTTTGAAGCTATGTTATTTATAATTATATAGTAATTAAATACAGCATGAATGATGAATGAACTGCGAAGAGATTTAAATACTTATCTGACTCATTAATTGAATGACAAGAACAACCTGTTAATTTAAATTTGCAGTAGCCTTACTAATATCCTTAATAAACGTATATAACAAATTTATTTACATACATCCTGTCTCACACTTATAAATCCCACAACATAGAAGCCACAAGTCTATTCCAGATTCATAGCCTCGGTTATGTAGGATACCCAATTAGTAGAGACATATTAGGACATTCTCAATTTGGTCAGCATGAAATCAGTTCCCGCGAAATAGCTCGTAAAAGACATCCGGTAGTACATTAATCACATACGGCGTTAAGTGGCCACTTTATATGCAGAATGGAACCGAGATGTTGACAACTCAATCTTAGCTTATTACGGCTAGGGTGACTAAGCGATGGAGATTTGTGGTCTTAAAAAATAAAGCTATGAAGACGTTACATGTTATGTTTATTCATATTATAATAGACCACAGAATAAAAAAACTCCAGTGAATGAATAAATGGTTTATGACTTAAAATATGTTCGAATAACTAATAAAATGATTATTTATTTTTTGTGTTCGTTACAAAGTTGGCATTTGAGTGCTATGGTAACACAGATTTTAGGAATGAATATATTAAGTAGATCGTCTCATAAAATATGTACCTATCAGTATCCAAAGTTATTTCAGATGTAAAAGTAGTTTTTTTGCTTTCGGTAGAAGATTTTTATCTAATGATAATGTGTTTTTTTTTTAGGTTTAGAGTACTTAAGTGCAGCCAGGAGTCTTCATCCAGAACTGCATGCTGGCAGCACCCTTGCCAGCCAGGATTTCCAACTCAGTTTAGAAGGTTAGTTTTTAAATTTATCATTGATATATGTATTTTGATAATAATTCATTGAGTAAGGCGTGATTACTGCGATCTTAATTAGATAATGTCTATGTTCTCAAGTTTGGCTATAATTATACAATTCCTCGGGTGGATGGATCACTTCATCATGTGATGTTATCTAATAGTAGATTAGATTTAAAATTACTAATTGAATGTAGATTATTTTTTTAAATGTTGTTTTAAATATAAAACGTATATTAAATTAACATATGTTATTTTGATACGTCTGCCAATAAATTCGTTCTCTTTTTAAGACGATAATGACGATAAGTCTTGGCCATGTCTTTTACTTTTTCTTTTCTTTTGTATATATTTTATTTACCCTCAAAGATACCACCTTACCAAGTACAATATAATAATATCTTACATTGAAAAGGAACCGATATGTAGAAATACTTCCTCGATATATCGTAATTTACCTTTGAATCAAATTGTTGCACGCGATTGGAACCCATATAAGGTATCTCTTGAGTAAACCCTGCTTGTAGTTCAGTTCTACATATCCATTGCCCGTTAGTTTTAAGATTTGAATGGATATCTAATAAGATATTCATTCAAATCCTAAAACTAACGGGCAATGGATATAACTTTATTACATAGGATTATTTTGCGACTAATGAGTACATTAGTCGCAAAATAATCATATGTAAAAAAGTTATAATTACTAAGCTATCTTCTAATTTTACATCAATAATATTATTATGAAAAAGTGTATGAAGTTAATTCAATTTCTTATTGTTAGTAACCAATCTGTCACAGATGATCTAATAGTTTATTTTATACCCAAACATCTGTAATTTGACTCTTGCGTGTGTTATGTCTAGGTGGCTAAATCGTCGTCGTCGTAAAAAAATGACGGATTTGATTTTTAGTAACTTTACAGGAGAGCACATTAAAGTTTTCAAATGATGTTTTATGTGATATTTTGAAAACGGCTGTTTCTGTTAATGAAATCTGAAAATGTTACTGTGTGTGTGTGTGCTTTGAAAAATGTTTTGTTTTATGAAAAAGTATAATGTTTTCAGTAGGCTTGTGCCAAAACCAAAAATCGTCAAAAAATCAAATCCACCGTTTTTCTACGACTGCGACGAAATGTTTTTTTTCTCTGGTTTACAGGGCTGTTAAATATGTTTTTTTTTTTTAATTATTATTTTCTTTTTTAGTAAAGATCACTAGTAACGTGGGTCACACATTACTAGTAATCTCGTTAACCCCTCCAGCTAAGCCTAACGCTTGTGTTAGGAGTGGATTCACGACGGTAGTGCACTGGGTGGGGTTCGAACTCGCAACCACTTGATCGCGAGGCCGACCCCTTACACTACGCTTTAGTTGTTATGTTCAAAACATTATCCGCGCATGAGTTTTTAATTTACCTTCATTCTATTCTAATCAGTTAAGATAATTTAGCATCGTTTCCACGCTTAACACAAGTTCCTTATAACCTGGCTAAATAATTTTATGTGCACACTTTAGTGCATATTTTATGGCCCCTTTTTATTTCAAATATAACAAAGAACAATAGGTTTGTAAGCGTTCAAGAACGTATTGTGAATATAACGTTATAAACACTACAATAAATTTTAAAGGCTCAGCGATCTGTCAAATGTATGATTCTGGGAGGTGTTGCCAATAAAGATTCTATAATTAACAATATTCGTTCATTCATAGTTTAGAAATCGAATAGAAAGTAAGGGAGTGGGCATTATATATGCGAAATTATAATTCTAATACCTGCCAATAAAACCCTACGCCTTTCCTTTTAAAATGACAAGGGTAGGTACTCTGAAAATATGCGTCTATTACAGTGAACTTAATTAACAAGAGGAACAGTACTTTGAAAATATAATAATATAGACTGTGTATACAATTATTTCCTAAGTAATTAATCATAGAACTAATAGGACTGCAGTTAGGTAATTTACTAGTAAAAAAATAAAAAAAAATCACAAGTCAATCCTATGCTAGGATTAGCAGATTGTCGTCGTTACTATGACTAGCAACGATGTCCAACTGATCTCTTTTTTCTTTTGCTTTTTGAAGTGAAAACTTCTTTAGGCACGTTTGTGCACTTTTGCTTTGGAGAAAAAGCACTGAACTCGTGACCGTCACGCTAATAATACATATATAGATACCCTAGAGGGCGCTAATCTAAGCATTGAGTTCTGTCAGCTCCTTATTAATTAATGTCACCAACCTGCTTATGTGACGTTTTAAGTTCGTCGTTTTATTCAAGTTCTCACTTCTGTCGGCAGTCCCATGACTGCCTATTTTTTTATTTCCTTCGTGTTCAGACTTTTTGGAAGACTTCCGCAGTATCAAATGAGGAATATCTTAAATTTGATTTATTTTTAAACTATCTTCAGGATCAAGAATAGCCTCCCCAACTCGGCTAAGGCTATCTGGCGGTGCTATCGGTGCTTCAGCTAACCGCAAGAGAGCTGTTTCCTGGAGTCCGTATTCCGCTGAGTCATTGGACCTGGCGGCGGTGATCAGGGCCTCACCAGCTAGCTTGGCTGTCAGAGCACCTTCTGCAGCTTCTACTGGCAGTTATGGCCACCTTAGTGCTGGTAAGTTATCCACTGGCTGTGTAAGCTCGGAAAATAAACTATTTTTGACGTACATTTCTTGTTTTCGTTTCAATATTCCGTAAGAAATGATCACTATTCCCAAGGCTGCTGACACTCTGACTGAAACCTGACTTTTAATCTTTTTTAGGAGCGATATCGCCCGCTCTCTCCCTTTCACACGCCTCCTTGGCGCAGCAGTTACTTGCGCGAGGTGGAGTGGTTGGTAGTAGCGGGGTTTTAGCGGGAGGAGTGCTAATGGACCCCGCGCATCAACAAGCGGCTGCCGCGGCGGCGCATCACGCAGCACATGCGCATCTTGTAGCTGGAATCCACAGGTGAGATATTCTTAATTTAATAATAATTATTACAGTAAAAAGATGAGATGAGATGAGAAGGAAAAAGATGGCATTACAGTTTGAACTGAAATAACTCTTACAATATTCCCACTCACATTAATCTAGAAGTCAGTGCATTCTCTAGGGGTTTCTTAGTAATATGACTAATATAGGCTACCCGTGATGTTTAAATATTGGAATTTATTGAATCTCATTTCGGTTGATTAATGATTGGTTTTCAAATATTGACAGAACTGATGGAAACATTTGATAACATTCTTAAACTCCACGTCTGACAAAAAACGTTGTACCTATTTAGCTGGAAAAAGATTTTAAGTTCTGATAAAGGTATCGTAATAATTTGTTAAAAATAAATGTTATAAAAAGTGTGGGGTTTCGATTGATGTAGATATTTAAGGGCCAACTACTAAAATTTCCATGTTAATAATACTATATACACTAATATAATAAATCAGTTTTTCAGTATACGGCCCATAACATCAAATTCAAATTCTTTATTTCCAAATAGGCCTTATAAATAAATTTATGTAAGTGGTTGCACAAATGTACATTAATAATGAAAAATATGGTGTCTCCACTAAAATTATGTTCGTTTTAGGCTATTTCTAGCAATGTAGTTCCGTACCTTCTGAACTAGTTGAGGCTGTATCTCAGGTGGTAACTGTTCATCAGTGCTAATAATATCCTAAATTACAAATTCAAGTTGTAACTAGTGTCTAGAAAAGATTCAGTGGCAACATATTTTAAGGTTATTAAATATTTAAAAATGGATTCCTTACATTTTATTTTAGTCAGCTTAGGGAGATTTGGAATTAACCTAGCTAGTCGGTTATAAAGGAATGGTTCAAGAAAAGGAATGAATCTTTGTGCAAAAGTAGTCCTGCATAACGGAGCTGTAAATATCTTGTCCTTTCGCCGCTTACTGTGTAAACGGTATCCTCCCTCCTAACATTTGAAAACTCGCAGTCGGACAAAACTCGTGTGTGAACTTCGTCATAAAATAGCTGATGCGAGCTCACGATAACCGAATGAAGAGTTTCTTCGCTATTTATTTATTTCCAGTGGCTGGACCTTCTGTATTTTATGTTTGGAGATATAGAAATAATATGGGTAGGCAAAGAAAATAATATATAACTTTGCCTTAATCTCTGTCTGCCTGAATTTTGCCTCAGTGATATCACTATACCGCTTACCTATTCCCTAATAATTTTGTAACCAGATCTCACATATCATCGCCAACGCAACTCCTGATGGGCGGTCCAGTGGACGTGCGCCCAGGTCTTACTTTAGATGGAACGCCACCGCAGCATCTGCAGCAGCCACCGCAACAGCAAGAAGTCACGAGTATCATGGAAGCTGACAGGTAAAGATCTTATTACTAACGTTAAATACTTGTAAAACGAACTGAATTGAATCGTTTTTATGAATTCTCAGAGAATTTTTGCCTGGCTAATTTTATGGAAGAATTGAGAATCATATTTCTTCTAATAAAAAGTACCCTTAATGGAACTACTTCGTTCGAGCAGGCTAGGTGCAAATTCGAAATAGTATACTACCGGCTCATTATAAATGGATCAATCCTGCAAAATCCTTCAAGTTTTGGAGGAGCATGTACAATCTAGTATTTCTATCAGTTCAATCATTAGTTTCAGTGTATGAGATTTCCTATAGATGTTGCTATTTTGATATAATGATCAAGTTTCCTTATAATGGGTATTAATATAATTAGCGACACTTAAAAACATGATTCTTCTTCTTTTCACAGTGCATCAGGTATGACGCAACGAAAGTCTCCTCAAAGTCTGATGGGCCACCGAGACAGTCTTCACAGCAATAAACCATTATCGGCAGCAGCTGAGAGCACCGTACATGACGGACTCGACTCTAAAGATGAGCCTGGGGATTTTATCGAAACCAATTGCCATTGGGTACGTATTTACTTGGGTTTAGAATCATTACTTTCAACGTTTGTAATAAAGTTTTTCAATCTTAACGAACTACTAGATTTGTTATTAAAACTTATTACTTCTTCAATCTTCCATTTAATTTACACGAGCTGCGTTATAGACATATTCTAAGTTTATTGTTTTTGCCAAGAACTATTGTGAAAAGCGTTCTTGCTTAAGAAACTTAATTGTAAAGGACGAAATAGAGAATGATTACTTGAATAGTATACCTATGACAATTTAATCTTGTAAGGTACATTTTTTACAGCATGCTGAATTTTTTACCTGGTAACAGCAAAGCGATTAACTTTTTTAGTACCGGGAGCATTTTATTGACATGTTACAGATGCAAATTTTTTTTCTTTAAAAAGACAACTGTGTCGCGGGGGGCTTCACAAACATTCAAACTACGGACATAAAGAACACCCAGACTCGGGACAACTATTTGTGGACCACACAAATTTTTGTCCCGTGTGAGATTTGAACCCATAACACTAGACGCGGTGTAGTGGCGAGGTGACCACTTAAACATCCGTGCAGTCATTTTGCACCTATTCCAGAAATCCTGCTTACCTACATAAAACGCCTACTCAGTACCGTATTTATTTATTTTTTAGGTGGACTGTAAGCTTGAATTTCCCACACAAGATGATCTGGTGAAACACATCAACACGGATCATATCCACGCAAGTAAGAAAGCGTTCGTCTGCCGATGGGTCGGTTGCTCCAGGGATGAAAAGCCGTTTAAAGCGCAGTACATGCTTGTTGTGCATATGAGGAGACACACTGGAGAGAAGCCACACAAGTGTACTGTAAGTTCTTCTGATAAACGTAACATGAATGATATAATTTCCATGGGTATCAAGTCATTTATTACCTATATTTGAAGAGTAGTTTGAAAACTTTATCTTCTGCGTAAGAAGCATTTGAAAATCTGTGAAAGCGGAATTAACTGGTGATAATTTCAAACTGACTAAGTTACTTATTCGGACTGCAAAGTTTTCTGAAACAATACAATAGCAGTAACGGTTTTTTTTTCGTATAAATTCATAATGTTTTATTTACAACTTACAGTTCGAAGGCTGCTGTAAAGCCTACTCCCGTCTGGAAAACCTGAAGACTCATCTGCGATCTCATACTGGGGAGAAGCCGTATACCTGCGAGTATCCTGGGTGCGCAAAGGCTTTCTCCAATGCTAGTGACCGGGCAAAACACCAGAACAGGACGCATAGCAATGAAGTAAGATTTATTTTCTTATTAAGGTCATTAGAAATAAAAGCAAATTGATTGAAACTTACGGTAAAAGTGTAAAAGTACAAAGACATATTACGACTTGTAAATAAAACACCACCACCCATCCCCTCTCCCTCTTTTCTACTTTCCTTGGGCCCGCCCATGGGCGGCGGTAGTCACTTACCATCAGGTGACCTGTCAGCTCGTTTGTAGGAGACAAACGAGCTGACAGGTCACCTGATGGTAAGTGACTACCGCGTGACTACCGTGATAAAAAAAAACTACAAGAACAATAATAGTCTTTCAAGTAGGCGACTTATTAGTTATTCTGTTTTGATATGGAAACTCTTTTCAATTGCACTTAACAACAGGACAGCGATCTATGACTTACAAAAATAGTCATTCCAGGCAAATATAAAAACGTTTTCACTCTACATGCTCGCATTTTGCGAGGAAATCAATTAACCACCTTTTCAGGCGAAAAATTCCAAACATATCGCACATTAAAAAAAATTATAAAACAAAAAAAAATAATAGAATGATCTCTTTTATCCAGAAACCCTACGTCTGCAAAGCGCCTGGGTGCACTAAGCGATACACTGATCCTTCATCATTACGTAAACACGTGAAAACTGTTCACGGAGCTGAATTCTACGCTAGCAAGAAACACAAAGGTAATATATATGTATACATATATTAGTATTCCTTCTGTAAATATATTATATTAAGGAATATTTAGCTCTGAAAAAAAAACAACTCTTGGACTCCAAGAAGTAAATATGCGTTGTTTGAGTCTGAAGATGAAATCCAGTCTACATTAAAATGTTTATTTTACTTACCTCTTGATTGACAATCATTTTCCTTATCCAGGATGTAGTCGCGGAGACGATTCAGCAGAATCCGGCGGAGGTGGAGCGGGCTCCTCACCGCGCTCAGAAGAAGGAGGAGTCCCTATTGGAGTCAGAGGACATACATCATCAGCATCAGTCAAGAGCGAGAGCCCCGCGTCTCCAATACCGCATGGGCTGCATACACCTGCTCATCAGGTAATGATGATGGTATGATAAAAAATGATATAATTTATTTTATTGTAATGTTTTTCTTAATAATTCATTTCATGTGTCAATCAAAATTTCATGTGTTAAGAATTATCAGTCACTTATAATTTTGTCCTATCCACAGTTATCAGCTCAATGTGGTGGAGAGTTAGACTTCGGGGGATCTGGTCTTGGTGGATTTGGTGATGAACATGGTGCTCCATACTTCAGATTAGATGGAGAGGTAAGCTTCAAAATCATACTATATCTACATTAACTACAAATACAATCAAAAGTTCGAAATCTAACAGATGTTTGATCCATCTTCAGGTCGAACAAGAAGTAGTGGGTGAAGTCGGACAACTCCCGCTGATGCTTCGTGCCATGGTGGCGATTGGTTCCCCACGAGCCCACCACCACGCACCGCGTGTTGGCAACAAAATGTGTGTTGCCAGGTTACTACCTCCACACTCTGATATTGCTCCAGGTCAGTTTATAAGATAGAAAACTTCTTTTAACTATGATGATTTGAAAACTATGAACAGTTAATTAAATCCATAACTTATTATTTTGATTTATTAACTAGTTAAGTCTTGAGTATAAGGTTGTATCAGAACTTTGCTTTCTTCTAGTCACTCTGCTCTCTACTCTTGATGTTGTTTCGTTATCAAAAGTACAGGTTCATTAATGAATCATCATCATGATTGCTATCAAAGAAGCAGGTTACCGTACCGTACAGGTTACAGTAGTGATCATTTAGCTTGTAGATATTAACAGGCACCCTGTTAATATCTACAAGCTAAATGATCACTTCTGAGTTAGGGAGGTTCAATGAGTTCTGAGAACCCTACTCACCAACTGAAATCTATTAGTGTACCGCAGTCTTCGGTAGGGTAAGGGTTGAATTTTAGCCGCACGTCTCGGGACGAAAATTCAAATTGAAAATTATTATATTTCAAGTCCTTGCTGCTCATTTTTTTAAATGAATTCCTCTGTAGCTTTTACAATTATTGTTCCTATTAGGATATTATCTGCAACAGATGAAACTATCCCTGAAGAGAGAGTCTGTGTCCATAGGCTAGTGTTTACCTACCGGTCTTGATAAAATGAATCTAAGCATAAAAAACTCTTAGGTGGTGTACCAGGACGGACAGAGCCTGGCAATACAACCGTGACTGTAGAACTGAAGACAGGAGTTCCTAATACCAGACGGGATTCTGGAATCTCATCTGGAAGCAGTCTGTACAGTGCAAGGTAAGCATAATTTCATGCCTTCATTTTTGATATCCTAGATATATTTTTGGAATTGGATTACGCAATGTCTGGATTAATGGCTTTAATTTCATTATGTAAAAACTAGAATGCGATCGTTTTTAAATCTTTCAATTCACTGTTGTAGCATTTCGATCTACACACGGACAGACATATCGTAAAGTAAACTGAAACTTTCAATAGATATCTGGTTATCACCAAATATCTATTGAAAATCTGTATGTAATAGTAATGAAAATATAATTAGATAGGTTTCTGTAAAAAGTAAGGATAAATAGACATTAACGAGACGTGACTTTATAGGAAATCAAAAGCTATTAAATGACTGAGAGGTCATATAATATAATATTTAAAAAAAAGCGCCCGTGACGGTACCACATGCACTTATTAACCCAAAACTAAATTTACCAGGTCATCAGACATATCTCGCAAAAGCAGTCAAGCATCAGTAGTATCTGGAGCTGTGGCCACAACAACAGGCGTCGCTGGGCGGCAACAGGTGTCGCAACATACTACAGTATACGACCAGCTCTCACCTGATAGTAGTAGAAGGTAAGTCAGTTTTAGCAGTTACAATAATCTTCTGTTGAAAACCGACGATTTTCTTTTAAGAAGTATACAAACACACTTTGGGCGCGCACAAAATGGCATAGTAACTCTGATTTGACCAACGCCTGAGAAAGTTGTGTAAATGTTACAGTTTTTTCTAAGCAAGACCATAAAGATAAAGTAAGTCAGACAGTTCAAAATAAACCAGATCAAAAGACTAACAGCATAGTTTAGACCCGTCCTGTCCACAAATCTGACTGTTAGTTTAGTAGACCAGACAGTTCCGTATTTAGTTATTACGTTCACCAATGTGGGGATTCTAGTATGGTGCATATTGGTTGAATTATATGCAGATTCCTTGATATCAAGATATATAAAAATTAATCCTTATTTCCCTTGGTCACGGCATCATGCGAGAACGGCTGGACCGAGTTTGCTAATACTTTTTTTATGTTTGTTATTGTCAGGAGTTTCTTATAAAAGAAAAAAATAAGGAAGTTGCGCGGAAAATTATAAAATTTAAGAAAACTTAACGACCATATTAACTTTTTTTATATATATATATATATATTATTTTATTATGGGCTCTATCCCGCGCAAGAATCAGCGCAGGAATTCCGCCAATGTCAAGTGTTTTATAAATTAACTTTTTTAATGTTACCTTAGCGCTTCTGACATAACCGTCAGTAGTTTGACAGTTGGCGCCATTGACAGAACTCGCTGCAAATTATACCGATTCGAATTCAATATTCATAGTTAAGACAGGACAACATAAACTAAAATATATTATATTGAAACAGGACAACGTCTGTCGGGTCAGCTACTGAAATATACATTTCACCATTTCACGTACATGTCACTTATAAATATACATCCTACTTACAAGATGACTGCTGAGCCGGATGAAGGCTTGCGCCTTCGTATAGAAATTACTGCATCAGCATTATATCCCTACATACATTCATTAAATTATTATGTAAAGAAAATCTTGTATTTCCATATATAAATAAATCATAAACATATCTGGTCCACTAAATATTTATGACTGTGTATGATTATGACTGCGATTACAACCACCAATGAAGACTTGTCAGTGTATAGTTGACAAACAACTGTCTACTACCCCCTAGCAAACCGTTATCGGTGGCCACTTCGTCAATGCTGTATCTATGACCACAGACATTGTTAGATATCCTAGTACCTAAGATGGAATTTATAAACTAAGTAAAAAATACAGTTCACATTTCGAAGCTCCTTTGTTTAGTAATCTTTCACTCTTTTACACAAAACGACAACTTTGGCAAAAAAAAATTACATTTTTGTATTTTTTGAACTAGAACTTTGCATAGCTCAGCGCATGGACTTAGATGAATAATTTCAATAAATAGTTATCTGTTTTAAAGGACAACGTACACTTTTACAGATCTAGTCAAGTATCGTGCGTAGGTTATGCCCCAGCGCCATCATCTGCGCTCGCCGCCGTGCAAGCCGTTAGAACATCCCAAGGCAATCAGGTAAACTTATAGATTTTATGTTTAAAAAGTTCTTAACTTCTTTAATCTAAAAGCAAGAAATCAATGACTGCACGGATAGCGCAATGGTTTAAGTGGGCAACTCGCCATTACGCCGCGCCAAGTGTTGTGGGTTCAAATCCCATACGGGACAAAATTTGTGTGATCCACAAATAGTTGTCCCGAGTCTGGGTGTTCTTTGTGTTAGTTGTTTGAATGTTTGTGAAGCCCCGCGACACAGGAATATTCCTAATGCGGCAGTTGTCTTTAAAATAAATATAAAAAATAAGAAAAAAAAAAATAAAATCAATCAATCTCAGATTCAGGACAGATTTTTAAACGATTCTTAGAATCAAAATTTTGGTTGTATTCGTATTTTGTTAATAGGATTAGTCCTGTTAAAATCTCCTCTAGTAATTCTATATCCTCTTCCAGGCCGTTCTTCTCCGAGGAGTAACATGCTCTGAAGTGCGAGCTGAGGAACTAGCGCTGGAGCTGGACCCCAACGTGCAGGTGAAGGAAGAGGCTAGGAGATTGTCGGAACAGTCCAACCTGAGCGACCAGCAGTACCAACAATACCCTTGTGCTACTGATGATGTGGTATGTAGTTGTTTGTTTTTTTCTTAAACCTCCAGGACATAAGAAAGTTGAAAAATTAGGAAAACGAAGGAAAAATAAAATAAAGTTTAAAAAGAATTCAGACAGGCAGTTAAAGCTATGGTGAAGTACACTCTACAAAACACTGCGGTTAGTACAGACTGCCTAGTTTAGGATCAGACGGCCGTGTGTGAGATGTATCATGCTATTATTATTATAAACTGGAATTCTAAAATAGTGTTATATTTGTGCTGATAAATTAGAGTTGCCAAACTGGGGACGAGGAGGATGATGATGCACAAAAAACCAGTCATGTTATGATGTATACTATTTGATGTCTTAATAGTCGTGCATTCCGCCTTTAGTCTTGAATTTAAATAATGAATATATAATGATAAAAAAATAATTCTTGAATACTTTTATGTTTAATAATGCAGCATTATAACTTGTTACAAATCTACCGAAAGGTTTTAAATAGCAATTCCATCACACTAGAAAATAGTTCTTCAAAATTAATTTCAATACAAGTTCCTTGAATATATAAACAAAATAATATTTTTTAAATTATTTCAGGGTGACGCTCCCTTTCCTTTCAAGACGGAGGACGATCAGGAGACAGTGACGTTTAAGGAATCACGCTCAAACTCCACCAACACCGTGGTCATCACAACTGCGCAGGTCCACCACCCTAACCAGGAGGTCAATCTGGAACAGGTGAGAATCTAAACGTTCCTTCTGTTTCTCAATATGAAGCTTATTGCGCTATCCACAACCAGATAATGCTGTCTTATTATTCCACACCTTGAAGGTGAATACGTAGGTATGTAGATATAATTGTATACAATGTACCCACTTACGTACGGATAACCCAAAAAAGATAGTTTAAGACTAAGTGTTGATATCGTTTCAGGTTGCCGAAGGCGAAATGGTGGAGAACAAGCTGGTAATACCAGATGAAATGATGCAATATCTTAACCAATCAATATTGGCAACGGAATCGGCAACACCAGCTAAAACTGACTCCACCAACCAGCCTGAACCAGAGACTAACACAGAAAAGGATAGTGCAACCAAAGACAATACTACTAGTGATTTAACCAACACGAATAATTCCGGTGACAAAATCAGTGACGTTGCAACCAGTGATGATTCTCTACTTAAAAACCTAGGTGCCATAGGAAGTGATCTCAACATAAGTGATATACCAGTCGATTTAAGATCCTTAGACGTTAGTATGTCGGGTAATAGTGGATCTTTATTAAACTCCAAGTCTCCCGATGATAAGACTCCATTACAAGAACAAGTTATTCCTGAAGTCCCAATAGAAAAATGTGAGAAGGACTTTACAAAACAGGCCACTAATAAAGTCAGTACAAACCCATTGCAATCTTTGCAGACAATGACGGCAAATCAAAATGAACAAACAAATAGACTGCGCACAAACCAAATACCTCAGAAACAAACAACAATGAGTCCGAAAACCGTAGTTATGAGTCAGAATGTTCTAAGTCCGCAGAATTTGGCGCACAGCATGCTCAGTCCACAGAGTCTTCCTCATAGTGCTATGAGTCCTCAAAGTGTCATGAGTCCTCATGTACCCCATAGCGTAATGAGCCCACCAAGCGTTTATAATGTTATGAGCCCACAAAGTGTTATGAGTGTCATGTCTCCGCAGCATAACGCTATGAGCCCACAAAGCATGCAAAGCTTAATGAGTCCACAAATGCCTAACCAGATCATGATGAGTCCCAGACACAACAATATTGGAAGCCCAATGTCTCAAAATATGGCAAGTCCTATGGTGAATATGGCTAGTCCTATGCCTCAAAACATAGCTAGTCCATTAAGCCATGGCATGCCTAGTCCAATGCATCCTGGCCTCCAAAGTCCCATGGGACAAGGTATGACAAGTCCTATGGTACAAAACATACCAAATATGGCCATGAATGGACAGGGTCCAACACAAAATCAGATGATGAACATGAATATGAATCAGGGTCCTCAGGTAGCTGTCAATCAGAATTATATGGGCCATCGACACAGCTGTAGTGCAAAGGTACCTGTACCAAACAGAACTAATGTCAACCAATATCACAATCAGAATTACAACCAAGTGCCTCCATACCCAGCTCAAAACCAAAATGTGATGAGAAGTCAAAACATGCAGCAGTACCAGATGATGCAGCAATACAACCAAAACCAAATGCCCATACATCCTATGGGAAACCAAGTCATGGTTTACAACAACCAGATAAATTATCAACCCGTGAATTATACTAACCAAAGCAACCAAATGCATCCACTGCAAATGTCAAGATCGTCAGTAATGAGTGTTGATAACAGTGGTAATATGAGTAGAGGAACGATGAACAACTACTGCGAGCAGCAAAATCAATGCCCACCACCACAGAACGTACAGTACAACCAAAATATGCAATCTTATCCTCAACCTCCCCCATATAATACTGTTGTTAACGCTGCAAACGTCATGGGGCCGCCTCCACCTAAAAATAATCATCAGTACAACCAAACAATGATGAACAACAACCAGTATTACAACCACCAGAGGCCCTATAACCAGTGGGACTATCCTGGCAACCAGTTTAACAAACATAACATGCAGAAATCTGTACAAAATTCTGTGAATATGTCCACTGGGAGTCAGAAACCAATAAACGGAACAAGAGTTTCTGTAAACCAGATGAAGAATGACCAACAAACCGACTGCAGTATGAACAGCTTAAGGAGTCAGAATAACCAGGCTAGTGATGTGCAGGTGTGGGATATATCTCAGTCTCAAATAGAAGCAACAAATGGTAGAAAAAAGAATCAAAATAGCACAATGCGCCAGGACACATATCAAAGGACATTGGAGTATGTAGAGAGTTGTGAAAATTGGAAAAGTTCTGAAATGGTATCGAGTAGTACACATCCGTTGCAAGGTGGTGACAATATGGTTGTGAATGATTTACAAACATCACTATCTTCATTTTATGAAGAGAATCAATACCTCCAGATGATACAGTAGTTTAATTATTGTGTTATATACTGCAAATATAATTGTGAATGCTTATTTGTTAGAAAATCTGCAAACCATTTGCAAACTCTATTCAGTTAAGTTTATTTTTAATTATTGTATGAGCAACAATTTTTATATAGTTAAGAATTGCTAAATGGTGCACGCGAAAATAAAGGTTGTAAAAGAACTTTTCTCTGACTGAGACTGATTAATTTTATATTTGTATATTTAAGGCCTTGCACTTTGGAGTAAGTTATATGGCAGTAAGACATTCATTCTCTTGTTGATAGTCAGGAACTAATTGCCATCTTAAAGGTGTGAGCCAAGTTGATAAAGAAGTAGTTTTTACGATGCAACTCAACGGTTAATCAAAATATTGATGCAGTTTATAAAGTACACTAGTTCTTAAATAGTTTCATTAAAAAGACATGTTTTGTATGCAAATTGTACATATCTCTTAGACGTCTTCCAAGTAGCTAAGAACTATTTTTTAATTGTAATGCATTTACGTATAATTGTTTGTGTAAGTTAAGTGCCTAAATGTACATAAGATACATTGTACATAACATTACAAGGATAACAGTGCCTTAAATGAGGATTTATTTCTACTATTGTTAATATTAATCGAAAAAAAAAATCGTATAGTTTTGAGATCTATAGTTAATCACTGGTCTGGTGTGTACTATTTTAAAATGACATCAAGAAGAAAACAGAATATATGTCATAAAATTTAATATTTACCAAATTGTTAAAGGATAGAAGAGACAGCTTTACTTCTAAATATAATATTTTAATTATAACATAAGCTGTAGGGATTTTGACTATCTAAATATACCGATTTAAAAATATCTCTATCTGCCCTCAACTGTAATAACTGCTCTAAACGCTCATAAGCGGATAATAAACTACATAACGCTTTACTATGTACCGCCAATTCAGTGAAATAAGAAAATACGTGATATGGCAGAAATATTAAATAAGTAGAGTTTTAGTTATAAAATGGGAGTAAATAATTTGGGAACTTCGCGCGTTCACTACCGTGCGCTCTTCACTTTATTCATACCAGGCCAGCGTGAATAGATCTCTGTACAATAGGGTGATCTTTGAGATTATTAGATAAAAATAAAATTGTACAAAATAGAAAAGAACTTTTCTAGAATTTTTACAGCGTTGTTGAATTTTAATCTTAACACTTAAAATGTAATTAGTTTACAATATTATTAAAGCTATACGAATCTTTGTTTTGATAACATCGAATCTCTACTTTATTCACTGAGATTACTAGAATATAAGATTTTTGTTAATGTTTATTTAAATCAACGCACAATGATTGTAATAGAACTGTGTATTGTCTAATAAATTATTTGTTTTTAATGTTTGTAAATGAACAAACCGGATATCTGTGACGATATTTTAATGAAACTATTAAATAAAATTTTGTCATTATGAAAGTATACGAAGGTTTTGTTTCTTACACCAGCTAGCCTTCCTTTTTCTGTCCTAATCTCAAAAACAACCTTACTCGACTATTCCTTACTCACGAGTGGTATTAAACCGCTAAGCTTCAGGCGAGATTTTGTATAATAATGGTTAATCCTACTCTAAGTACAACAGTACCTAAGCTCGTACTTGTGGTTAATCGTGGTCTTCTGTAAGCTAGGAGTTTTCAATTAACATACAAAACATTTACGAGACCTCTTAATCAAATTTTCATTCTTCTAGAATGATTATGAAATTGTAGACTTTTCTATGTCACCAACTAAATAGTCTCTTTGTTCCGGGTGCTATTTTTGGTTACTTTTGTTATCGTATTTAGATACAAACGTAAAACATAGATAATGAACATTGTTTATTATCATCACACCATTAAATAAGTCCAGCATCACTTTTGTTTAAAATGATTGTATAGAAGTATAGTAAGTAGTAAAATTATTTCATAGTAGTGTTTCGACAATTTCTTGAATTAAAAATTTTCAAATGGAGTTTTCATGACTCGTTTAAAGCTTCTACATGTTGTTGAAGTCGTAATATTCGATCTTTAGCTTCAACTTTCCCAAAGTGTACAGTTGGCACTGTACACTTTCTCTTATTCTTGTACTTCATACTCATAATCATAAGCAATGGTTTGTCCTAATTGCTAGAGCGGCTGACTCTTTGTCCTCAGACGTCTATAACTGTCTTGTGTTAAAAAAAAGTGGCAGTCATGGGACTGACGACAGAAGTGCAAACTTAAACGATACGGTGAAATTAAAACGTCACATTAACAGGTTGGTGACATAAATTAATAAAGTGCTGACAGAGCTCAACTCTCTCTCTCTCTCTCCCTCCCTCTCCATGTCTCTCTGACGCTGTACATGTTAATATAAGAAACTCGTCATAAATATATATTTTTTTAAATATATGACACTCGGACACATTTTCCATACATTTTCGATCAGGGTCACGTGTCCTGACGCGAGTTTAACCAATCTCAAAAAGTGCCTAACGCCGCTAAAGAAGTTTTCCCTTCAAATAATCTCAAAAAAGATAAAGTCAATTAGAGTTCAGAGCACTCTTTATATAAGATCATTTAGAGTAAGTATGTGGTACCTATTTTGCATTTTTATAACGAACTAGCGTTTCTATAAATACGTTAGAGGGCACTTTAGTGTGAACTTACAGGTAAAGAATATAATGACGTCATATTCGAGCTATGTAATATGTTTCACCCGGGTTCAGGATACAGAAAGATAATGAATGAATAGAGTGGATTTACAAGCACGCGGGCATTTTTTAATGACGTTGTAAAAACTACAAAATGTCAATTAAAATCTATTGAAATTACGCCTATATAATTTATACTTTTTATATTTCTAAGTTATCAAACAAGAACACAGCCTGCAATTCAAAAGGAGTGTTACTTGGGAACTTATACGAAAACGGCGTGTGACTTGCTACGCGACTATTAATAACTGACGGTTATTATCGTTTATTTTAAAAGAAGTGAAGATGAATTTGTTAATGATAGGAAGTTAATGTTTGAAAGTAAGAAAGTAGAAGGAGACTTTCACCAGGAAATTAATTCAAAAATAATTTAACAATGGTTCAACAAAATTTTGCAAACCTTGCAGGGGCCTTATTAGTTTAGTTACTAATTATAACTTGACACATCTCACACACGGCAACGACAAATATTTTTAAAGGTATACAAGTATATTTGCAAACAAGTTATTAATACCTGCCCGTCACGTATTGCCTAGCAACGCTTTGTTGGTAAACATTCCATACCGAATTTACCTGAAGTATACAGCCGGGCGTTTAGGGCAGTCAATCAGCATAGTTAAAAAAATCGATCTTTGGAGTTACTCGAGTGCTTTAGATCAAGGCAAGGTGGGTTATTTATTTGCTGAAAAGTGTGCATTTTAATAATCTTACGGTTTGAGGGTGACGTAAGGGAGTGGGTGGGTTACAAACTTGCAAAAAAAAACGTCACCTTGACATTGTCAAGCGCGGTTGATTTTTTTTTTAATAATAATAAATTAATTAAAGGATAACAGGAAACATATAATCTGCGAATTTTAAACAAGCCGAAGTTACAAAAATCGTAAAGAAAGTTTAGTGCATGCAGCTGCAGTGAAGCATGTATTTCCCATTCCGCACCTCTCTTTCTCTTTCACATTATCTCTATCTCTCATTACTCTCTCACACCGTCCCCACACTATACTCAGTCCATTCGTTTGTATTCTTTTTGAAAGTTGCTGGAGCACGAAAGGGCTGTCGACCATCATCGTCCCCGGGACTTCAACGAGAACGGTAGTACTTCGAGTCGAGTTAAAGATGACGTGACGGCGATCGTGCAACCGATCTCGATTATTTCCTTACCTCATCTTGTTTAGAACAACCACGAGGTAGTGTTGTTTGCGGATGATTATTTACTCTTATTTAGACTAAAACGTATGTGTACAAACTTTAAAGACGTAAATGATGCTATACCGAAAGTGGTTTGCTGGTTTAACGTTAACAACTTACTTCTTATTAGAGAAAAGATTAAATGTATCCGATTTACTACTGCAAAGTTTAAATAGGTGAATAACAGTTTAAAGGATGATTTGGAACTATTGGATACTACGAAACTCTTAGGCATTATTCTTGATTTTAAGCTTCAATGGGGCCCGCATATTGATAAATTATCGAATAGACTCCTGACCTGACTGATATTGAAACAGCCACATTAGTCTATTCTAGTTATTTTTATAGTAAAATGTGGTATAAAACTATATTCGTGCTGCAGAAGAGGGCTACCCGAGCAATTTATAACTTAGGTAATCGTGATTCACTGAGGCAGAAGTTTAAAGAAATAAACATCCTGACGGTGGAATGTCAGTATATTTATGAAAATCTGTTTTACCTTCCAAGATAAAGATCAGTTCTGTAAAAAAAGCGATATGCATTATTTTCACACACGTAATAAAAATTAATTTGTTGTAACTGCCTTAAGGCTACAAAAATTAACAAGTTGTTTCGAGGTCAATGTTAGCGATTTTATAATAAAACACAATTTTAATGGTATTCGTAAAATAAAAAAGCTGTTTTGAGCTTAGAATAATTCCTTAGCTGACTTCTCCCACCCATATGTGATGCATACGTGGTGAAGTAAAGGAATGGCTACGTTGTTAATATTAGCCAATATACAGCAATACGTAGAAATTAGAGAATTTAAGCTTGTAGGTCAACGATGCTTGAAAACATAGTAGGTGGGACACCTACTATAGTATAGGTATAATAACAGGGAGAATAAAAAAGAAAAAAGAAAGGGAAATAAGAAATACTTAAATAAACTAAAAGTGTGCGTGTGTGGTGTGGGTGTGTGAAAATTCCTTAATATGGTACATTTACATTACTAACAACAACCTTCATCTAAATAATTATAGTTTAAAAAACTAAAAAACACGCTTTTTTAGAAAATTCAACTAAAAAATTAAAAAATTAATCGAATTATTGCATTGTCATCGGTCTTTGACAGGTGTGTAAAATTTGAATGAAATCTGGCCGTTTAAAGTGGGTCAAAATTGTGCCCAAAGGAGTCGGTTACAAACATACAAACAAACAAAAATACATACAAGTGAAGCTAATATAAAACGTGTAAAAAGTGATTGCCTCGTGGTTAAATTTGGCTACTATATTTGTACTGGTATTTGTAACAGAAACCAAGCTATTAATTTCCATTACAAGTTGAACTGTCATAGACTTTACGTACCATGACAGGTCAACATAATATACTGGACATACTAAGTGAAAATAGCTACATCAAACATGCATACAAAGCTATTTTCACTTTTCGTTTGAAAATTTAAAACACAATACATATATAGTTTAAAAAATTTAGTTTTTGAAACGTTTCTCCATTAAAAGTATTCTAAATTTAAATTTCATATTCCTCGTTGCACAAAATTTTCTTAAAAAGAGGCACAAAGCATTCTACTTACGTATTACCATACCTATAATATGTAGATATGGCATGGTTTAAAGTATTTGTTAACTTATCAAAATAAGGCGCTTTGAAAGAGCAATCGCCCCTATTGTGTAATTATTGGATAATAATATATTTATACTGGCAGCTGACTTCTGAATAAATACGAACCAAAAATATATTTAGTGCTACCCATCCGACTAAATCTGGCTGTAACTGACACTCCTTTGATGCGAAATTAAATACCTATTGACGGTTTAATGTTCATCCTCTCATTACCCAGCGGGAAGCCAACGCGTTTTTTGGATATAAATGTATTACCTATTATATACATTACCTGTATTTATAGGTAGGACTGTGACGACACACGCGCTTATGTTTGTATGCGAATATGAGATCCAAAATTCGATTCTCCAGAAGGATCAAATATTATTTGGATTTGCTGTAATTCTCAACAGCAGAATCTAATTTCAAAAACTAAAAGCTTCCTACTTCGAGTTTAAAACCAGTGAGACTATTTCGTCTTTTGGCCTTAAGAATAATTAATGAAGTTAAGGAATGAATATGCATCGAGAATAACCATTAGTATGTTGTTGTGTTCCTTCTAATCACTAAAGTTCCTACAGAGGAATTTATATACTATGAATAATTACATTTATTAATAACTAGCAGGGACCCGCGGTTTCACCCGCGTAAGTCCCGATCCCGTGGGAATATCGAGATAAAAAATTAGCCTATATGTTAATCCAGGTCTTCAGCTATCTACATACCAAGTTTCATCGCAATCAGATCAGTAGTTTTGGCGTGAAAGAGTAACAAACATCCATACACACATACATCCATACATCCTCACAAACTTTCACGTTTATAATATTAGTAGGATTGTGTAATTTTTTCTTTTCTTCTTCAGTAGGAAACGTAAAAATGACACAGGACACAACAGCAATAATTATATTCTTGCTCTTGGCAAAAGACTGTAGTTTGGGGCTCTTTAAAAGAGGTGTTATACTTTATTACATAAGGAGAAAAACGTGTGAGTCACACGCCTGGTGTGGCAGGGGTCCATATACTACGATGAACGCTTACTATAAAGCAAGCCTCATAATTATGAGTAAACAAGTATTGAAATCTTATAATGGTGTGAATTTAAAGTCCTTTTCTACTCAAAGTCTAAAAAGCTTGATACATAATCGTTAAGCCTACTGATCCATTACATTACATTTGTTAAAAACAAGGCGGTAAAGTGTAAAGTCTATGGTTCAAACTAACTTCAAAGTACGATGACCATTAACTTCAGTAAAAGTAACGGGAACCCTAGGTGACAGTATTAAATGATCCATCCAATATCCAACTTTTCAGTACTTGTCGTGGAAGAGCCATGCTTCGGCACGTATGGCCCGGCTCGACCGGAGTGATACCACGGCCTCACATAAAACATAAAAATTAAAATAAAGTGAGGTTACCAGAGGCCCTAACCCTTCCCTCTCCCCTCCTTCCCCTCTCCCTCCCCCACTTCCTCTCCCCCCTCTTCCTCCTTCCCCAACTCCCACCTTAAGGGCCAGCAACGCACTTGTGACTCTTGACTTGCACGTGCCCATAGGCGGCGGTAGTCACTTACCATCAGGTCTGCTCGTTTGCCCCCTAAACCATTAAAAAAAAAACCTTTTGAAGAAAGTGTAAGAAAACACGAGTCCAGTCGTGTGTAATTTTCAAAACTTGTACGCAAAGAGACAGCAGTTCTCCGTGTAAATGAGACTACAATCGATTAAATCATTTTCAAAATAATGTCTGAAATGTTAAAATACAAATTTTAGTTAAATCCCAATATTCTCAAGCCGAGCACGAATGGCCTGTCCATCCGGCTCAGCCATTACATTTACATAGACTCATTTTATTGATACGTCTGCTGGCAACGGATTCCAAAATAATACGGTCTATTTTCACTCGCGGCCGGTGACGTAATCCAGTGGAATGTAAACGAGTACATTGCTATTTTTGTTACTCTATTCTAGACTTTGAGAATGGCGGACGTGTTTTCTAGAGTTGCATAAATGCCTATTGTTTGCCACTGTATAAAGGTTTTAAGATGTAGTTAAAGGTGGTAGCGTAATGGCTTAGGCGTCGGACTTGCGATCAAGTGGTTGGGGGTTCGAACTGGGGTTCGAACTACCGGCGTGAACCCACTCCTAACACAAGCATTTAGCTTAGCAGGAGGGGTTAACAAGAATACTAGTAATGTGTGACCCATGTTACTAGTATACTTTAAGAAAAAAAGAAAAAAAAAAAGGTTACTGCAGAGTACTGTTTGAATGGATTTTGAATTACATTTCTGACATGAATAGAAGCAAAAAAAAACTGCCATTTTTTTTTACTTTCGCATTGATAAAGTTTTAGGAATTAACTTCAAAGTACACTGAATCCGGCTTAAAACCTAATGCGTAATACTTCAGTGTGCATAGCATTTAAAACACCGATCCTAAATCTGGAAATTTGACGTTTCCACGAACGCAAATGATTGTTATTCAAATGGTAAATTTGTAATTATTGGAAGCTGAAACCTTGAGTCTTCCTCAGCACCAAACCTTCGTCTATCTCTATCTCTATCAATTGATTACGTCAGCTCCATAGAGACAAGGCAGAGTTAGAAGATGTTTAATGAACTAGTTAAATAGGAAGAATCTGTTATAGGATTTTATTGCTGTGGACTACAATAACAGCTGTCGGAGCCGCTAAAATTACTTGCATTGATAAAAAGAAGCCCGGAATTAGAATCACTGCTAACTTTAGTTCAGAAATTCAATATAATTTAAAGTTGCATAAATGTCACACACGCTTAACCCTAACCTTATTGACTAGTAACTCATTATTAATAAAAAATAATAACATCAGCTTTTAGGAAAAGAAAAACTAACTTAAACAAACCTAGACGCTACTAGAAAGCATATCATTGTTTCACTGTTTATCTTCCTACCCCTAAGGTGGGTAATTCTGTGTACATTTCTCAGTAGCACTACTTCGAGGTATATAATATTCAATTAAGAAATCAATCTAATGAAAACATTAGAATTGGTTAACAAGAAAAAATTAACTTAATTCAGCATAATACGGTTGATAATATTGTTTCGGATCTTAAGAGCAACAGCAATAGGTAATAAGTACTTACTCTCTATTATTCTGACGGGTGATTTCACTCCAGAACTGGTATTTTCCATTAATTAACCTTTAATTTGCAGAGACTTCAATCGCTTCAAGGGAGACCGGACGGAAAAGGTACTAAAAACCTATTCCACTAAGAGAAAAACGTCCAGACAAATTGCAATTAAGTTATCTTCATCTGAACATACAATTTACAATTTAAAATTCTAAAAAGAATAATCAGAAATCATATTGAGCAAACATTACAAATCTACATCTTTTAACGATATTCAACAATATTTTATGTCATTAACTTGATAAATTCATCCAAGTTTACGAGTTTTAAAGCAAATTATGTCGATTCCCAGCGCAAACGACAATTATTGTACAGCATTTTAGAGTTCTGTCCAGCTGCGGCAAAATGTTGACGTTTGGTCGTAGATTTTGTATAAAACAGGCTGCCTGTTGTCGTATACTGTGGTTTTGATTTGGCAAAGTGTAGCATTTATACTTAAATAATATGACAACCCGGCCACTAAAATGTACGCGTAACATATAAATGAACATTACAATTGAGACATGCGTACATTGCACATGTGTCGCTTGATTTTCTTCTTAATTAAATTCAATTCAAGCTTTATCGCATTGATTGAACTTTTCAACCTAACATAGTTTTAAACCTATATTAAGTTTAACTACGCAATTGAGACTGTATTATTATGGATACAGTATTCTGATCGATATAATCTCAATTTTGGAACTGTGGAGAGACGGGTGTTATGTCCCTCCAATACACTGGGAGAATCCTCCGACCAGGCTAGGTGATCATGCCGGTTGGACTACGGTTGACGTTGGGAAGTTGTAGATATACTAATCGGCGTGAGAACTTTAAAGTGCGATGCAGGATCTGTATTAACTCCGTAGTACGGCGTATCTTCGTTAAATGCCATTGAAGTACTCGTATATTTTTTTGGTGGATGTGGATGTCGCCACAGACCCATTGAATTAAGAATTGAATTGAATAATATAAATAATTGAAGAAGTAAACTTCAGTTTATGTCATTCAAGTATTATCTGCAGGGAGCTGCAAAATTAAGATCCAATACCCTTTTGGTCTTTCTGCTGATTTGGGGCATTGTGCAGAAGATAGCTAGCTCATTTCAAGGTTAGCGCCAAATTATTGAAATTTAAGAAATATTCATATACTATATTTCTACCTTCTATCTATTCTACCCGTTCCCGCTGTTTCCCCTGCGTTTATGGTCACTGCTCCGCTCCTATTGATCTTAGCGTGATGTTATATAGCCTATAGCCTTCCTCGATAAATGGGATATCCAACACTAAAAGAATTTTTCAATTCGAACCAATACTTCCTGGGATTAGCGCGTTCAAGCAAACAACTCTTCAGCTTTATAATATTAATATAGATTATTGCAGTGATATGAAGTCTACTTTTGTATTTTAAGATACAATATCAAGTATAATCGTGTCAATTGACCATGATGCCTCTTGTATTACCAAGAAGTCTTCTATCCAACTACATAAAGCTATTCCACACTGAGGCCTTTGGTTATTCAATTAAAAATTATTGGTAGATTATTGTATTTTAATACAAGTGTATTGTCACTAGCTTCCTTACTCTTTGTACAAGAGCATCAAACATTTATTTTTGTCTTTTCTCTGTATCTTTCTTTACCATTCTTATTCGCAATATTAACTTTCAACAAATTGATATATATCCATTTTATGACGAATAATCCAATCAAATTCTGGATAGTTATGGTGATGGTTGCTTAGCGGAGGAAGACCCTCCAGGCTACATAAGACCACTATAAAATAATACTGTTATACTCTGTCATTTTCTTTTTGACAGCTGCTTGAGAAAATTGACCATATAAATTATTATACTATCTGTGTACCCTTTGATTATATAAATGTACCATATGTAGACATTATGATAATGTATATGTAGGTTTTTTTTTGTTTAAAATAAATGATAATTATTGTTTTAGGCAATAAAAACAGTTACGTTCTATCGTACGTAGTGACACAAACAAATGTTTCTAGTGCATATTTCTAATCGGTTTCTAATATTTTTAAATCAATATAAAAAGCCATAGGTCTTTGGTTATGATAGTTTTATTTGCAATAAATAACATTACTGTGTTGAAACTTAAGTTCAAACTAAAGTAATGAACAAATAAACCACGAAACACACTAGATTCGTCACTTGAATCCTCAATTATCACTCAATCAGTTCTTATGTATTTTATATTGAACGTGTGTAAAACAATTTATTAAACAAGTTCAGTATTTTTTACAAAAAAATATTAAGATTAGAAAAAGAAGAAGAGATTAAGATTAAAACTTTCTCTTAAATAGAATCGATTAATATTTTAAATCGAATTGGCAGCGTGTTAGAGTATTTGTAATTTACTACTAATTGAACTATTAAAAAACAAAACAAAAGAATGGGCAGAGTATAGTGTTATTGTAACACTATTAACCCTTCCCTATCCCCTCTTCTCCCCCTAAACGCACTCTCCCTTCTCCCCTCTTCTCCTCCTACCCGCACTCTCCCTCTTCTCCTACTCCCACCTTAAAGGCCGGCAACGAACTTGTGACTCTTGAGTTGCAGGTGCCCATGGGCGGCGGTAGTCACTTACCATCAGGTGACCCGTCTGCTCCTTTTCCCGCTATGCCATAAAAAAATATATTTATTAGTAATGATGTTTGTATCTTCTGGTGATTACAAGTGAGAGCGCTGATGTTGCAAGGATTTATAGCTATCGACTACCAGCTTACCATCATTCGACCAGTGTGCTTGTTCACCACCTAAGCTGTAGAAATGAAAATGCTAAAATATCAGGGTGATATACAGTTGCTGCTAAGAGCACCTGCGTGTAACCTCTGTTGTATATTTAGCTGGACCAAAATACGCGCCAATTAATAGACAGACATAACGGACAACAGACGCATGGAGGCGATGCCATATGCCAATACCGATTTTATTTGTTCATTAAATTTTTACATTTCTTTGTAAAGGTGTGTCTGGTGAAATAGTGCCAAACACCTGTAAAAAAACAAATGTTATTTGGAGTAAAAAGCGTGTACGGATTCTGAACAATGCTGAAATTTGAATTAGCCATTTTATAATTTTTTTCGCTAAATCACATTGTGTAACCCACCATTATGATATTTATAGGGATTCGTGGCAATTAAATCTTTATTTTTTTTACATCGTATATAATTCTAGAGTCATCCCATAAAACCTAAAGAAATATTATGTGGATTAATAGTGCTAAAAAGACTCAGTAAACTTTTTAAACACAATTAAAGTACATTGTTCTTTTTTAACAGATACAAGTAATTGTGTTAGATAGCACGTTAGTAGAGGCAGATATTGTAGGCGGAGTAATGATTATAGCCCTCCAAACATGCGTAATTTCTTGCTATGAAACTAATAAGTTGTTACATGGGACGAAGTAAATTTTTGCTCATGTCTATCGTCTCTTAACTAAATACGTATGTCATGTAAACATTTTTGAGATAACTGTCAAGGGCTAACTAATACTAAAAATAAAACTAAATACAGAAATTTTCAGCGGTGAAAAATTCTTACACCTCATTGTTTATATACCGATTTGAGTCTTAGTTGTATTTAAGAAAACGTTACGCTTAATTACATCTATCACCTCTCTGACTTTGTACAACTTTCCCTAATTTTATATACTGTTGACCTTTTTGGTAAGTTTAATTTTTAAGTTTAATGGTAAGCAGTTTTAGGTGCCTCGAATCATTCGCTATAACGGTAACGATGTCACTCAGTCGTTGCCAAGGCTGTCCGTCCCGTCCAAGGAGGTCCCTTGGTGACCATAGTTTAAACATATTAGTTTGAAGAATTATAGCGCAGTTTTGGCTAACGATGCTTCAGGTTATAAAGATACCACCTAAGTCATGTATATCCAATGACTACAATTTGCCTCTCAACTTTTTGGACATTGGCTACTTTTAAACATTAATGATCGTTGTATTAATATCGCCATTTTTCACATTTGAGAGTGAGAGCAGTTTTAAATCTTCTTCGTCGACGTAGAAGTTCTAACATCCGACTATATTAATTATCGTGTGCATATTTTTAGCACTTTCACCTAACACTATTAACTGACAAGAAAAATGATAATTATTCGAACGATGCTACTAATTTCATACTTATATGTGTTCAACTACTGCCAGATAAACGATATGAACCGCAAATATTAAAACCAGTTTGCGGTTATTTAGAAAAAAAAGCTGTCCAATTTTTTTATTCAACGATTTACAGATTATCATCATATAGATTTACATCTTCATTTACAAATTACACCAAAAGCTACAGGCGGTGAGTGTCTAAAGCATGTTTGCATAAATACATGGCAAATAATAGAACCGCTCCACTCACTTGGCACTAGGTATTAACTAAACAAAATTATAGCATACGCCATGCCGAACTTTGTAAAATGTGCTTACGTAAACGCTTAAATTCATAAAATATTGCGTAATCATATCGACGCAGACAAATATAATAAAATAAAAAAATGCTTCAACTGTAGGAAATCCTTAATGTTGTTCGGGGTTGAGTACATTTGATAAATTAACAAAATTATTAATGCACTTCCTGGGCGGGGCGCGGTGCGCGTAAGGCGTAACACACGTGATTTCTCTAATTTATTGTTAGTATGTTTAGTAACAGATGAAACCGAAAATACTTCCAAGACCGCACGACATTGAAAGAATTATCCATTTCTCAAAACAAGATTATGTTTCTTACTGGCATGATATTGTGAGACTTGTGAATGTTTTAACTTTTCCATATTCAACAATAATAATTCTTAGAAATAGTACCGCATTTCACCTCAAGACACACATACGGTCAATCGCTTTCTTCAATTGGGTTATATAGAAATCATTGTCAAATATGGTTTTAAATTGTTGTATATAGTTTCCAAGAATAAGCACTATGAATAATAATTTCTTTCAAAGATAGCTACATCTCTTTCATACCTTTCCATTAGTTTAAGCTCTAGGTATTCTGACTGAAAACAGAAGTTAAAATTATAAAAAATTGAATGAAATGTATAATTTTATTCTATTAATACAAAACTTGCACTTGGTTTGTACCTCAACGTAGAACGTGAATCAACCCACCAGGACAGCAAGCGGGACGAGGATGCCGACGACAACAGCAGCGAGCGATGCAATCTTATACTTGTGCTTCCTCGCGTTCACGTTCATATACGCTTCGAACCGATAGAATCCATTCACGTCATAGTTCAGTCTCTGGTACTCTCGCAGTTGATTTACGAAACCAGGGTTGGGGTTGATGAACCGACGCCGTTGCCTAACATACACAAACGCCTGCTCGAAGGTCAGTTTATATTTTTCCATTATGTACGCAATGACGATCGTGGCGGACCTGGATACTCCGAAATGGCAGTGCACGAGCACATTTCCTTTCTGCAAACCCTCATCGATGAAGGCGTTGGCCATTGGGAAGTAGGGCAAGATATGGGTTTGAGGAGTGTCGTAGGCCCTAATGAAGAGCGTGCTAATATTGGTATCAGTAAAAGTAGATTTTGGCAGCCTATGTGCTTCGATCGTGAGCACATGGGTGATGTTAAGCCGCTGAAGGACATCGCGGTCGGAGGCTGCTCGGGCATTGCTGAGGTAGAGGCCAGGGATAATCTGGCTATAGCACGATTGATTGCACAAGTCGATCTTATTGTAGATGGCTTTTCGGGACCAGTTCTTCAGTCCAGTGAAGGCAACGATAGGGTTTGGAATGCTGAGAAAAGCCACTATAAAAGCGCTTCTCAACATCACCAATAACAACCCCTTCACAATTATCATACTACAACTACTTCTTCGTGTCACATGGTTCCATTTTTTTGGGTTTTTGTACAATATTTATTATAAAATATAAACTCACTTAATTTTGACGCTACATTTAGAAAGATAGATTTGACAGATGAGTTAGCCTGTTCTGTCAGATTCAGTTTTCAGCCAGTCTTCTATGTCATATGTATAAATCCTTCTTTACCTACGTATGTTCATGGGCTTTTGACCTTCTTCAAAGTTTATTATAAACTGTTTTAAGAATTATTTCGAATACGGCAATTTCATATCAACAAAATGGTTAGTAGAAAAGGTTACAGAAACTTTTGACAAATATTTCTTGAATTATATTTTTTAGTTTCAAAATCCCGGTGGAAATGTCGTAATAATTATTTGACAATGTCGGTTATACTTTGAAACCACATGGTGAACAGACCTGCTACCACTATCACAATGTTGATCTTAAAAATAAAATTCCACTAATATTATAAATGTGAAAGTTTGGATGGATGGATGTATGTTACTATTTCACGCAAAAACCACTGAACCGATTGCAATGAAACTTGGTATGTAGATAGCTGGAGACCTGAATTAACGCAGAGGCTACTTTTATGCCGATATCCCCACGGGATCGGGACTTACGCGGGTGAAACCGCGGGGCGATGCTGGTATGCTCTAAGCAATAACCACAGTAGAATCTTAAGCGGACAAAAAGTACCTGGTACCTATGCATTAACTACTGACTAACAATACTTACTTTTGTATACAATACTACTTAGTTTTATAGTATTGTAGGTAATACTACAAAATTCGTCGTGGGAGAGCCATGCTTCGGCACGTATGGGCCGGCTCGACCAGAATGATACCACAGCCTCACAGAAAACCGGCAGTAAAGCAATGTTTGCACTGCTTTTGCAGTGAGTGAAGTTACCGGAGGCCCTAACCCTTCTCTCTCCTCCCCTTTCCTCTCACCCTACCTCACTCCCTTTCCCCCTCTTCCCCCTTCTCCTGCTCCCACCTTCAAGGCCGGCATCGCACTTATGACTCTTGAGTTGCAGGTGCTCATGGGCGGCGGTAGTCACTACCCGACGGTAGTCACGACCCGTATGCTCGTTTGTTATATGACATAAAAAAAACATGAAGTAACAATGATTTTTATTCAAGGCAATGGCACGTCAAATTTGGCGAAAACGGCACGGGCCCGAGTGTTGCGGATGGCAAAAAAATCATTATTTAAATAGGGTCCGAATTTGACGTGCCATTACTTAAACATTTAACGGATACAACATTTTGTCCCGAAAATATAATTAAAAAGGTTTTATGTGGGATACTTAATAATGCATAATATATAATACAAATCGACAAGCAGGCTGGTGGCGGCCGCATCAGCGTGGTGTAACTCAGTGTGTCTGCACGCTTGAATCTTGCAAGGATAAGATTCTTTGGCTAATTTCACAGACCAGAAGAATTTTTGTAGCTTGTCAATATGTCAATTATGGCTATAATCTACTAGATACGTATTATTTTCTTTTTATGAATTTTGAAATCAAAGTCTAACTAACATGTAACAGCTTCAAGTTTCAAGCGACGCAACCGTGAAGTTATAAAACCTAAAAAATAAATTAAGAAATTAATTCCCTACTCTTAAGATATTCCAGTTTTCCTCATCACGTGACTATATCAACGTGACCATGACGTGTGCTTTTCGATTGCTTTTTAAAGTTCGGACTCTACTGTTATAAATCACACGACCACACACACGTCACAACGTGTCTCATCCCTCGATTTTATTGCCTAAACTAATGTCTTACATACCTATATGTACACAATATACATTTATACTCTATAAACATTTAATTTATGCTTATGCTTCGTTCTATCTCAATATCACCTTATGATTGACTTCAGATAATTATCTTGACAGAAAATGCGCTTGCATATTTATTAGCGCACAACGTTTAAATAAATAACGACTAAGTGCACACAGAACGAAATACATATACATAAATTAGAAGTCCAGCGTTTAGCAATGCAATATACTTGTTCTCATTCTCGCAGTAATAACTGCGGCCTACTTTAACAGTGTATTTAGGTCGACCAACGACATTGGTTTAATCATCAACACACGGTTTTGCATCACTAGTTAAATGATTATGCGACCAATAATTCTTATCAGGTGCT
Source organism: Euplagia quadripunctaria (assembly GCA_963859945.1). Classification (NCBI taxonomy): domain Eukaryota; kingdom Metazoa; phylum Arthropoda; class Insecta; order Lepidoptera; family Erebidae; genus Euplagia; species Euplagia quadripunctaria. Next base: position 6,319,817 of record OY982584.1, on the reverse strand, counting down.
TGGAGCTATACCAAGAACATAATTGTTAGGTTGTTACTTTCAAATTAAACTATTAATGTGTGCATCTACAGATACAAGTAAGAAATAGCTCGTGGTTCTTATACTGAGGATATAGAGATTAGTGACTGTCTTACTACAAGATTTCTATTGAAAAAAAACGCAAACATATATGTTAAAAAAATCAACAACGAATTTCAAGCAGAATTCTTTATAGCTTTTTCACTTACACTTGAAATGAAAAGAATAAGAGAAAATAGAGAAGACTGTGTCAGATATACTTTACCATTCTAAGGGGGTCATTATGATTACAAACTTAACAATACTCATTTAACTAATTTAATTTTATATCTAACATGCCTCGATCATGTATACCATTAATCGAAGCTAACACGCGATGATTCCGATCGTCATCCACCTCACGGAATAGCGGGCCCTCACGCGCCCGGATTATTGTGCGAGTTTTATATGACTGACTAGGTCAATCTAACAAACTGGTTTGAGAACTGAACTGAAAATATACTCATAATTCGGCCGATGATAATTATTTTCTTTCTATAAAATCTTAAGTCTCAAGCTATGAGTAATTCACTTATATAAGAAACAAAGGAATCTCACAAATCACAACGCATATATTATATGAGCCAATGTAGGGAAAAAACGGATGTCTTTTTATTTTCATTGTTGTTCGTGCACTCTTTGTGATAATGATTGAGTACACGCCAGAAAAGATAATTGTAAATTTTATTTTGGTACGTGTATAACCTACAAAAGCAGAAAGCAGTAACAGCTTGCATAGATACATCATATCTATGTCGATTTATTCGAAATCCCACTAATATTATACATGTGAAAGTTTGGATGGATGTTTGTTACTCTTTCACGTAAAAACCACTGAACCGATTGGGATGAAACTTGGTATGTAGATAGCTGGAGACCTGGATTAACGCATAGGCTTTTTATCCCGATATTCCCACGGGATCGGGACTTACGTGGGTAAAGCCGCGAGGCACTGCTGTCATAGATAAATCATCGTATATGTTTGAACCACGCACACAAATGACAATGACTTCCTGAAAACAAGATTATTGAAATCGTAGACAGTCCCAAGGTAACAATCAAATTGGATATCTTGGGGTAGTAACGAAACTTTCTGTCTCTCTGTGAGTCCTACCATCTATTTCACGAGAGATGCGATGTTTCCCAAGAGATCTGATAAAATTTCTTATATTAAAAGCGAACTTTGTTAGACTTTGCATGCGTGGCACTCATGTACAACAGTCTTACGATCATGACGACGTCAGACTATCACAATATGTACAAAACATAAAGAAGCTCAATGCTTCTGTGCTAAGTGATCTCAATTATCATCGGTTGGCTACTCCTCTGCAACTATGAATAACGATAATATACGATTCCTCAATATTTAATGTAATACTAATACAGCAGGTCAAAAAATCAAACGTTTTAATTTCAATTTTCTCTTCAAATTTTATTACGGCCTAAATGTAATTATCGTGTCTCACTGAAACATGGATCTGTCTCGAGAACATTTTCCCGCGATGAGATTTTACCATTTCCAATGTGGCCTAATACCGAAAGAACTGTTTGATAGACTTCAAATTGCATTTGTAGATGAAAGCCTTTCTAAGTTAACTATGAACCGATTTTTCAGCGAATTTAAGCGATGTTCGCAATCTCTGGCTGATGAAGAAAGATGTGGTAGCCCTTTGAAAGAAAAAATTCAAAATAAGATGTCCATATTACAAATATGCGCTAATTATGCTACTACTTATAACATTTATTTATGTCAAAGATCATACTCAAATAAATTATTTATTTATTTTATATCACCCAATAAGTGATTTCATTTAAATTATACGCGGGTGAAACGAGGCACAGATACTTACTCACAGAGATTTAGTGCATATTCAGGATTGGTTCAGGAAGCGTTCACAAGATTTACGTGAGCATTTTCGCATGGGGACCATACTTTCGCGCTGGCTACAACCTTACCGACGACGCTTAGAAGCAGGCTCACATGGAATGGTGCCATGATACGCCAACAAAATTTGGTGCAGGCTTATCTTAGCCTACAGTTTGGCTGTTTCAAAATGAGCCAGGCCTCCAAAGTGAAACCATCAAGAAGCGCAGAGAAGATCTTTAAGTTTTAAGAAGTGTTCACTTAGCAAGCGACCAAATACGAAACTTCTCGGGCGCACTGGCGCTCTAAACGAGAGACTTACTGGACAGCACATCGGTCAAACTTCTGTATCATCCTTCCTACAGCTCTGATTTGGCAACGTGTGACCCTTTATTCCCTAAAATAAAAAATCAACTGAATGGGATAAAGTTTTCAACGCCGGAAGATGCCAGCTGCGTCCGCTCAGGCTGGGGAGAAACTGTCTTGAGGCGCATTGGAAAAAGTGTATTGAAAACTTTGCACAAATATTGGAGGAAAATTAGTTGAAAAGATAAAAATAAGGGTTTCCATAAGATTTTTGTTATTCCCTGATTTTGATTTACTAATTGTCCCACGTACATGTAGGGCGTCTGTTTTTCCTTCAGATATTTTATTTAAAATTGATCAACACATCCTTCTGTATTTCTGTACAGGTCAGACAGACAAGAGTCAATCAATTCCGCCCAAAGTGAACCCGAAAATATGTCAGACTATTAAGGCAAGGAGGATCAAGTAATATTTTTCTATTATTAACATCTTAAATAAGATATGAATGCCAAAAACAATACTAAAATGGTTTTTAGTATGTCATTGTCAGAGCAACAGGTGAAAACGATAGTAAACGCACGCGTGGATGATTTGAAATGAGTCGTTTGCTCTATATATACACGTAAGTAGTCCTCGTAAATGAACTGCCTGTTGATGTATGTCTAGTGTACGTTCAAGTACATACGAAATTCAACAATAGTGATATTTCTAGAACAAAATTGTGCAATAGTAGAATTTTCCAAGCCACTACAGTACGTACGACACTGTTTTACATTGTATTTATTTTACTTGTCAAAACTATTTTGTGAAGCTATAATATTTATGTTTTAAAGGTGCAACTCAATAACTATAGTTTAAAAAACTAAAAAACACGCTTTTATAAAATTGAAAATGTCAATTAAAAAATTAAAAAAAATTAATCGAATTATTGCATTGTCATCGGTCTTTGACAGGTGTGCAAAATTTGAATGAAATCTGGCCGTTTAAAGTGGGTCAAAATCGTGCCCAAAGGAGTCGGTTACCAACATACAAACAAACAAACATACAAGCGAAGCTAATACAAAGCGTGTAAAAACAAAAAAAAAAGAGTAAGAGTTTTGTAAAGAGCGCAAAGAAATCATTGACATTGACAGTAAATAACTGTAAATTACATTTATTTCCTTTTATAATTTTCCGGGTACAACCAGGAAGCTTTGTTGTTGCCACATCAAAAACGGGCATTTATTTTTTTTAAATAGAGGGAAGCTGTAGTATATGATAAAACAGTTCACTATTTAATAACTATAAGGGCTTTTTTTGCCTTTTGAGGAACGGAACCCTAAAAAAATGAGTTAATAGTGTGAGTGAGTAATAGAGTGAGTAGCGCTACGCCTTTGGTCCGCCTGAGAAAAATGGCGGGCAATGGTTAGACGTTTAAAGACTAGGCGTATATTATAAGTTCGATAACGGACACTTGAGTCTGGATCAAGGTACGAATAAGGTGGTTACTGATATTTAGTGAATTTGATAGTTTATAGCAGTCGTGGTGAAGTTGTTGCTAACAGCTTGCACTTCGAAACAATTGCATCGGCATAAGTGTAAAATAAACTTATAATATTTCTGATATGGTATAACCTCGTCACCATTTCTGACAGCTTCGTGCACTTGGAGAAAAGCAGACTCTCCTTGTTAAGGGTAATGTCTTCACTGACCCCGTAAACGGGCCAAGTATTCGATACGAGCAATAAACAATCAATCAGGTTGTTGAAAAGAAAAATCGTTTTTTTTTTATGTATTTTAAAACTTTATCATAAATTATATTAATAGTCAATCAATGCAAAATTGATAAAATTTCAAAAACAATGACCTGACTTCGAACGCTCCACGATTAGTCGCCATGTTTATGACGTTATAATGTTAAAGGAATTTCACGATAGTACAGTGTCAACGTCTTCTACACTGCATCAGCTGTGTTCTACGATGAGTAGAAATTAACATTACGACGTCACACGCGCTCGGTTTTCTCCGAGAACTGTCGACGTATTTTCGGAACTGGGTTAAAACACTTTATTAAATTAGATATAGCTTTCCAATTATAACGCAAAAAAATATCTAAAAATGGATTTTCTATAAAACTTATATAAGTACTTATGATCTTTTCATTTATTACAAATAAAAAATTTGTTCAAAAACCCAATATTACAAACCATACAACAGATTTACAGAGGTTATAACACTAAATTACAACGAGCCGAAGTACAGTACAGTACAGTACCGATGGCTTGTAGCGAAAAACCAAAATTCATCAAAATTGGATGAATGATTCAGGCGTGAAACAGATAGACAGACAATCAGACAGAGTTATTTCGCATTGTGGTACATAATGAATAAAAATTAAAAAAGTTAAAAGTAAAGAAAAAACTAGTCAATACCTACTTCTCCATCGAAATCGACATTTACGAGTGGTTAGGTGTGAAGTGGTTATAGGCAGGCAAAAAATTGCTACAAGTAAGTTGTACGCTTAACTGTACGTGGGGTACACTGAAAGTTTTGCGTATATCATTAATAAAACAATTTTTATGTAAAGTAATATATTTACTGCTTTTCGAAGTATTCCCCATTACATTTTAAGCACATTTTCATTAGGTCAAACCATTTTTGAAAACATGAGGACCATCTAAGGACATGTTTTTCAGCACGTTGAAAGCTATCACGGCCTCTTCCGGCCCCGTAAATGTCACACCTCTCATCAAATCTTTAATTTTTGGGAAAATAAAGAAATCGCATGGTGCCAGGTCTGGACTATGTGCGGGATGGGTCACTAGCTCTACAGAGAAGTCTAAAATGACTTTGTCTTGTTCGCGGTGTGCGCCGAAGCATTGTCATGGTGCAATAGAATGCGACTTCTTGGTCGTTTTTACCTAATTTTTTCAAAGACACTGGGCAAACAAATGGTGGTGTATAACTCAGCATTAGCAGTGCAGAAAGGACCCGTCCGGGAACAAAAACGCAATAATTATTTTGCCTACGTTTCTCGCCTGCCTCAATTTTATTTTTTTGCTGTCACCTTCGAACACCCATACAGAAGACTGTTGCTTTCTTTCCGGCATGTTACAATACATCCATGTTTCATCTCCTGTCACAATATCATACACGATGACATACGTCCGTGATTGTACTTTAACAACATTTTTTCATTTCAGGACGAATCCAGCGGCAACAAAGTTTTCTAACTTTTAAATTTTAATGTAAGATTTATTTAATTTAGCTCATACCAATCCCCAAATGTCCTCGAATCTCCTCATAGATGATACGCCGGTTTTCTTCAATTAGTTGCCTGACAGTAGCCACATTTTCCTCAGTGATCTCAGTTGAGGGCCGATCTTCACGAATTTCATCATGGAGAGAAACACGGCCACGATCAAATTCTGCGTACCAACGCCTTACAGTGTCCAAATGAGGTGCTTCCCTCCCAAAAGCATTTTGAAGACAAGCAGTGCAGTCTTGCGGAGTCAGTGAACTTTTAAAATTGTAAAATTTCATCGCCCTAAAATCTTTTCGCGTTAATTCCATTTTTGCTACGGACGATGAACTTCAACTTGCGATAAAAAACAATTGACAAGCGATTTCCCGCCAATTTTTTAAAATTAATGATTGAGTTTCTTATGTTTAAAAAAATATGACATTCGAAATGTTTATGTATTAAATTATTTACCACATTTCCCATTTACAAATTTTTAGACAAGTACCTACCTTGTATTAAAAAGAAAACGATTCGGTATTTTTACCTACGTTGCGCCCACGGAACACATAAGATTATAAAGTAATAAAACTTGTATTTTAAAAGTTATACTTTTGTTTCTAAGGTCATCAACTAGTGATACTATTGTATATTTGTTAAAACATAAAACGTCCATTAAACCACAAAAATTAAAGAGAACATTGAAAACTTTAGAATCCTTGTAAATCATTGCATAGTAATTACAATTCGGTATTTTTCGACACATTAAAATACTTTATTGTTTGTGTAAAACTTTTACTCATTTGATCATGACGATCCTAACTTCGCATGTTTGCTTTTCACAAGCAAATGGGTAGTGATCTAAAATGTGATAATTTTTGGCTAAATATATCAAATCAGATCTGACAATATATTCCTAAACTTCTCTTTAAACAATATTCAATAAAATAATTTACGTATATTAGAATTTTTTCCAGATTCTCATAAAGAGTTCAGATCAACATTTTGTTCTAGGTAGATATTCTACACCAAAGAACCATCCGGCAGCAGTTTTCTTATTGACGTAGTAAAAAACGAATAACTCAAATGCAGTGACAGCTATCTACATTATTGTTTAAATAAACCAAACTCGTCTACGTCTGATATACTGATGTAGGTATGTCTATAGATGATAAATCCCATGTTACGCAAGAGTCGGCAATCTCGTCATCCCGCCGTTGCTAATTCTGCATACCCCGAATGATTACAATTTATTCTTGACGACAATAAATTTTGTTAAAACATTCTTTCCAATCATTGCTTCTATAAACTCTTTCAACATTTTTACAATATAATTGTTTGTTACTTTCAAAGTTAATACTATAGTCTTGTAATTCTAACGAAGTAAATGCAACTTTATTAATGTATAATAATATTTGCTATTAGTATTACAAGTTCGTTAGGGTTACAAGAATATAAAATTGGATTTGTCGGCGGTTGCGAAAACATAGTTTTATTTTCGTATTGTAACTAGTTTTATGAAGTGAATATATTATAACAACTCTGCGTCATCTAAACCCTTACGTCGGTTCTAAAAGAATTGGTACAACAAAATGACACGTTCATGAAAAGAGATCTCTATTTGAGATCTTTATTATTGTTAAAAAAAAAACGTGTCGAAATTAGTACAGTGTATAATTTACTTCATTAAGCTTCAACTTTTTACAGAGATCTTAACAACATTCGCAACTTTAACTCCGGTTTACAAGTAAAATTTATAACTTAACCAGTAAACATTGATGTCATACCAGCTCCAGTATTAACTGGCCTGGTTTAAATTAAAATTTAATGGCCACATTAATTTTCTGATATCACTTTTTGATTAGTATTACGAACGTCATCAAACTATTTGACAAACACCTTTTAAAAGTCAAAAGTGAAGTCTGTGGATATCAGATTTCATTCATTATTAATTAATAACGCTCGGCGATCTGACTATAAATTGAAAATTTGTTACATTTATGTTATAAATAACGAAGAATGATAACCGTTTCGAAAGATGGACAAATATTTTTTTATTGTACACAAAATTGCGAAAACTTAACTTCTAGAAAGGATAAAGTTAAATGCAGACATTGAGGTATCAAAAGAATCTGTGCTCTGAATCTCTCTGCTCTCTGAATCGATTTTACTGATATTTTATTATTTATTTATAGTCTTATATTTATAGTTCTTAAATGTCTATGAGTTTGATACAAACTTTTAAACTTTCGCGTTCCATTTTATAATTATGTATATATACGGGAATAAACGCGATCACGAAATAGGTATTACATACCCCTTTTTTTATTTTTATTTTTTAATGTGTGCAAACCCCCACGGGTCATCACTTCACCGGGGCCAAGCGGCGAGGTGGTATGTCGGACTCGAACCGACTAAAACCACACAGTGTTCCGTCACCGAGCCTTATAGCCGGGGTCTCAGGTGTACCCTAGAAAGGAAATCCCTGTGAACCCCGGCAGACTTGGCCGCCTGTTAAACCAGGCGACCCCACTATAGGTATTACATACCCCTGAATTACGTGACATTTCGACCAGGTTGCACCGGGCCGTGGTCACAGGCTGACTATGTGATAGCTATTTCGTGATCGCGTTAATTCCCGTAAATATGCATAATCATAGTCTGATACAACATCGAAAAAGATGTTCATTAAATATGCGTTTACTGTTGTTTACCTAATTTCTATTACCTTTATTATGAGAATAGGTCATGCAAACTTCCAAATTTTTATTCAGAATACTGAGATGCTTCTGTTATCCAAAGATAAATGAATAATTATGATTTATGAATAGTCCAATATGAATATCTGGAACAAGTCCCAAGGTGTAACATTTGTACACATGTAATTTTATTACTGAAATTTATAGTCATTTGAATGGACAATGTGTTGAGGTGCACTTGCTATAATTATTCACTAAATGCGTTCTTTATTATTCATACTGAGTTCAGCGCCAAAGGTCTTTAGAGTATTATGTATTTCATTCATAATAACGATATAAAGTCGTAATATGTTGGGGCATAAACTTCTTCGAATATAATTACCGAACAGAAATACCATCAACCCATCCAGTGTCGGCCCTAAGCGGTGGCTAGCAGAGCAACCGCCCGCGGCCGTGCTCTCACAGAGGCCTCGCGCCTTTGCACAACAACCCAAGTAGAAAAATCTTTTTGCTGCTTGGATCTATCGCTCGGGGCCTTGCAATGCCTAAGACCGCCCCTGCACCCATACATATATAGGTCGCAGTCAATTTTCCAAAGACAAAATATAAGTCTGTAATCGCAAAAAAAAAATTAAGTGATATACCAATAAATTGGTAAACAGGATTTTCGGATGTTTTCATTTATTTGTGCTGTGAGACCTTGCTTCTTGCCAAATTTCATAATTCTATATCAATGAGAAATACCTTATACATTTTAATTTATCTGCGAAAAGTTCTAAGGTTTAAATATGCGTATCTTTTGATTGCGTTGATTTATTTACAACTTCAAGAAATCGCAGACGTCAGTATTATATGTTAATTTCAACTGTAGACCTCTAAGTGATCCTGAGAAAAAGGGTCTTGACCGACAGACAAACAGACAGACAGATGACAGAAACAGAGAGAAACAGAGAGACAACAAAGTGATGCTATAAGGGTTTCCTTTTTCCTTTCGAGGAACGAAACCATAAAAAGGATCACCTGCCAGGATCAGATACACGTTGGTAGGTCATTAGTGCTGCGAGTAAACTGCATTTACTGGTAAAAGGTCGAATTTCGACAGCATCGTGCGTTTTTAGGTATTTCCCTTTTCCCTTTAGACAATTCGCTTTGGTTATCTTTGAGTCGAATTAACTAAACTGATTCGTGAGACTAGAGAGCCAACTGGCTCTATAATCACACGAATTAGTTTAGTTTAGAATCAGTGTAGTATCGCTCATACACGTACAATATCACTTTACACACAAGAGAGGACACTTGCATGCACACTTCTTTTTTTTTACTTCTTTAAATTAAAAATAAGTATTTAGTTTTATATGCAAACCAACAAGTCATATTACCTTAATGTTTAATGGCCATGATAGCTAGACAATATTATATCCGAGAGGATTGGCGCTGATAGCCGAAATACAGGCTCTGCCTAGTTCGGTTACAGATGCTAAACTCATTTGTTGTAAATCATTTGTAATTTGTCACTACATTCAACCGCCGAATACAGAATAATAGTGATGTATTATAGAACTATTATAGTAAGAATCATTGTATAAAATGCAAAATGAGAAGTGAGAATAAACTTAAAAATAAATAAAAATAAAAAATCTAAAACAGTTGAACTATGGACAATATAGTATACTACTTATATTTTCAATATTTTCAAAGTCCAGATTAACGGCTTGAGACTGCTTTAATAAATCAGCAAAGTCTTCTATTTGGACTACTGTGAATGTATGGATAGGGTTTTCCAAATCAATTAGCTCGTTAATTGTATTTTATTTCTACAATTTCAATAAATTCGTCCCTTTATTAGGAGACAATACATTGATATCTGTTACATACTGATACTGGTATCCTAACTAATATGCGAATGTAAGTTTGTTTGTTTGAAACACTTTCACACCTCAACTACTCAACCGATGATACAGAAAAAGACGCCTTTCACGTTGAAAAATGTACGGTTCTCGGTGACTAAGCTTATATTGTAGTCGTATGTTCTTACGCTTGGAAAAAAAGGAAGTTCTAGTGACAACTATAGACGAGAAAGCAAAGCATGCATTGTACATACCCCCAATGGAAGGACCACCGAACCAGGTCATGGTGGCAATAATATGATCAAGAGGCGGTCAAGGTCTGTAGGACATCCCGGAGGCTTCCTTCTTAGGGTAAACCCGGGTATCTTGCAATATACTTGTGACGGAACACCGTGTGGTTTTAGTCGGTTCGATTCCGACATACCATTTCACCGTTAGCTCTGGTGAGGTGATGACCAGTGGGGGTTTCCAAAAAAAAGAGAGAGACAGAGAGTTTTGATATTAATAATTATACTATTACAAGTTTTAACAATCAGTAAGTAATTGCTAGTAACGTATCAGAGTCAATGGACTGTCCCTATTTTCTTCTATATCATTACGATTCTCAACAAAATATTTTTCGGTCTATAAACCAGTATTATAAACCAGGCTTATAGTTCAACACTGTATCGTAAACTGATCCAAGATATTTTACTCGAAGCAATAACCATTGAACCCAGGAGGGGTTCAATGGTTATTGCTTCGAGTCTACAATCCAAATAGTAGGGTAACAAATATAGTGGTGTGGATATTTTTGAAATTTTGAGTTCAATAATTAATTAAATATCATATAACTTTTAGAATAAAGTTCACTTTATAATTACTAAAAAAAAATTAAAACCATAAACTAATACCGGACGTTTCCAGAACAACAAAAGTATTATAAAAAGCTGCTACTTTTTTTGTGTAAAATATCCTAGGAGTACATTGTACAAATAACCATAAATTTAAAACACCCCTGACTCGAAAATCCCTTCAACGATTAGAAAAGAGCTGATAATCTTCGAACAGTTGAACAGATTTTCTTGAATTATATCTAAGAACACTCTCGATCAAGTCACCTTTCAAACAAAAGAAACGCACTTATGTCAGTGCGTTCGTTTGGGAGCTACCTACAATGCCACAGACAGACACACAGATACACGCACACGTCAATTTTATAACACCCCTCTTTTTGCGTCGGGGGTTAATTATCATAAATAATACATACCGTCAACCAACCTCAAATCCTACAAACGTACTCAAAGTAATATGTAAAAACCATTTTTATCACTATCGTGAAGTTGGTAACTTTTTTGAAAAACTAAAATGTTGACTAGCTAACTTCAGGGTGTCGGTTTTTCGTGAAGGTGTGCGCGCGTATCGTAAAAATTACTCTCATCATTTTTCCATAACGCGCCAAAAGAAGTATAACTTCAAAAACTCTCACTCATTCGATTCGGTATCAAGTATGTATTAGTTTATATGAATATTTATATTTAGCGCAACTCTCAATAACTCACACGTGATGATTACTTCACGAAACAATAACAGTTCTTCATTCTAAATTGACTGCTTACACTGTACTGTGTTTCACAGTATGTTGGTACTTGAATAGATGTACCTCTAACATATTGTGTACAAAATAACCAGTTTCTGTACTTATCTGTAATACATAGTTATTAGTGTTATTTTGCAGTGATCCTGACGCTACGCCAGAGGTCGTGTGTTGGATTCCCACCCAGGACAAATAATTGTGTGATGATCACGATCATTTGTCTGGGTGTAATTTATCTATAATTTGTATGTATTTAGTAATATACGAGTATAAGCGTGTTTATCGGCAGTCTGATTACGCTAGTACAGGCTGTGCCTAGTTTGGGATCAGACAGCCGTGTGTGGAGTGTATCTAGTTATTATCACTACATATTATAAAACAAAGTCCCCCGCCGCGTCTGTATGTCTGTTCGCAATAAACTGAAAAAGTAATGAACGGATGTTGATGCGGTTTTCACTAATAGACAGAGTGATTCACGAGGAAGGTTTAGGTGTATAATTTGTACCCGTGCAAAGCCGGGGCGGGTTGCTAGTAAATATTATGAAGCAGAAGTTTGTTTCTTTTTTGGTTGAATGCTCTAATCTCAGAACTTACAGCCAGGATTAAAAGAAATCTTTTTGCATTTAATAGCCCAGTTCTTGATGAAATTTATGGGGTATGTAACATCATGCTTCGACTCTTAGGAGTAGAGTAGTGACCATAAACAAAGGTGAAAATAATTTTATACAGATACTAGATCTGTATAAAATTAGGAAATAAAATATTGCACAGAGAATATATCAGAATCGAATCGCCTAGAACCACACAGTATTTATAGGATGAGTCGATTACCGGCTACCTTGGAGTAGGAGGTCCCTTGGGCATCTCCGATTTTAAGAGGCGCAGCGAATTGCATCGCGTTCATATCTCGGGCTCACTTCTGCTATGCGATCACCTGCCAGCATTCATAAAGACTGGACATCATTTCGCACCGGAAATATCATAGTAATAGCCCTCTTCTGCTTCCATTTCATACTGAAAAACCGAAGCTGCACAATCCCAAGCGCTTTTGCTTCACATTATGGACAGGAACATGATCTTCAGCAAGAAGCCTTCTAAGATGATAACTGTCGCTTTTTTCCTAAATTATACTTCTAAAGCATCCTATGATACATTTTGTACTTAAATAGAAATACTATTCAACGTTTCAAAAATGATTTTGAAATTGTGTTTATTAAACAAGTCGAGCCCGACGGGGTGGACCGACGCGGTAGGTCGCTACACACCTTGGTAAAGGACCCCTTTTGGGTCCGAAACTAGTCGAACATCCCAATATACGTGAGTAAAACCGTAAATCCTTACTTCCAATGTAATCTATGAATCTATCTGGTTGTCTTACCGAAGTGGACGCAAAATCTACTGATTAGTAAGACAGTTTTGTATGAGAAGTTTTGTTTTCACCAGAAAAAAGTAGTCACTATCAACAGTTAATATGTTTTACAAGTAAGGAACCACAAGCAATAGTTACAAATTAAATAAAACATCTGGAATACAGTATCACGGATTTGATGACACGGTTACCTAAACATGGGGCTATCTAGGCGGTGTAATCTTTCATGCTGTTGCCTGCAAAACAGAGAAGAGATAGTTTCACCTCTAATTATCCAGGCCGATTGATTCAGGTTAATAGTCTACATTAGCATCTCTATACGTTACGTACAGTAACACACTATTTATAAAGAGTGCTGAGATTTATACCAAAGCCTAGGTGTTATAAGTGTTGTGTACACAATGCCGGGTATTTTTGGAACGTCGGAGCGCGAGGAGGGTCCGTTTGCACCAGTTGAGTGGTGGCCGGCGCCGGACGCGAGCGCTACCGTGATATTCGGCTCGCGATCGATCATTTACTTAGTGAGCAGTGTTTAGTGACAACAACTGTGTAAGTGACGAGTGATATAACTAATTAATGCTTCGGGTGTCGCTCAGTGCTTCTGTGTCGTCGAATTGGATTAAGTGAAGTTGATAACTCGTCTAACATCGCAGGCCTGTGCTAACATACTAACGCATGCGGGGGCTTGTCGGGGTGTATGCGTGGGCGCCGGTGTGGGCAGGGAAATTTGATAAGGCGAGGTGCTGGCCGAACGGCTCGCCACTTTTGTATGCAGCGGAGTGGCGCGCGGGCGCGATTCTGTACTATTTTTGACTCGCCGCTGAGCGAGATATTTCGGCAACTGGGCGTCTTGCGTGCGTGCAGCCGCCCGCGTCTACACTTCTACTCTCCCGCAGGATTATGGGCCCCGTGTACGCAACCCAGGACACGTCGGCATTGCATGACGCTTTCACACTGACGAAACTCAATGTCATCTATGTTAAATATAGATTAAATAACAATTCTATTAATATAATTGTCATATATACTGCACGTCTCAGAATTATTACTTTTGATTTACAAAAAAAAAAAAACAAATGTATGACGTTGCGTGATCCACCCACGCATGATTCGAGTTCACGTGAGAAGTTAGTTCTGAAAACAAATATCTATTAATTACATTTGACTGAACCGGTATTATTTTTGTTATCCAACTACATGCCTGTTTCTAACCAAAGACTTTAATAGCAAAATATACCTACAGCATTTCAATATGTTCAGGTTTCATTTAATAAATTTTTTATGATTTCATTTATTTCAAGTATAAAACATACTTATATTTAGTGACACATAATTATATTGTAATATAAAAATAAATATGTATATCTTTTGTTAGGTCAGTGGACTAAAAATATCATGTATGAGACACAAAAATATTTCGCCACATTGTGCAACATATAAAATACTTAATAATGGCGAGGTTACTCACATTTCACGTTCATTCTTTCAATGTGAATGAAATATAAAATTTTATTTGTATGAATATAATAGAATAATTAAATTAAAAACACCACCAACATGAACCCACTTAGTTTAAGTGGAATAGTTGACCAGTGTAAAAGTACATACATAATATATGCGACTGCATATTAATATATTTTCTTTATAAAACAAAATAAAATTCTAATGACTGGCCTGTTGGCTTAGTGGTTAGTGACCCTGACTGCTATGCCATAGGACGTGGGTTCGATTCCCACCAGAGTCTGGGTGTTCTTTGTGTCCGTTGTTTGTATGTTTGTAAAGTCCCCCGCGACACAGGAGTAATTCCTAATGTGGGAGTTGTCTTTTTTAAAACGAAAAAACTAAAAAAAAATGATTTTCCGAGACATCACATCATTACTTAATTTAAAAGAACTAAATAAACCAACCATTACTACTAACTAAATAAGATAGACTGATAGATATCAGTGTTCGTCTAGGAAAATGATTTTAACAAACTAGGCAATATTAATAATAATTTGGTTACAATTTTATACATTTAATTTCTATTTATATAATAAGCAGTAAATATTAAAATAAGGTACTAATAACCAAACTATATAATATAATTCTGAAGACCATATATACATATATGTCTACGAATGTGCTACGCAGTCTCGTAGAGGCAATTTGCTACGTACTTCCTTATTTAGTTATTAATAATGATTTCCCAACACCTACTAAGATCTTTTTACGACCTTAGGTCACCGATATTTATTTTGCTACTGAGGCAGCAAATAAGTACACGACCTAAATAATGGCACTGTATTTTTCGCATAGCTGACACGATACCTGGGAGCCTTGGCGTGTGTAATATCAAAAAAGCAAATTTTTCATATAGTAAAAATTTAAAAACCATTGTAAGTACCAAAGCTTCAATGGCTGACGAAATTTATTAAAAACTGCAATATTTATAGTATTCACTACGTTATAAAAAACTCGTAACTTATATCATACAACTATTTCTTATTTCTAGAACAGCCACAAACAAAACAGACTGCTTGAGCGACTGACAGATTGACAGACAGACGGATGGCGATGTACGGAACCTCTTCACGAATTTAGGACGACATACTGTCGGCTTGTCGTTCCGCTCGCAGTTAACTATATTTTGCTTCGAATAGTAAATAAATAATGACTCAACTAGTCAGGCCCTAGAAAAAAAATCATATTTCGACTGATATATCGCTTTCATTTTTTCAAACCAAACACTGGAAAAATATCCTTCCATTCAGGGGTTTTTACTTCAGTCCAAAATAGGCAGTCTTAGAACTGCCTATTTTGGACTGAAGTAAAAACTTAAACAAAACGACGAATTTAAAACGTCACATTAGCAGGTTGGTGACATTAACTTAATGTTTAGATTAGCGCCGTCTAGTGGATCTATATATGTATTATTAGCGTGACGCGTGAGTTCAGTACTTTTTCCCCATAGCAAAAATGCACAAACCTGCCTAAAGAAGTTTTCACTTCAAAAATAAATGGCCACAAAAAACACTCAGACCCAGAATAAATAATTGTCCTGTGGAGGAACGGTGTTGTGTCCCTCCAACACAAAGGGATGCTCCTCCGACTTGCCTAGGTGATCATGCCTGGCGCACCGTGGTTTGGACCACGGTCCGCTTGATGTTCTGATGTTGTAATATACTAATCGGTGCGAGAACTTTAATTGCGCAATTAAGGATCAGTAGTTGCTACATAGTTCAGCTCGTCTTCGCTAGATGACGTTCAAGTATGTTTTTGCTGTATGTTGGAAGTCGCCACAGTCCAATATATGAATCGAACTCGCAGCACTCGACGCATTGGCAGTTGTGAGGATTAAGAGAGCATTAGTCAAAGAGTCGAACCCATCATTAGAGGTGGCTAATATCCATACTAATATAATGAAGCTGAAGAGTTTTTTTTTCGTTTATTTAAACGCACTAATCTCTGGAACTGCCACCCGAATTTGAATAACAATTATTTCATTTTCATAGTCTGCTGTAAAATATATAAATATGCGATTAAACAGATTAATGTAACGCCTAATTTTCGAAGTACTTCTGAAAAAGTTAAGTAATCACTGTCTAAAGTTTGTGAATAAAATTTTTCGTCTAGCGGACCCTTACTTAAAGCACAGCGCCAGCGCCAATAATAAGTATTACACAATTTATAAAGAATGGTTTGGTTTAATGGAATCCCACAAAAAATATTGACTATGGACCCCCCTCTCAGAACAAGAAGCTTCATAATAAAAACAAATTGTGTGTGTGTGTATCTGTTTTCATGTGTTTGTTTGTTTGTGTGTGTGTGTGTGTGTGTAGTGTGTAGTGTGTGTTTGTGTTTGTGTTTGTGTGTGTGTGAATTCCAGCAATTAAATTCAAGTGCTTCAGCTGAATAAACTAAAAACAAGAAAAACATATGTTATTCTTAACTAATTCGTGTTCTAAAGAGTTATATGATCGTTTTATCTTTCTTCGTCCTAAGTAACCAATTTTATTGAAAATAAAAAATAATTTAACTTGATAAACCTTTTTTACAAATGGAAACCCTCAACGGCGATACCTCATCGGGATGAGGTCGAATGATGTTGGAATTGGACCGACTAAAATCACACGGTGTGTCATACTGCGCTTAAAATGAGTGGACTGTCGCCTTGGTGATGTGTCGGCATATCCTCAATGGTTCACCCAGCGCTAGCCCGCGGATTGCAAGCGAGTTCTGTCTATTTAATTTGATAGCATGGGCAAATTGGAAGGCTTTCCCAAGCTTTTTTTTTTTGATAATCTGCTTTAATTAGCAAGTAATACTGAGTATTAAAACCATTGAAGTGGAAAGTATCAAATAAGATCTAAATGTAAGGTATGGTAACAAGTTTCTTATTAATTTTGAATTCTCGTAATGTCTTCCCCAGACTTGTTAGGTTTTCATCTCTGTACTTACTCCGTTTCTGGCCATAGATATTAGATTTTCTCTAAGATTTTCATCTACCATACTGAAAAGAGAATATGTACTGTACTCGTTTTTTATGACAAGCTTTTGGTTAGGGTATCTAATACACGGTCATCAACTTCACAGAAGTTAGTAGGTCTATTGGAGACATATGCATTGAAGTATATTGACGGGTTGAAAGACCTATTGAATATTTGCATAGGCCGCTAAGCAATGCTTGTGAAGAAACTGCTGACAGGTGCATCGATAGTTTTATGATCCTTGCAACCAGTAAGCGGTTTTAAACATTCAAAATGAAGGCAGCGGAGACGTCATCCCTAGTTCTTTTACTAAAATAATTCGGAGAAAACTTTTTGTGCTTGTATAGCAATGAAGAATACAGCACGATTGTATTCGACTTTTCTTTCGAGTCTTAGTGTTAAAAATTTTCTAAGGGGACGTACGAGTAGATAAGGTTCTTCAAAATATTATCACTACATATTATAAAACAAAGTCCCCCGCCGTCTGTCTGTCTGTTCACGATAAACTGAAAAACATAAACGAAAAAAATCGAAAAGGTTGCCAGGTTGCACTGGCCGTGGTCACAGGCTGACTGGCTCAGCGGTGCACGCCATCCGTCGTCAAGACCGTGAGGTAGAAGGTTCTTCATCCACCCACACATTTTCGAATTTCTCATTTTCGTTTCGCCATGTACCGTCACATACTATACTATACAGTATAGTATGTGACGGTACATGGCGAAATTTCACCGTGTACCGTATCAAAAATATCGAAAATGTGCGGGTGGATGTAATACCTTTTCGTGATCGCGTTAATTCCCGTTTAGATACATAATTATATCATGGAATGCGAAAGTTTAAAAGTTAGTATGACGGATGTTAAAATAGAAGCAGAGTTCAGTTAGTCTAAAACTGCACTAGGAAACTTTGCACTTTTAGATTGACACACATTTGATTTGCATTTAAACTAGAACGTTGCCCTTCCTTGTCTGAGACGGCATCTGTTGGACACGTCCGGGACGAATAACACATTGAAAGATTTCATCTGATGTTGGATACTCTTTAAATAAATAAAACATCAAGCAGATGTGTTCATATTTAAAGTGTATATTACTAGTCTAAACGAAGCGTTTGGCTTCCTCAACAGATGAAAAGATAAGTCTTCATAACTGCAGCTGTTAAAATGACATTTATTTATACGTTTACCTTTTGTATGCGATAGCAATTCTTTTGAAGTTTTGAAGACAACAATTAAAGAAATTACGAGATTTCTTAAACTATGACGTTCGTTTGTTCACATCAAGAGAGATATTGTCTATTATGAAAGTCCCATCACTTGTGTAATAGTTTGTGATCTTAAAAATTGTGTGAGATGATGGAAGGCTCCTTTTTTACCTTCGCACCATGCAGAGATCAACAAGAAACAACTGCAAAAAAAAAATTCCAACATGTTTGAGATGGTAGGTACATATTATTGGCAATGCAATACACCTGTTGTGCATAATTTTAGTGCTCACCATCAGTTAAGTTGTATATTAGTAGGAACTACGTGTTAAGAGTAATTTTTTTTGCAAAATACTGTGCAACATGTAACACTCTTTATGAGGAAAAAAGTAATAAACTATACTATACGGACAGGTGTGAATCTGTCTCGCTCAGCGAAGGTTCCGTACAAACTTGCATGTTATTACACATGATAGTTCGTCTATCTTAAAAATCAATTCAAGAAAAAAATTCCCGATTTGTCCAAGTGGCCATATATGTATACAGTACATCCATACAGTAAATTTTCCAAGCGCAAAATATAAGTTTGTAATATCAAAAAAAAATTTTTTTAAGTAAGTTCAAGTAGTAGTAAGTAATGTAATATAACTATAAATTAACGACTTTCTGATTTTTTCCTTAACTTGTGTTGTGAGACCTAGTTTTTGAAGAACGGAGCGATTGCATGAAAGAGTCATTGCGTTCATATTCACTTTCCTCTACTCTGCTGTTAACATATCCAGGAGTTGGACAGCACTGCAATATTGAATGGCACTCGGCGTCCATGAATAAAGTGTCAACCCCAAGATAAAATCATGCATAGAATAACTTATATCGTATAGTTTAATCAAATTAAGAGGTATGGAAGCACACCCTGGGATGTCACCCTAATTCAATAGAGAATAAATGATCATTCAGGGTAGCTGTATATTACCTATATATACCTATACCTAATCAACGCCAGAACTATCATTACGTGACGCTAATTCATTGGTTACTACATAGTTCAGCTTACAAAGATAAGCGATCCCTCCCCGATGACGCTAACGTACACATATTTGCTGAAGAGCTGCCTGAAAAGAGACCACTGCCTTCCATAGAGTCCAGACCAAATTATGGTATAGGTGGTAAAAAGTCTTGAAAAATAAGTCATCACAATTCATATAAATACAAAATAAGGTTAAAAAAGGAATAAAATTTTCTTATGAATTTTTTTATTCTGCACGAGTTTTTTTTTTCTTCATTTTTCTATACATGACACACGACGTAAATCCAATAATAGTGAATAAGTAGGTTACTACATATTATATTATTGAATCACATTCCATCTTGTTGGGGAACAAAAAGTATATCCATGGCCATCAACATCAAATCTAACATCTGGATTCGGATCTCCACTTCCGCCCTCACACTCTTGTCTATTCTCAGCTCACCTTTTTAAACCCCGACGCAAAAAGAGGGGTTCTATAAGTTTGACGTGTCTGTGTATCTGTGTGTCTGTTTGTGGCATCGTAGCTCCCAAGCGGATGAACCGATTTGAGTGCGTTTTTTTTTTGGTTGAAAGGTGATTTGATGGAGAGTGTTCTTAGATATAATTCAAGAAAAACTGTTCACCTGTTCGAAGATCATCAGCTCTTTTGTAATCGTTGAAGGGATTTTCGAGTCGGGGGTATTTTTAATTTATGATTATTAGACATTGGTGTCGATTCTATTGTCAGACTCACTTAACTAAAACGTAACTTAATTTCTTCATATGAAATGAACCTTGTCTTCTTCGTAACAAGGTCTATTTGTTACTGGAATCAATTTCTCAGCGCCAATAAATTTCACTAAAACCTGTCAACGTATACTCAACTTTATTTCCACGCAGCGAGAGTCCTCATTTATTCAAATGCCGTATAATTGCCGTATAAAAACTTGTTCAAAACGAACTAAGATGACGTTATTTTAATCGACACCTACGAAGACGCTTACTAAAAACACAGAGCAAAAGAGATGGCATTCAACGGATAGCGGCTCTCGCTACGTGGTATTAAAGTTTATTTAAGCGTGTCAGACTTTAGTCGACAAATAAATTGCTTATTTCGATAGCGACGTATGTTACCTACTTGTTTATATTTGAAATAAGACCTTGTTTCGAAGGATACAAGGTTTACATCTTGTATGAAGAAAATTTTGTCAATTATAGTTAAGAGAGAAACACAAGAGAATTGACACCGTCACCATATTTGTCTTATTAACTGAGATGAATATAACGTGACCGCTGACTGACAAACATTAACTCTATCTCAACTACTATTACAATCCGGTAGTTTTAACTGATATAATAAATCTTTAAAATAAAACTTTATTTTTATAAGAAAACATCGTACTAGTCAACACAATTTATACCTCGTAGATTGACATTTAAGAAGAAATATAGCACTACTAAGCTAAATTCATAATACGAACGCGCATAAAACAAACTCGTAAACAAGACAAAGTCCTGACTGCCATCAGAGTACGGATTTCACGTATTGCTATTGGCATTGGTTAAGGACTCTGTTTCCGCATTTAGACTCAAAAACGGTCCATTATGAGTTTTGATAAGGCTAGCTAGTTGAGCCAGATCGACTTCTTCTAGAAGCGCAGAAGCCTCCTGGGGCGTTCACAGACTTCTAGGAGCGACCCCGGATCAGCGAGGATTCTTGCCCATTGTGTGGCCACTCCCTCGCACTCCAGGATAACGAGGGCGTTTCCTCTGCTTAGAGTGGTGTCTGTCGCATTAATGGTGAATAGATCCAGGATCAAATGTCCCGTAATATACGTATTATATGGGTTCCACGTAGTGTACGCATTTATTTTTAGAAAGGAACACACCCTCAATGTTACCAGGTCGACGACAAAGTGCATGGAAAATTTGTCATGTTCAAGTAAACCTACAAACTTGTACGTTTTTAGCCTCTGGTTATAAGCCAACCTGATAGCTGGACATGATACGATGCTATAAAAACGTTATTTACTGTGTAACACCCTGCGTTTGCCAAGTTGTCAAACAAAACAGCTAATTGGAACAATAATAGTAAACTTATGAAATGTTCGTCCTTTATTACCCTTATTTATTCATTTTACCTTCAGCCGGTGAACCTCACCTCGGTTTTTTATTTTCAGTGCAATCAATATTGCGAACGTTTGATACGATACAATCCTGCAAGACACTCTAGATATAAATAATCCTTGAAACAGCTGGACTGTTAGCACCGAATGAATGCATTATGTACCTAAGCAGCCTAGCCAGAGCTGCTTAAATATACTAAACTTGTAATTACTTAATGCATGGGGAGTCCAACTTCTATCTAATCTTACTTAAATAGAGACATCCGATCCATCAATCGAGTCGTAAATTAAATGTCAAAACTGTCGTTGACAACAGAACACTATTTTAACCCAAAAAATCACTTACTTACAGTTACAGTACTTGATAGTATGAAGTACTTTTGGTTTAATAACTTCTTGTTTATATTACTAACGTATTTATCCAGTATGAAGAGGACCTTCATTTGCTGATTCATAAAGTCTACCTTCTCTGCTCAAGCTAACGACAAAATACATTGTAAACAATATTCAAATATGTTTATCAGAATACGTTTATAAAGTGTTACGCAGCGATAATATCAGCTTGTTTGATGTTCAATACTGAAGGTTTCATAGCGATCGAGTGACTCATCTGTGTATGAAGCTATGCAACCCTGACATACATATATACGAGTATGTATGCCTCAACAAACTAAGACGTCTTCTTTAGACGTCTTCGAGATGAACTAGAATCTTCGTTTCTCTTAAATACGTAAGTAATAGATGATGTGGTACAAGTGTTCGATAAAGTGCAACGTCTGAAATACTCAAGGATTTATAGTCATAATTAAATTATATCACAGGTTTTGTCTTCTCGATCTTTCTTTAAAAATATAAACCGACCGCTTTTACAGCTAAGGGGTATTCATCAATCAATATAGACGGTGTTACAGACATGTTTGGTCATATTTTAAATATAAAAGTGTAGTAGATGCCAGGAAAAAGTTAAGCATTAAAATGAAAAAGCAAAAAGCATTAAACAGATATAATATATCGAGTCGGGAGAGGTGATATGAATGAAAGTAATGGTGATAAACACTGTTAACGTTGCGAATTGGCTTCAATATTGAAAATATTTATCTTCAGACAATGTTCCTCAGACAATTTAGTGACTGGACTATTTGACATAAAGACATTGGAGAGGTTTACAACATTTTTTACTTTAAAAAACAATATTATGCTTATTCATATTATTTTCTCAAGTGCCGGACGTTGGGTTGCGTTTTGTTACAAAAGTACACAAACACTGAGGACGTTGATACAATTAAATAAAATTAGAAATAAATGCCCGTGTAAAAAGAGCAAATCACTAAAATTGGAATAAAAATTGGGAACCCGTTTTTGCAAATATCCCTCTACAAGAGGTATAGGAGCTAAACAGTAAACTTAATAAGATAACTAGTAAAATAAAAACATTTATTAAGACTACTTATAATTAAGTCAGAAAAAATAGTACTCACACGCACATAACAGTCTGAAGAAATGAAACCTGATCTTACCGCCAACATACGTAATTATGTAGGTTATATTACGAAATGTTATTATTCTCTACTATGTGACGTCTTTCCAGTTTTCCATTAAAGAGGACAAACGATTTTACATTCCTGACCACATCATGTACATACCGTTGATCGCCAATTGAAATGATTGTTTTAATTTCTGACACATTTGGCTTTTTAACCTACTCTGGGACCTATTATTCTGTTTGGTCAGGAGTTGTGGATACCGGCGAGCGTTCAGTCCGGTCTGAAACTCAGAATAGGGGTCCTTTACACTATTCCAGTGAAAACTGCATCCATAGCCGTCGAACGGTTGCATCACTTCTCCACCCAAGTTAAATACTCCACAAGAGCGTGGTGTCGGGACACACCAGGATACACCATTCAGTAGTGCGTCCCGAAGCAGGCTTGGTGATCGTGCTTCTCGAAGTAGCTGTGACGTCCAAGACATTCTGGATAACATTACAAGAGTATTCGCTAGCGCGTATAAATAAACGCATTGCAATCTCAAAGTTTTAAACAAAATAATATTCAGTTATAAGAAATCGGTAAATACATATCGATTCCAAGTCTGTTATTTTATTTACACAATATTTAAGCTCCTAGAATAGCTTCACTTTCATTTGGAAGACATTAAAATTTAAATAAAAGTTGTTTTTAAATTTCTGCGTTACGAAACCGAAAAATGAATGATACAAAAGTAAATCCCATTACCTCTAATTCCATGATTTGGTAAAGATTTTTATGTTCACTTATACGCAACCATCATAGCCAAAGCCACTTACCAACAAACGCATTATACAATTTTATGAATTACTTAAATTATGAAACCAAAATTAAAGAAAGGAAATTAACGATTTGTTACTTCGAAAGAACCAAAAATAAACTACTCAGTATCAAATAATTAATCTCACGTAGCAATCGAAAAACGTTGGTATTGCAAACGTAAACAATGGAAATTGCCATCTAAAAAAATTCTGGGAAAAAGCAATATATTAACACGTAAATAATCTTCTGATACAAAGATACAATTATATTGGAAACCCTGTAGATTTTTTTAATTCTCTAGCCAAATTTCAGTCTTTCGTTCAAAAAGGATTACGCCCCAAGAAAGAGTACACCGTGTTATCGTTGCTGTTGCAATGAATGCCCACTATGCTGTTGCAAACCTCTTGTTTTGTCGTTGCTGCTGCATCAATCGACTCTCTTAAATTTAATTGGTAATTATATTCCATGCCTTTGTATTTCGAAGCGCTACAGTTATAAAGTCCATGCACTGGTACTCTTTTTCACTTTATATGAAGTCCATGGGCTCCCTTTAAGATTAATATTAGCACTATAGGTTAGTTTACTTTAGGTTACCGCGACATGACTAGGAGTTTATAAATATTTATTTCTATACTTAGTTAATTTTAATATTTGTTTAATATCATATTAGATTTTAATCTGACATTAGTACAAATTTTGTTGTGTGCTATATTCTTAAAACATATTAAGATATACTGTTCTTGTCTATAAATGTTCATTAAATACAATAAAATGTCTAGTTTACTTTCAATTACAAAACCTTGTACCCAATTTATCACTTACTGCACGGGAGTTCAGTCAATAATTTCTGAAAATATTGGTTTTGCTTATCCTTCAGATACAAATAACTGAAATGGTTCCAGAGAATCGCAGAACAACTCGTAAAATTATAGATCATAGAATAAAATAAGCGGAATAAATGTCAAAAGCACTAAATAGTCTTTGAAATTGATTTTCAACATGAATTAGATATTGCTTTGTTGTATGTAGCTTGGCCTTCAGTCTATTCGTTTGAAAGAGCTTTTTGTAATACTTTGCTGTTTTTGCCTTTTTATCGTAAATAAAAAAACTTAGGTACTACAGGTTTATTCTTCTTCTATTAGGATAGGTATATTTCTATAACAATAACTCCAAAATATATTTGAAACCAATAAGCTAATTTATTCTTTTTAAAAGTTTTGAAGTACTACCGCTGGCAAGCAGATTTCTGTTTCAGTTCAGAATTCGGTTCACTTACCCTGTCAATGACAATTCGTTCAGGGTTATCTATGACTAGCTGCGCCCCACGGTTTCACCCACATAAGTCCCTTGTTAAGTTTTCTTGAATTTTCTAATTTTCCGCGCAACTTTTTAAATTTTTTCTTTCATAAAATCTTCTCCTGATAATAACAAACGCAAAAAATAGAATTAGCGAAATCGGTCCAGCCGTTCACGCGTGATGCCGTGACCAAGGAAAATAGGGATTAATTTTTATATATGTATATAGATTGTGGTCATCTTTGGATGTTTAAACCGAGGCTAAGAGTCACTGTCAGGGCATTTGGATAGCTTAAACTATTTTTTGGGTACGTCGTGTTTTATTTCATTAGGTTTACTTATTTTTAATATTTATATGTATGTATTTATGATAAACACTAACACATTGGTTATAAACAAAAATTGTAGAGAACCAATGAAACAAAAGAAGCTCACCTAGCTTAATTTTTTTCCAAAATGTCGTGAGGTTCCTACCTTGTTATCCTTCTTCAATCTGTCAATGTCTATTTTCACAGACTTAACTTCTCTACTTGTCCTCCTATGTAGCAGAAATTTTAAGCATACTGGAAATGAATGAATGAAATTAATAAATATATAATTCAGTTCTACAAATCACTGATCCCCGCTACCCCGCCTTTGACGTGTAAGCATGGACCGACCGACTAAGAAGCGATGATTTACCGCAGACGGTTGTAGAAGAGGAAAGACGGAATATTATAAAACAAAATAAGATTATGACGACACTAGTTGCGTTGAATGTATTTTTGTCATTCAACAAACTTAAGAAAGTTTGAATGGAAAAAACCTTTAAAATATTCGCAAACAAAAAAATTGCGTTTAAATAATATGTCCTGGTATTAAGAATTGGATAAGAAATTACAACTACCTGTAAATTATACATACATATACATATAGAAGTAAAACTAACAACTCTTGGCAGTGAACGAAGTAACCACTTATACCGGTGCTTCATCCATGCAGACAATATGAAATTGAGTGTGTAGATGAAATGGTCCATAGTTCAAGACCAGACGTACACTATTAAAATTTGAAGTATTTACTATCCTATTGCTTTCAATATAAAATAGGTAGATAAGATCGCTTACAACCTCGTACGAAATCGAACGCGACCTAATTCAAAATTTATTTTCCAGAATCCAGTACAACCTTTTGGATTCTAAAATATAAATTCTTTTTTTATACATAAATGAAACCCACCATCGACCCCGGTAGTGCGGCAGTAGCTCACTCAACTGCTATGTCAAGGGTCACAGCCCCCGATTTCTGTTCAGTGCAAATCTTGGTATACAAGAATATGTCTATTTTCATAGGGCTTGGTGTATCTAAGTATAATATGTATGTATTTACAATAAAAACTGCATTAAGTATGTTTATGATCCGTGTTCTTTAACCTATGGTACTATCTCTGCTTAATTTGGGTCTAGAAGCATGTCAGATAGAATATTATTATTATTTGTTGTAACAAACATAGCCTCACAGTAACACATCTCAGTCATCTCATCTCGTCTAACAGTAAACAGATGCGTTGACACAAGTCATAAAACTAAATTTAATGGTTCTAAACTTCAAGATACAAGGCTATGTTAACGGTCTTAACTCCTCAAAGACTATAAATTTTCATATTAAATAATTTGCAACATCATATTTCGTAAACTAGATTTAGGGTTAGCAGTTATTTTGGTAAGCTTCTGCATCAATGCACAGCGGGATATATGCTAAATCTGGAATCACCTATTTGCCGGGTAACTTCTGAGATTTTCTCAGTAAGTCTGCCCACTTCCCAGTTGGTTAATTTAAATGACATACATGGCATTACTGTTTAAATGTTTTTGTACGAAACATAAACTGAACGCTTTCTTTGACGCAATACTTTTGCAAAAATAACTTGTGGTTGTCTGTGCTCAGTGTTATTAAGCTTCTAGGGTCTTTAATAAATGCATGTAGTTATATCAAAACGATAAAAAAATCAAATCACAAGTTATAACAAGAAAATTCTTTACAAACTGACCAGTAAAAGCGGCTAACCTTCAAGAAGTAATACAAAAATATCACGCGAGTGAACCGACCGACCTATTCATAGCTGAATTCATAGCAACAGAAGGCCTTAACATAAATATTTTTCACACAAGATTATCACCTGTCCTGTTCGCACTCAAGCGGATCTTTATCTACAGTCTCTTTCACGATGGAAAGAAGCCAACAGCCCGTCAAAGTAGTTACGAAATATGAAATCTAATTATGAAAAGTTTTATAAATACTTATTGCACTTGTCAGTAAAAGTAGGGTCATTGTTAAATGAAAATAAATGCTGATGAGTCCAATTGCAAAATATTATAGTAATGATGTTTCTCTAATTAATTTAGCACACCGAGTAGTGAATGAAATGTATTTGTAGTAAAAGAGAAGTCAGCTTTGCACACACTTTATTAGGGGTACAAAAAAGGACAAAGGATACCTTTAATTCTGAAAAAAACTTCTGTTCCCGAGGGATACCTGAATTGACAGACAAAATATACATTCATGCGAGCGAAGCCGCGGTCGAAGCTAGTGATTATATAATTAAAGAAGACAGAAACGAAGAAGTCAGTAGAGAAGTGTGTGAAGAGAAAAGTGATTAGAGAAGTAGTGTGAAATTTGAGATTTTAAGTATAGTTTCTATTGAGTTCTTGGATAGTAAGAATACTAATTTAGTTGAAGGATATTTCATTCTGTTGGGTTTGTCTCTAGGCAGAAATTTATATTATTAGATACTAGGTGTGCCCCGCGGTTTCACACACGTAAGTCCCTCATTGAGTTTTCTTAAAATTTATAATTTTACGCGCAATTCCTTAATTTTTTTCATTCATAACAACCTTCTACTGACAATAACAAACACAAAAAAAATTAGTGAAATCGGTCCAGCGGTTCACGCGTGATGCCGACCACGGGAAATAGGGATTCATTTTGCTAAATAGATTAGGGCCTGACGTGTCAGATTTTTTAATTCTTAAACCTACACACCTCTACGCTATTGCATTGTACACCATACTAGCTTTTGCGTCGTTTCGCTCGTTTAAAAGTAATTTTTCCATCCCTCTGTATGAAAGTTAACCTATGTCCTTCTCAGTTTCTCTGGCAATATTTTATGAACCCCAGATAAACGGTACGGTACATATACATTGATTTCTATGTATTAGATATATAAATATAGTTACAAAACTAATCATGTGATTCAAAACATGATTTCAGTACTAGGTAGTGGGATTACAGTCTTGTGATTCAGTATGCATATGTAAACCAATGAGACACTTCTTGATCATTTTTACCACATACATGATTCATTGGCAAATAAAAGATTTGCCATGGCAGTAACAGAATAAAATTAATGATCGTCTGCAACTGTTAAATGTTTACATCAACTATTTGATAGTGCTAATCAAACTAGTCGGATGGGCATTCAATGTATTTTCAAACTTCTTCAAACAAGAGCGTACTCCCATCTCAAAGGCCCGGTAACGCACTTGTGACTCTTGAGTTGCAGATATCATTGGGCGATCAGGTGACCCGTCTACTCGTTTGCCCCTTATAATATATAAAAAAACAACGATTACAAGATGACTATGGTTGGCCTTCCTGAATATTTGAATTCATTGCGGTTTATTTAGGGCTATTGCCATTGTTGGGATTCACAAACACCATTTATTCAAGGAAATTAATTAGTATTTACCCCCTGTGATTTCTGCGCCCCTCTCCATAGGGTCCAATTCTCGTTTCACCGCATTTTTATACTCCCACGTTAGAATTGAAGTCCCCCGTAAGAATTCTGTATATAGATTTGGCCATACCGTGTATTGCTTTGGCCATATCTTCGTACACGGCCTCGGCGATTTCGTCAGAGTAAGTCTAGGTATGCGCATGTACCTGTATCACCTTCAGGGAATGCCTGTTCATGATTTTTAATATACGGTATGTTACCCGGGTTGAACCTGCCTCCGACTACGCCCTTGTAGAGCTAATCGTCTTCTCTGACCTAAAACAGGTT
This sequence comes from Euplagia quadripunctaria, assembly GCA_963859945.1. Taxonomy (NCBI): domain Eukaryota; kingdom Metazoa; phylum Arthropoda; class Insecta; order Lepidoptera; family Erebidae; genus Euplagia; species Euplagia quadripunctaria. The sequence continues at coordinate 6,290,449 of OY982584.1, read as the reverse complement.
GCCTGACTCAAGGTTTATCAAGACCCCCCACCCCCCTTGTCCTTGTCTTCGGATCACGGAAAACCCCTATGTGTACCAGTTTATGGGTATAGTTCTACCACTAACTGGCAATGGCAAGTTGCAGTAGTTTTTGCTGACCTCCCGTAGCCTGGAAATTATTCGCACCCCCTGTCCTGCTATTACCATGACCGCTACCGTAATCGAGAATGGCCACACCGTCGGAAGTTGGGAACCTTTTCTTGTAGCTTTGGGCCTACTATTACCACGTTGGCCAGGCATGTTGGTAATCGGTTTTATTTCAAGTTTTCCTTCTGTTGCAGTGATATTATCTGTTTGATTTGCGCCCTTAGTCAACTCGTATGACACTCTCGGAACAGAAACGTTACGTTACTTTCGTTACTACGTTACTAACGTAGTAACGAAAGTTTGTATTCTTAAGCTATTACAAGTTGAATATGACTTTTGGTCTCTTTATTCAATCAATTGATAATTTATGATAATTTATTTTTAATAAAAGATAATTAATTCAATCTTAAATTGCAGCGAAGGGGTTTATTGTAGGCTTTCGTTGTAATATAAAAAAAATGATCAGGATATTATTCCTTATAAGAAATCAGTATTGTTTTTTCCTGGCCGGCTCTTTAATTTTTGGGTACAAAATGTTCGAGAGTTAAATGATAACGCTTCTATAAGCACACACTAGAGACCATTAAAGACGTAACTGATAATATATTTATAAATTTCTAGTGCATTTAAAACAGAAGTATTAACTCCGACGACGTTTTGCTCGTAGATTTGAAGATCATAATTTTGTCTAAGTGACAAGTTCAGATATTATAACTAAATACTGGAATAATTATGCCCGCCATTAAATTTATGATTTACGTATGTTTCTGGCTGTTAATATATAAGATTATATATGTACATTAGTATTTTAAACAAATTTTTTGTTGACAATGGATCAAATACAAAAAGACTATGTGCATCATGGTTTTTTTCTTGGCATTATAAAAGTATCATATATCGGTAAGTATATATGTATATCTCATAATTTTACTACTATAATATAATATACCAAATATTATATTACAATTTATAACTATTATATTATTTATAACCTTTACTTTCTACAGATTGATATCTACACACATTGCTATTACTCTTTTATTGAATATAAAGCTTTTGCAGAGTTCAACAAGGATCGGTTTCGTATCACCTCAAGCCAACCCAGTAGACAGCTAACAGAAATCAAATTACAAGATAGCTAATAATAAAATAAAATTTTAGAATATAGTTTAAAATGGCGAAGTCTAGTTGTAAGCCACATGATACCAATATCTAACTAATACTTTGATACTTTCCAATGCGGCTGAATCTTAATAAATCCTGGAATTCAATTAGTACTAAGTAATTTGACTTTTATTGTAAACACTATCTCCTGTAAACATATAAATAACAATTTGTATTGTTAATGCAATAAGATCGTCGTTTTCTCATCATAACAATTACTTAGTCCATAACTAAAAAGAGACTAGAAATAGCACGTTAAGCCGTCAATCCCGGTTACCACACGAACATCTGTGGTATTCGTTACGGGTAGTTGAAGCCCTAAAAAGTTCGTTAACCTGGTCTAACTACAGAACTTCGATATCGCTTAGTACTTGGGCTGTGGAGGTCTGGTGGCAGTCGCTTCACGTAAACAACTTAGTTGGGAAAAGGCGCGTAGAATGATGATAATTAAAAACAAAAGATACATATTTTGACTCTCGTCAAACGTGCGTGCTATACACTCGTACGTAATGTTGCTCAATTAGTCACAATGCCACTGTTTATTTTAAAATTCTAAACATTTTGGCACAACTGCAATAAGTGACTTAGGCACTAAAGAAATTAGTGTCAATCGTATTTAAACATTTTAATTTGAAACTGATTCTTTAAAGAGTTTTTAGTTAATTAACTAGTTAACAGTGAAGTTCTCATTATTTTTTTTTATTTTCAAATGTATGTATGTGTCAGTTAAAAACAAGTTTGCAGAAACTATTCATATTGACTTTAAATTATTTCATTGTAATCTTGTCCCATCGGCGCTCTTTTTCATCCATCTTTCATTTCATTCCAATTACGATTTCTTTTTTTCTACCCCGTTTACAATTTTTAAACTTCCAGCCTACTAATTTTTTATCTTGTCCATTCTTATCACACTCTACATCTTAACATCTGCAGTCGTATTTTAGCCGTCACTCAACTCACCGCGGCACTCACATCACTCAACGCACCGATCATTATCTGTAGAATAACAGGCCTTGTCAAGGTTTTCTAAATTTTCTTTTTCAGTTTTAGAGAAAATGGGAGTCACAATTATTTCCAATGATATACCGATATTTCATTCACATTTAGTTTTTTTTTCTAAACTTCATTCATGACTATTAGCTTTCTTTAAGGTAGCCGAAATACCAACAATTGGAGCAAACTGGGATATTATAACCGAGCGATTTGGATTGTGCGTTATCTATCAGTAAATCAGTCACGTTATGGATGAACTAACGTATTATGTGAAAGTCTTCGGGAGAGTTCTTTGGTCAATGTAGGACCAGACTGATGACCTGGTTCCCAAACTATTTTCAGGCGTATGTACCTGGTTCAAACTGTACAGTTTTTTAAGGTAGTTTCTAATATTTCTTTACTTATACTTTATAAAATAAATTGCACATACAAATAAAGACGTTTTAATTTAATTATAATCCTGATTTACGACGATATATGGGAAAAAATGAAACTAAAAGTAATCTCTTTACAAAAAAAAAAATGTTATTATAAATTGTCACAGTTAACATGCATTATAAGTAACACACGTATGTATATACTTATAAACTAGGAGGCAAATATTATTAGGCACATGAGTTTTACGTTTTTTATTTTGCGTAAGGCCTCTTATTCACACACGGTTTTTCACCGTAAAACTTTACGGTTAATTTGATGTGTGTAGACACGGTCGTCACTGTTGTATGGATCACTGTGGAACTTTGTTGACATACGGCGGTGCGTTACAACACGGCGCCGCCGCCGTATGCACGCGTGAGCCGCGGCTACGCACGGCGTTATTTTCATCAGTGTTTCGTGATTTCAGGCAATTGTTTTCGGGACAGGTTATATCCGCTGATTTTGTTTTACGAGTAAAGAATGAAATGAATTACTAAATAGGTAGATTGATTCAAGAAAGGCCTATAATATGGGATAAGACTTTCGATGATTATAAAAATAAGCAGCTTAAGTATGATTCCTAATCTAACGCTTAAGCAACGATAATCTTTTTCTTATGAAGATTCAAGACGCTTGTCCAGAGAAAACGCAACTGAGCCGTACTGGCCGTTTTCTCGTCCGATGGTTTTGCCATGTCATATACAAGCTCGCACGGTTTCTTAATCGTACATCTGACACGCCGTACGGTTGAGAAACCGTACCGTGAACAAGAGGCCCAACATTGCTTTAACATTTGTCTATGTTCTAAGCGTGTATAATTCGCAACCATAACTTATAACATTATAAAATTTATGACTACTTTTACGATAGGATTAATTATTAAAAACATGTCTGTACAAAAGCCAACCATTATTCTTAAAATTCGTGATTAGCATTTAAGACAGAATCGTCTCATATTCGTGGAGATTGTTAGTTACACTATCAACTATGCTTCGTTAATATCAAATTCAACTTTTGCATTCCAGTCAACTTAAGATAAATCATCCTTACTAATATTACAAATGCGAATATGAGTTTGTTTGTTAAGCTTTTACGCCTGTACTTCTCAAATGATCATTATTATATTTTGCACACACGTTAACAGGGGTACAGCAAACCTTCCATATACAAACTAAATCTCATTTTGAGCAAAGCCGCCGGCGAATCGCTTATCGAGATCTTATCGATACATCCAATATCTTTTTGGTTGCGGTTCTGAAAAATGGGGTTTGAAATTAAAATAAGGCCAAATAAATAAATCAAAAGTATCATCATAATAACTGAAAATTTTTAATCATGAAAAGGAATGTTTTATTTGTAAGGGAATTGCGAGTACTAATAACACAAACTGTCATCCAGTTAGCCAAATAGTGTGTGACGGGAATAATTAGCTAAAAGAATGAAGGCAAATGTGATTTTTTGTTAATATTTCTGAAATTACTGTCATGGTGTGTTTTCGTCCATCGTTTCTATTCTTCAGTACATGTATTTATGAAAATATTACATAAAGATTCATTTTTGCAACATCTTTTATATTTTTACCAGCAACCCGGGGCGGGTTCGCACAGGTAGCAGAGACATATTCAACAATCATCAACATATTTCAATAAATTTACACAAAATCTTAACAAATTATACATCTAACCCTTCCTCATGAATCACTCTGTCTATCAGAGAAACCGCATGAAAATCCGTTAAGTAGTTTTTCAGTTTGTCGCGAACAGACAGACAGACGCGGCGGGGAACTTTGTTTTATAACAATGTAGTGATCCCTATTATTCTAAGTACCATTCATCATAGTCGGTTAAGTTCTCAATGCTAAAAGTTCTTCGATTTCAATGGATCATTTGAGGTGACTGAGATACCCTCCTACGCTGACCTTCGAAATGATAGCGGTAAAGCGCGGTGCATCTTGTTGGCGAGATGATGTACATAGATCATTGTCTATTTTTGACACACACTGTTCGCTAATACTTCTATTATTATCTTGTTGAACTAGTATGTTACTATTTTAGAATAATTTTACATGAAGAAACTGAACATAATACTGTAACTAATGTACGTACATACAATATTAAATGTGGTTATAACAAAAGTTGTAGATTTTTGGAGTTTGCTCCTTAAGAATCGTTTTTCATATAAGTAGGTATGAAAAAAATATGAAGAGTAAAATTTTGCGATCGGAGGGCAGCGTAACGCTTTAACGCTTTGTTGTGCTTTTTCTACTTTATTGGAGTTCTTTATCCTCTACGCATGTAAGTAGATATGTGTATAGAGAGAGAGAGAGAGAGAGAGAGAGAGAGAGAGAGAGAGAGCCCAGTAAATTGTAAACTATAGTCGTGCGTCGCTACCACACACCTTTTTTTCTGATACTAAATTACTATCGTAATTTTTGGTACCTTTAACTTTTTAGTTTTTCCTTAAATTATTTAAAACACGATGACGGTCATTTCAGAAATGTCAACAATTAATAAACAACATCCACCTACATTCTTCTAGCTAATTATGTCCGTCACCCACTATTTGGCTAATTAGATGCCAGTTTGTATTATTAGTAATACAATCATGATCATGCCGAAAAATATTTTTGAAGTGAAAACTTCTTTAGCGGCGTTGTATACTTTTTGGGATGGGTAAAAAATGTTAAACTCGCGCCAGGACACGTGACCTGATCGAAAGTTCGTAAGACGGAGCCGAGTTTCTTGTATTTAAAAAAATATAACATTCGAAATTCAAACATTAATGAGCGGCCAGGAGCGCAAAACTTCCAGTGTACCCCATGTATACATTTAGATATGTTATTACCTACTTTTTTATTTTTAACCTAATTATATATATACAGATGTGTATGTATATGCAAATACATTGTGAAGTTATGTTTTCACGTGTTCTGACGTGCAGTCCTACGACTGACTGTTTTTTTTCTAGTGTAATTTGGTTGGCAGGAGAGCAATGATGCTTATTTGTAAAGTACAGTGACATAAGAAAATATTTGGACGGACTGTTTATTAACTATTAATTTGCACGATTAGTGAGCTGACGTTACAAAAATGATTGGGTCGCCACTGTATGACACGACCCCTGACGAGATCCCCTGATCAGTGACTTTTATAAAAGTAAAATAGCCCTTATTGTTATCTGTTGCCAGACAGGGTTGGGCCTAAGGAAGCTCCGCCTTGAACTATGTCCACCCCTTTGAAATAATCAGGGAACACGCGGGCAAACGTTGTCGAAAGTGACAAGTAGTCCGAAACTCCCTACTCCACGCACCATGCCTAGTCCTCCACCAATTCTAAGATATATCTAGTGGAATTATAACTACAAACCTTAAAACCCTTAAGGAAGGAAATTTGTAGTGTTTATACCTATACTAGCAACCCGCCCCGGCTTCGCACGGGTAGCAGAGACATCTTCAACAATCATCAACATATTTGAATCAATTTACACAAAATCTTATCAAATTATACACCTAAACCTTCCTCATGAATTACTCTGTCTATTAGTGAAAACCGTATGAAAATCCGTTCAGTAGTTTTTCAGTTTATCGCGAACAGACAGACTTTGTTTTATAATATGTAGTGATGACTGTATAATACAAATTTTTACTCACTGACTGTCAATATTAAAATTTGGTATTTTAGAACAATCGTTTGTGTCAGCATAAACAAATTAAATAACAGCTTCCATGAATGAGCAATAAACGTGCTTTTAATTTCATTGATACAAGAAAAAATAAGATTTGTTGTACAATGTAAATTTGCTTCATATAAGGTCGGGGAAAAAGTTTCTTCGTATTTTAAAGTTTAATTACTATTTAATTATAATTTATATTTATCACTTTGTTCGATAACTTGTTGCTATCTTGTAGGTAGTGACATAATCCCGTGGCTGTAGAAATCTTGGGATTTTTGATCAAAAACTGCGACAAGTAGTTTTGACAGTCCTCTCTTGATGTTAACCTAACACTACTCTTAGAATTTTAAAGCGACCGAAACAGGTGAAAATCTGAGGGTGCAAGGTCAGAACTATATTGTGGATGCATTAACGCTTGCCAAACAAGCTCTCTCAATTTTTGCTGAGTTGCCGAAGATGTGTGTGGTCTGGCGTTATCATGATGAAAGACCACTACTCTGCTGCTGATCAACTCCGGCCGTTTTTTCTTAATTTCTTGCTTGAGTCTCATTAGTTGTTGACAGTAGAGATCCGAATCGATGGTTTTGCCCGGCTTTAAAAGCTCATAATGAACGATGACCTTCCAACTTCACCATACACACAGCATCACCTTATTGCGTGTTAATCCGGATTTTGCTACAGCCTGTGGAGCTTGACTACCCTTTGACCATCATCTTTTTCGCACGTTCTTATCGTAGGTGATCCACTTTTTATCACCAGTGATCAATCTTTTCAAAAATGATTCGGTTTCATTGCGTTTCAATAGAAAACCGCAAATGAGTACACGATTTATTAGGTTTCTTTCAGTTTAGCTCTTGTGGCATCCAAATATCGAGCTTTTTTATATTTAGCCAGACTTTTTCAAATGAGTCAAAACCGTTTTGTAGTCAATGCTCAGTTCCTCAGCTATGTCTTAACTACTAATATGCCGATCTTGCTCTACTTTTTCAAATATGGCATTGATTTTATCCGTATGAGGGCGTCCAGAGCGAGCTGCATCTTTGACATCAAAATTCCCGAACTGAAAACGCTGAAACCAACTTTAAGTTATTCTTACTGACACTGCATTAGGTCCATAAAAGTCACAAATTTATTTGGCGGCTTGAGTCGCATTTTTCTCTTTTTTGTTATAAAACTTCAGAATGTATCGAATTTCTTCGTTAGATTCACTCAATTTGGTGGACTGAAATACAATTGAAAAATGTCGGGAAAGTGTTTTTTACTTTTTATTTTGCTATTTCTTAATGTCCTATATTTATTGATATTAAAACCAGCCAGATACAAACAGTACAACCAAAGAGATTTTTCTTCAATTTCACACATACAAAATACGAAAAGACTTTTCCCCTACCTATTATATATATCATCCTTATAACTTGAATCATTTAAAAGCTATTATAAACTATCAAGTTCATCCTATTGCTGTATACTAGGTCAAATGCAAACAAATGTATAATAGTTAGTTATTTTATACATCTGATTTATTTAAGAACAATTATAATTATGACAGTAATTAAATCTTATGACTAGCAACTGGTAGACCCATTTGTAATGGACAACATCTGTCCTGTATTAAATCATTTCAATCATATTTATTTTAGCAAGTGTCAAATGGTGCTTTAATAATCGTGACCTTTATTTTTTAAAGAGAAGTTAAAGACGATAAAAGAAATAAAACATGAAATCAAACAATTTGGTTTGCCAGATATTTCCGTAAAGTTAAAAGATGATAAGAATACTACTCATAAAATAGACATATGCGTTATAAAGCTTAGAAAGTACACCAAAACACTTACTTTTTATACCATTACCACCAAACAATCTAAAGGATGGAAATTTTTAAGCCACACAAAGAAAAATTAATAATGTTCATTTGCCAACTACAGTGGTAAATAAAATTAATTTGACGGTTTTCCTTAAACTCACTAAATTTATATGCACGATAAAAGGAAAGGAAGTTAAGAAATAATATGTGTAGCTTACTTAAATTTTCCGCTAATCTACAAGTATTTTGATATAATGATGATAGTAATAATAAGGTAACTGATATGAAAAAGTCCCGAGATTAGAGCCCTTTCAAATCAGCAGTAGATAATAATTGAACTTGTAGCGAGGAGCTTTGTTTGTGTTTAATTCACATTTATGTTGGTGATGGTACAAACGATGTAGACAGTTCTTGATATTAATTACATAAATTATGCCATTACTAATTATGGACTAACAGAAACATATGTAGCATCGTACTCAAAGTGAGTGCATGAGTCACCCAACTCTTATTAACGTTCTATCACGCACCGAGACTGACGCGCGCTCACCTTACTTGCCAAATCACTAGAACTGAGTAATCGATCAGTTGTTTCTACAAACATTTGTGAATGATCTATTAGGAGTAGCCGATCTATTAATGAACTGGAAAGAGATCAAGTGTTTTGGTGAAATTTATATACTTTAAGTGTTTGTTCTTAACAGCGATAATTAAATTTCTATTATGTATAATCTTGTCAAATGTGCTTTAATTTTGGAGTTCAGTTTTCTTAAATAAAATAATATCATATTTGTTAATAATAAAAAATGCAATCCTCGTGTTAATTCGAAAATAATCCAATCATCCACATACAATGCTTGGAACTACCTGTGGATGACTTTAATACTGCCAATTCTTGCAGTAACTTGGCAAGAGTTTTTAGCGAGACAAATAAGTGTTTTACAATTTCTTTGTCGATGTAGTCATGCTGTAAAAGTAACAATATGTTTGGTCCCGCCTTCGAAATTATTCTTTAAGTGGATAGAACATTATATTTGCAAACTTTCAAGCAGTGTTTGAAATAGATTTCCTGTGACGTAACGATCGATTAATACTTTAATTAATGATATCATTCTTGTTAAACTAAACTTTGATCTTAAAAGCAAAATTGTTTTGAAAGAATATAGGAATATTGATGATTTAGAATTTGTTAAAAGTAATGCTGCTATTTAAAAACATGTAAACTGGGGCTCAGGGCTGGCTTTTTACCCTTTAAAATTGAGATTTCATTAGTTACTTAAAGTTGCAGTTGTAAACTTATTTCAATTGTTTTAAATAGGAGTAGACTGTAAAAATTAATGTCTTTTGAACCCCTGTAAAGTATAGTTTTTTTATTAGTTATCATAAAGAAGGCTACAGTTAAATGTCTTCTCTTAAAATACAAAATGGTTATAGGTTCCCGAAATATTGCATTCTTCTTCTTTCCTGGCCCCATTCCCGTCGGTCGGCTCTCCGTGTCATGCATCTTCAGGTAGCTCGGTCCTGGGTCGTCTCTTTGTTGACTTGGGCTTCTTTGAGGTTCTTATTTACTACGGACATACATGTGATTGGGGGTCTTCCTCGTCCTCGGGGTTTGGTTTCGATATCCAGCACTTTTCTGGTCATGTGGTCGGATGGTCGCCTCATAACATGTCCGTACCACCTCCAAAATATTGCATTATAATAAAAAAAAACACGACAGTGTTGGCAAGGTTCTCCTGTTTATTAGTTAGTACATAAACTATTTTGTTTGGAAGGTGTATACATCTACCTATGCCTTTTGAAAAAATTGACTACAGTTTTATTTTGTAACTGATAATAGTAGCTTCTGAGGGTTCAATGTTTTTCCTTTTGTTTCCCTCTTATTAACCTCATTGCACTAGATCTCAAGATAGTTTAGTTTATAGGAGTAATGCTGTTTGACTTTTCTCGATGTAAAACAACAGCTGTAAACAAATTGAACCAAATAATAAAATTGCACTTTATCATTGTCTCAGAACGCCTTTAGTTCATCAATCTCAGAGCTGAAAGTATTTACATGTTGACACAATTTACCTGCTGATTTATTGGTCACCTGACTTCTCCAGTTGCCAAAGGGAGTACAATCACGTACACTGAAGAAAAATTTACGACGTGAACTGATTTATGTATTACAATAAAACCGGAGCCACTTGTTTGTCAAAATCACGAAATGCGAAACATGCATTTATTTTAACGTTATTTTTAAAGATGTTTTATAAAACGTGTCCAAGTTTTTGCAATGGAATAAACAAGGGTTTAAATATAGGTATATTGCAGATAAGTTTGTAGTAGCTGGTAAAATTGTTTCTTTTAAAGGCAATAATAGCATTCGTTTGTTATAGTCGTAAGTTCTATTAGGATATTATACCTAATTGGACTTATTTGGTGCAAATGGCAAACCTAAATTAATAATTAATTAATTCAATAGAAAAATAATCTTACAGAGATTAAGAATTTTTTCAAAATTTTATAATTTACTTGCCTATTTTTCCGAAAAAAAATTCTAACCTTCGGGAACGGTATTTTTTTCTGGATGAATGGTACCCTATGTTCTTTATGTGCCCTTAGCAATGTGTGTGCAAGTTTCATGACAATAAGTTTTATAGTCAACAAACAAATAAACTCACTTTCTCATTTATAATACTAGCTGTACCCGCAATTTCAATCGCGTGGAAATTTTGGTGAAACTTATTCTACAGGGACCGTACATTTTTCTGGGATAAAAAGTAGCCTACGTGCTATTCCAGACTATAATCTATCTCTCTGCCAAATTTAACCCAGATCCGTTCAGCCGCTTTTGCGTGCAAGACTAACAACCATCAATCCATCCATCCTCACAAACTTTCGGTTTTATATATTAGTAAGACTAGCAGCGCCCCGCGGTTTCACCCGCGTAAGTCCCGATCCCGTGAGAATATCGGGATAAAAAGTAGCTTATGCGTTAATCCAGGTCTCCAGCTATCTACATACCAAGTTTTATCGCAATCGGTTCAGTGATTTTTGCGTGAAAGAGTAACAAACATCCATCTATCCATCCAGCCAAACTTTCACATTTATAATATTAGTGGGATTACTAATGATTAAATTTACAGTAAATGTACATAATATTGTTAATATAACATTTTCTGTAATATTGTTAATATTACAATCTGATCTAATCAAAATATTGAAGATTGTATTCTAAATTTTTACGTGAAACACTAATTCTTTTTCCAAAATAAAAGTAGACTAAGTTACTCCTCCGCCAGTGAAAGTCTCATGGAAATCGGTCCACCCGTTCTGGAGATAGCCGGTAGCCAGAACAAACAGACAGACAGACAAAAAATTTAAAAACTGATTTTAGGCATAGGTATCGTGCGAATAACTGTATGAACTTAAAACTATTATTTTGATATTACAAACAGACCCTTCAATTTTATTTATTTGTATGGACAATGTAAAAAATTCGGACGATACAAAATCAGAATATTTTAAATTCAATGAAGCTTTTAATGATCTAAGAGCTTTTTACAAGTGCAGCAATGGGGTGACCACACCCATTAAACACATTAATGACGACCTAAGCCCTATCTCAATATTAACAATAGATGCCATTAGATCAGTTTCTATCTTCAGCGGAAAACACCTCTGCACCAGTGACGTCAGACATGACGAGTCCGTTATCCAACCTATGGCTGTGCCTGCACTCACCCACGCAAATTCCGCCCGCCCGCCTCGGCCAGCCGCCAAAATTTTCATAGTTTAGTTACGATTTCGAAAACGACCCGACGCGTCCCACCGCCGGCGACCAAACTGCCCGAATTCTCTGACGAATTCAGTTTCTTATAATCTTCGTCAAGTTCTCTAACGTCTTACTTTACTATATTAAGTACTTTTGTGTATGTGTTTTGACTGTGTGTCGTGAAACCATTGGATTAGTTGCTGTTTTTTTGTTGGTATGTCTTTTTTTATTTACAAGTACTATAGACAGTTAAAGTAAAAACTGAACTTCTGGCTTAAATCTTAAGAGCGATGTACGAGTATACACTAATTGAATGCTTTGGTTCATGCGTAGACCCGTGTGGGACTCCATACTCCTTAACGACGAAGATATGTATAGATTTAATACATCCATAAAATGATTAAAGCATAAAAGTAAATTTGGAGCGTTCGAGTGGGTACTTTAGGTTGAAATGCGTCGTTAAATTTGAAATGAAACGAGAGTGGTTAGGTAATCAGAGGAAGTTACATTTGCAAGTTATAAAATTTCTTCTCGGAGCGTTTACCGCTAGTGAAGCTTCAGAGGCCTTCGGTGGTTACAGAAATAGATCGAGACTCTTTCGTTTCGTTCACACTCGTGAAAATATGAACACTGGACACCCACTCGGTTACACTTCACCTTGCCAGTGGTGATGGCGCTGACCGCGGATAGCGTGAGTCACGCTGTGAATCGGCTCTCGAGTGTCGAGCTACACTTCTTACTGATAGTATTTGATTAATGGTTTTCAGGCTGATAATATTAATGATCGGTAAAGCTGACTGGAGATGTTATATGATATACTACAAAAATAAGTCTTTTAATATCAATGTATGACTAGAGATCGCCTGGTGGTCGAATTTCCACCATATTTCATTAAGTTTTAAATGGTTTGTTTTATATCATTGACCAGTATACCTTGATTGTATATACTTTCCGTACCATGACAGGTCAGCACATATTGGACCCCTGTAGCTTTTTGTAGTCGTTTTTACATTTTTTTTAAGGTATAACAAACTCTGTTTTAACATTTTGGTTTTCTGCACTTTTTGTACCTATAAACTTTAAGTATTTCTAATTTCGCTTTATTAAGTGGGCAAAATTAAGCTTAAAAAGTGGACAAAGAAATCTATTTACGTAGATGATATATATGTAGAAGATTTATATCGGATAAAATATTTTTTTAAACAAAAAGAAAACTTTTAAAAGATAATTGAATCTACATTTCTATGTTACTAAATATGAGGAGTTAGACAAAATTAACAAAAATCTGAGATTTACTTCTTCAATAAATAGAAATTCATTCAAGTCTTTTATTTATTTATAAATTAATACAAAATGTGTGCATTTGATAAATAATTATCGTGATAAAAAACTATATCAAACATCACCAAAATGGCTGTATCATTAAAGAAAACACAAATGGCGTCTCGTACGTCTACATAAAAGTAACAATGTGAAATTTTCTATCGAATAACAGAAGAAACCAAGAATGAGAGGTCTGCTTGATAGATTTTACGAGATTTCCCGAAATGTCTAGTAGTATCAGAGTTCTTATGGTGCATAAATTCACATTTCTACATTAAAAAAAGGCAACTGTTTTTTACAATGAAAGATTACTACGTATACATAAGTACTCACGAAAATTGAAAACAGAATCACTATCATTCTCATGTAGGCCAAAGGGTGGGTTGGGTTGGGTTATGGGTTACCGGATTAATATTGTTGATTATAGTTCTAGAAGTTTTATGCATTTAAAATAAGTTATTTTTAATGACACACATATGTACATGCTTTTGACATTTGCAGTACAATTTGTAAGTGAACACAACTTATTTTTCTATTAGTATCTACTTAAATACAGCATTATGAAAAGGGGTGGGCAGTCCCGTCTCTTTTAGGAACAGGAATTACTTATCCACCATGATTGTTCAACCACCATTAGGCCATCTAAACCAAAATTTCAGTTCCGAACCCATAATCTCTTAATTATGAGGTGTAATAAAATAAGAATGTTTTGTGCATACTGCATTAATCTTTAACGATTACTATTAAACGTATGAGATGATCACTATACGTAAATCTCGGGTAATATTGCAATTGTAATACATTCAATTCTATACTAAAATAGTACTGCAAATTGCTTGGAATTGGAATCATTTGCGTTAAAATTTGGTATCACAAATTTTAAGAAAACAGCACGAAACAAAGCATAAGAAAGAGTGAATAACTTAGTTTGAAAAATCATCCACGTATGTCACTAAAGGATAACAATAAATGTATTAAACACTATTAACATAACCGTATATTAATCTCAATAACGCAGCAACCAATATATCAACTTCACTTAATTCAAATGAATGTATGGATGTTTATATATTGAAAATTCATTTACCCTCTTTCATACTATCAAAAGTTACTTAGAATTTATTCTAAATAGTATGAGCACCAGTTTAATGAATGACAAAATGCTTATCTGTACGTTTGTCTTCCCCAGGTTGAAGTGTAACATCAGAGCGGCAGTGTTGGTCCGGCCGCGATCGTAATGTCCCAAAGCTAGCAATGGGGGTTACCGACGATTTAGCCCCTAGCTTCACGCAGAAGCCCCAGCTGCGCCAGGAAGACGATGGCAACAAACTTGTCTTCGAGTGCCAGCTGGTTGCATCGCCCAAACCGGAGATCTGCTGGTTTAGGAGCGATGAACTGCTCAAAGAAGATGGAAGGACCAAGTTCAAGTTAGTGATATACGAAGTGTACTTATAAGTGATTTAAATTTAGAGCTTTAACTAGGCCAAGTCATTTTTAGCTAAGTTTTCTTGGTATCTTGATTTAGCTACTATAAGAGTAGCTAAGTGGGGTCGTGTAAAATTTTGAAAAATGGTTTTGACCTACAAGAAAGTATATCATCAGGAAAGAAATTGAGTTTTATACCTTCTGTTACATCAACAGGAAGTGCCGCCACCACTATTAAATTTACATTATATGTCGATGTACGTTGGCTATTAGTGATAAATGTAAGATTTTCTATCTTGATTGTTAAATTTAAATGTTTTCCTCTGTATTATTAGTTAATGTTTGCATCTACACAAGTACGAGTCGATTATGTATGTGTGTATACTTACAAAAGTGCCTATATCTCTCACCAGGGTTCATGTTATCAACTATCAAATTGAAAAAAAAACAAAATTTAATCATAGTTATAACAATATAGAGTCAGTTATTCAATTAGTGGATTTAATAGACAAATCTTTCTGTACTTTTTATATATAATATAGTATAATAAAGAATTAAACACAATTACATTTAAATCGATTCAGAGCTCAAATAGCATATAAAAAATCAAGAAACAGATGGAGTTACTTTTAGAAAAGTAAGAACCAATAAATTTAAAAGTTAGTAATACTTAGACCGATTAAATTTTCTTTTCAGTAACTTTTGTTATGGAAGTATACAAATTTATTTAATAAGGATGACATTAATAATATATTATTTTTTATTAAATTAAACTTTAAATGTTTTGTTATGACATAAACAATTATCAATAAATTAAAATGACAACTATTTGAAAAATGCATCTCTCTATGTCAGAGATCGTTAATTTGATTTCCTTCAACAACACATTTTTTGGGAACAAACATACAGCTAACCCGTTACCGTTTATGAAAAGGTTTACTATCAATAAATATAAGCATGAAAAATACTGTAGGCCGTATCATTCTGTATGTAATTTTCTCGGTCCTTAATGTGGTTTTATATAGTAACTTACCTTGGCGAATTATAATATAAGTGTGTAATGAAACTTGTCTGTGTGACTACTGAAACAAAAAAAAAACTCGGTTAACAAACAGAAGAGAAAGGTACTGAATTGTTTTGTAGTATTCAGTAAAATACTAAACATTATAGAAGGTTGTAATTCGTGGGATTAAAGAATTTTAATCCACATTCTATATAGAATAATGAGACCAATGATACTATGTCGTATGCCTGTTATTATGTATATTTTGAAATTGTCGCAATTTGGATATTTATTAATTTGCAATAATTTGATGGCCCATGAATTTATTTGAGCATTATTCAGTGAACTCAATTTGGAATTCACTAGAAGATGTTTTTTTTACTCGATAATTTCATATAATCATTAATTTATACTTGTACAAAGTCATAGTTTTTTGCGTTTACCACAGAAGTATTTGTATATATCTTATTAGAAAATAAGTGTGGTGACATCGATATTGAACGATTTTGATAGTCGTTTTAGTCCAACAAATGATTGAAGTGAGACTGGCGACAAAGACACGAACTAACATGGCATGATCTTAATCATCCTCAATGTCACATGAATACAACATTTTCAAGCCGTTTTCCTCCTCTAAGAATAAATCTACGATGATTAATTTTGACTTAAGCTCGTCTGAATGGATCGTCTGAAAGTCATTGAAGGAACATCATTATTACTTTCTAAATCAACATATCTACTTTTTCATTTTCAGGGTGCCGTTTATACTCACTTTTAGCACCGTCTACTCTTAGTACATCATCCAAATAATAACATCTAATCAGATTAGACATGTCCAATTCTATTGGGTCAACGTTCGAAATCGTTTGCTTCACTATTTGTTTGTCCCAAGTATCTCTTTGATATGATCGGGCCGGTCTCATCGGCTGACACACTTGGCACCGGATACCACCGTCTATTAATATTTAAATGAGGAATAGAGATTTGGTGGTGTTCGTGTATTAAATCATTAGGAGTCTATTGATCTGTATCATGAAAATAGCTGTTTTAAAATGGTAACTCCGTACGAAGCTTCGCTTGCAACTCTTACAAATACTCTAATATTAAACGTTCGTTCGTTTGGCAGTGTATGCCGTGACATATTCTGAATGGTTGTCATATTCAATGGACTTATTGAATGGATTTATTCGAATTTGAATCACTTAAGTTTTTAAAGGTCGTTTATATCGTTGTTTTGAGAACTCCATTCTCTTTAAAGTCACCCTCATTGATGTTTATTTAGCAAGCGAGCAAAAAGTAATTTACTTGGTGGTAAAGGTAAAAAACGACGATATTCAATCTCCCCGCAATAGAGGCTGGACAGTTTCTATTAGAATTTTGCAAGCATAATCCTAATGGCCGAGTCAATATTTTACACTATGAAATATCAGGTCATTTACCATGTGGAGCAAACAATAAAGTCTTAAATAGTTAACTCTTTAATATATCATGCATTATCAAATGAGTACTACAATATGAATAACAAATCTTTACGAAAGTTGTAGTTAAATCGTTCCATTATCTACAGTACATGAGCAGTTATTCTGTAGTTTTGTTCATGAAACGTAATATTATTACTTAATGCTTGAGGCGTGGGGTTTATCTGGGTTTATCTTTATCGTATTCAATGTTCATTCTAACATGATTAATCTGATACCTTACCGGACGAATCGTTATCAGTTAAAACAATTTTTTTTAAGTATTCTTGACTTTAGACTTTTACTCGATTACAAAAAAGATCGTATGATATTACTCGACTAATTTGTTGATTTTTTTAACCGTAATGTAGATTGGATTTTCTAAGAAGTGTTAAAATATCCTTTTGAAAAAGCAACCTAGTTTAAATAATGTTCTATAAAAAGGGTTTAAGTTTTGGAAACCGCACCACAGTGCAGATCTCATTTGGGGTTTAAGTAGAGCTGCTGGGGATGTCGAAATTAGATTGAAATGCTATTAAGTTAGAAACACCTTATCTTTATCAGAAATAATAATAAAGAATTTCTCATATTCTCTGAATCTGCAAATATACTCTTTGCAGAAGTATGAAAAATATGAATTGATTTATTTATTTAAAACTTCATGTACATTTTTCACAAACGCTTGGAGTATTGTAACAAAAAACAGGAAAATGTATTTAAAATGTGATAATTTATTTAATATTTTACTTAAAAACACTGATATAATTAAAGAAACAGTGTTCTGCTTGATATATAAAAAAAAAAACAACTTTACGCAATTATCTGAATGACTATCAAGTGGTAGTGATCAATTAAATAAAGCTAAAGACTGAAACTCGTAGAATTTAAAATAACATTATTCATAAATAAATAAAGTTATTTTAAATACTACGAGTTTCATCCTAAGTTATATTTTCTTTTGCCAGAAACTAGAAATTATTTTTAAAAAATTCAAGGTATTTTAACAATAAATAGAAATCGGTGACATTCTTATTTTACTTCTATAATTAATTAACTGATCGTATTCTAACAGTAACTTAAAAAAAAATAGCCTTTATTCTACCACAATCACTGATATCACATTAAATTAATTTAAAATTGAATTTATAACTTACTAGCAACCTGCCCCCCGGTTTCGCACGGGTACAAATTATACACCTAAACCTTCCTCATACATCACTCTGTCTATTAGTGAAAACCGCATGAAGACCCGTTCAGTAGTTTTTCAGTTTATCGCGAAAAGACAGACAGACAGACGCGGCGGGGGACTTTTTTTTATAATATGTAGTGATACAAATATTTCACAATTCTTAGAATAAATGTTATAATATTAATACATATTTGTAGTATATTTTTGTATAATTTATTATTATTATTTTCCTTAATTATGAAAAATATAAATAAACATGCAAGCAACGAACTTTCAATTTATATTATTTTGTTCTGGGAGTCACCCCCCTGTCATAGGTCTCCCTCAATTCTCTCCATCTGTCTCGATCTTTGGCTTGTTTTCTCCAATCTACTCCACTCCTCTCTTTGAAAATATGCCACCGTTTCCTTGGTCAACTTCGGGGTCTTTGGCCATCTTTGGGTACCCATTCCAGTTCTTAGACAGACTATCGTTCACCATTCTGGAGACGTGAAAAGCCCAGTTACATTTCAATTTCTTTATTCTTTCTCGTCTGTCTGTTATTCTCAATTTCATTCTTCTATTTATATTTTTATCATATCTTGTAATCTTATGCTTAACATGCTTCTCTATATTTTTCTTTATTGTATTGCCAGCTAGTCTTCATCTTGTTTAGGTTCCATATAGAGTCCATATTTGACAGCCTTAAACTTTGTAAGATTACAATGTCATTTAACTTGCTTTTAATATTAATATCTTTGTTTTTCATGATATCATGACTTGCCTGTTGGTCTAGTGCTTAGTGCTTATGACTGCTAAGCCACAGGTCATGGTTTCGATTCCTACCCAGGACAAATAATAGTAGTTTGGGTGTAATTTATCTAATTAATTTACAGGCTCTGCCTAGTTCAGGATCAGACCACCAAGTGTGAGATGTGTCAAGTTATTATTACTTATTATCTTTCTTAGTCTTTGTATTTTATAAAAAATATTTATTATAAATATATATAATAATAAATATAAAACCGCCTTAAAAATTTACAAAACACAAAAGGTCTATGAAACTATTAGCAAATCACGCGCGCGCAAGGTCCAAAATGTATGAAGGGCGCAGCTGCTAGCGCAAAACTATGTCGATTATTTAAAAAAATACGCAAACTCCTTAAAAAGTACTCTTTTACTCATATAAACATGAAGACATAAATTATAAATAGAATAAGGTATCTTGCAGTTAAAAAGAGCTTGAAAATTGCTTCAAAGCGCTGTTTTTCTAAACTTCAGTATAAAGTACCAATTTCAGATCCCTTCGAAATAAGGTGCCTGTACCTTAGATTTACGATGACCAATAAAATTCACATCAACAACCTAAATATTATTTAATAATCCCACACTTGATTCGGCAGAAGAAACTCTTGGCTTTGTTTTTAAGGAAAATGAAATAAAAAACAATCTTCTTTGTTTCATGTTTTTGACACCTATGAAAGTAAAACTAAAATATGGAATGATGATTAAATCATTTCGGCTCAAAAAACTCTCGAGCTCTTAGCTTATATATAGCGAAATCGTAAAAATAATATTAACAAATAAGTAATTTTAAATTGTCTCACGAACACTTATTAAAACTACAACTTTTTTGTTAATCAAGACCAAAAACTATGTCTAAATATACTGCTCTTATAAATATAACGGAGCATATTAAAATATGCCTCATAACTCCATCGCTTAGCTGCTTTGAAAATATTATCTTGCCTCTTAATCAGTTAATGGTATGAGTTTTGAGAACTTTCCAAACGACAGACAGTCAACAAAATAATTTGAGGAGAGAAAATAACGCAGAACATATGAGCTTTTGTGCAAAAATAAAATTTATTGTGCACTTCAAACGGTGAAGATAATGAACTGCGAACGCCTGTTACACATAATGCTCATCGCAGACGTAACTAATCTCTGTAATGTAATAAGTATGTTTGAGTCTGTTATAACAAAGTAAACACGTTTGATATTTAGGCTTCTTATGTATTATTCTTTCTTTGTTATGTAATCTTGTTTAGTGTTTCTAGCAAATAATACAGCTATTATCTGAATCTACAATAATAATGAATTACATAATAAGGTCCGTCATTTGTATCAATAACATAAGTAAAGAAACGTTTATATCGTGCTCGTTGCCTTTTAAGTGCTTGAACTGGACATGGAATCTGATGATTACATGTTTTTTGAGGACGTTTTTGAGGTCTACAAAATACTTTAATCATGAATAGTTATGAGATACTGAGATACAAGATAGTGAGGAAAGGCAAAACAAGTCCTTTGTCACTTCGAAATTCAGGCAAGGCTATAAGATCACGTCCACTCAGGCACATGGAAGCAGTACGTCTTGATACTTATTAAAGTCTATTGTCTCTAGGGTAGAGTGTATAATCCGATATGTTTAGTTTATAGTGCAAAACTCCCACCTAACCAAACTTATAAATTTTGTTCATAAAGCGGAAAACATACATTGTGTATCAGGAAACTACATGAGCGATAATTATTTAGTGATGATATCAAAAGATTGGCTATCTTTTGACAGACAGTTAGTCATGTTTTATAGCCATAATACACTCAGGGCATGGTCACTTCAGCCGAAGTTTTAAATGCTAAGCTTTTGCATAATAATACATGTTTATTGAATCTCTTGATGTACAGTACAAGAAGCAATGTTTTTTTTAATTTAAGTTAAGTTAGCCGACCTACTTAACTAAAGTTAATGAAATTTGTTGGTACAAACAACTATACAGTAACGGAAGTCATTACCAACATATTCTTAAAATCAACAAAAGTATTAATAATCAAACAAAAGTATGTGTGAACCAAATGTTGAACAAACCGTATTTATTTGAGTTGAATATGGTTGTGATTGGATTGCAGACGAAGCATTTATTGACCTTGATACTGGAAATTCTTGGAAGATCTATAAACAAATGATATTTATGTAAATAACTTCACATTCTAGGATCATCGATCGTTTCGTAATTCCGAATATTAAAGCTATTGCGTTTGTAGCACAATTTGAGATGTATTTAGAGATAATATTAAATCTACATAGGGTTTTCTCCCATCCGCCAAATTGAAAAAATATACTTAGATATTTTTATCAAAGTTACTGCCTTCGAAAGGAGGATATAACTTTCTTTTTAGTTTGATTTAAATCTAGAATTTCGTTACATTTTGTACTGACGTAAAAAAGCTTATGAAATAGATTCAGTCTAACTCTTTATCGAGGTAATTTTTAGTTACTAATGTATTACACCACAAGTTTTTGCCTGGAGCTTCGCACGCGTTAAAGTTTTTCTCTATCTTCTCTTCTCTTCTCTATCTCTCGGGAAAAGTTATTTTTCTGGATGAAAGTTTCCCTATGTCCTTTTCTGTACTCTTGACAAAGTGTATGCAAAATTTCATGACGATCGGTTGAGTAGTTAAGACGTAAAAGCGTAACAAACAAACAAACAAACTCACTTTAGCATTTATAAAACTAGCTGTTGGCCACCAAAGTAGCCTATGTGCTATTCCAGACTATAATCTATTTCTGTCTAAAATTTTATCCAGATCCATTCAGGCGTTTTTGCGTGAAAGAGTTACAAACGTCCATCCATCCATCCTAACAAACTTTCGCTTTTGTAATATTAGTAGGATTAATAAGAAATAATACATAAACGGCAAGCAATTACTTTTGAATCCTATCATTGTTTTAATGTTTTGACTTCAGCTCAAAACTTGATGATCTAATTGTTAGTCAGAAAGCAAAGAATCATCATTATTCCTTCAGTCATAAATGTCAGTGTCCAGAAAGAGAAAATACATTGCAATAAGTAAGGCCATTATACAAATACCTCAAACGACCCACTTCACATAATCCACTACAATCTGGGAGTCAACATTAAACATGAGTTATTTTAATCCTATCTAAAGCTGAGGATGCTTTATTTTCTTGTTTGATTTCTGTATTTTTCGTATTTTCACAAATTTAATTAATTCAATTTGGTCGTTTTTTAACTAATCTAGAACGATAGGTTTTTGAAGTAATGTAGTAAAATCTATATAGTTCTGGCAGGTGATGGAGTTTCCATCTGTCGCTTCATAAACTATTACATTACCTGCATTTTAAAATATCTCAGTTATCAGTCAGAATAATTAATTTGGTCTGCTTTTTCTGTAACGAGGAGCCAAGTCAAACAACTGTTAGCACATTATTTGCACATTTCGGCCAAGTCTCTAATATCCCACCAATATCATAAATGTGAAAGTTTGGATGTATAGATGGATGGATGGATGGATGGATGTTTGTTACTCCTTCACGCCAAAACTACTGAACCTATTGTAATGAAACTTGGTATGTAAATAGCTGGAAACCTGGATTAACATATAGGCCACTTTTTATCCCGATATTCACACGGGATCGGGACTTATGCGGGTGAAACCGCGGGGCGCTGCTAGTTTACAATAAATACAAAGCCAAAAGTTTCCAGAATTAAAATGAATTCACTTCCAATTTTCTTTCAGAATAATAAAATACAAAACAGATCAAACAAGATCAAGAAGTTGAGGCTAATTAATGTGTTAACCGATTTTTTTTTAGTACTCTATAATACTTACCTACCATATTTTAGTTTTTATCTTAAATCACTTAAAGGTGAATATGCCATATACCTGCTTTTTATGAAAAACGGAGGCAAAATACCTGGAAATTCAAACGGTCATAACTTGTAAACGGATCATTTTTTTTTAATTCTTGTTATAGCTGCATGCTAGAGTCATGCCCTTTCAGTGATTCAAGTAAGTGTTCCTTTTTCAAAGACACCCTGTATAGATGTAATAAAATATTTAATGATAGGCTCTAGATGTTTCAGTCACTTTAGTTGAACGTCTATTCAAAATTATTTTATGGTAAAAATATTTATGTCATTCTACATTGTTAACAGGATCCAGAGCATCGCCAACAACAAGTTCCTGGTGGTGCTCGAATTAGATGACGTGATCGAGACCGATGCGGGGCTGTACAAAGTTAAAGCTAAGAATAAGATGGGCGAGGTGGCCGCTTCCATCAATCTTAACTTCAGCCGTGAGTATTCCAGTAGTAGTATAATTTACTAATTTTTTTATCATTTATCCCGTTACCTTTCGATGAATAGAAAAAGGGCCAAAAATTTTTCAAACCAAAAAGCAATACAGATAAATTATTTCATGATTCATTTTTCCATCTAGCAGGATCTGTGAAAGAATGAGCTATGGTATTTATGAAAATAATAGATAATGCGAAAATTTCGTAAACATGTCTACCATGAGGTATTTTCACAATAGAACTTACACAATAACAAATTTTTGCGTCAAATATGACACAGATATATGTCACAACATACAGGTCCGTAACTCAATACTGGGCCAATAAAAATACCTTCACAAATAACAGTATTAGTCATAGCCATAAATAAATGTCTACGAGAAAAATGTAGTGTTGAACGTTAACCCACACTCCCGGGTGGTGAGCCAAGCTTGCGCATACGCGTTGGCAACAAGATTGTCAGAAAGTGCTGAAGGTGTGTGACGACAATCGACTGACGAAATGTTGGATATTGTATGTTGGCAACTTGGCACACGAGCGTACTTTTAACATCATTTATACTGAAAAAATTGCAAAAATGTGTACCATTCTTTAAAACCGTGTGACCTTTACGTAGGTTTCTTCACAAAACCTACATCATGACATATGGCACGATTGTATTATTTTATCATAAACACCTTTTGTGAAAATATAATACATGTATACATTTTTTTGTATTATAAAGAGTTGCTTGTTTCTGCTTAATTTATTTTAACATTTATCCATAACCGATCATTCCTACTGTTTATATTTGGAACATGTTTGAGAGATTGCAAACATTCAGTCAAATATATTTAATGGAATTAACGTTTCTAATCCGTTTCTACTTTTTACATTTCATCATCATTAGCCTATCGCTGTTCACTGCTGGACGAAGGCCTTCTCCATACATAACATTTAATTTACATTTTACATTTAATCATACAAACCCCAAAAATGTATTCGATATTTTTTTCATGATTCATTATTCTCTTTTTCAGCCGCTGACGAAGATAAACAGAAGTAAGTATGCTTGATTTTTCTGATTATTTTTTCTTCACGTATAAACCAAAGATCAAGATGTCAACCAGATGTGATTTCGTATTAGCATTTAAAATAACTGGCAAATATCAAATAAACAGGTTTTAAAAGCACACTTAAAAAAACGACGTGACATGTCAATTATAATAAGTGAAGCGTTTAAACTTTTTACTATTTCTTCTTATTTGACATTATGACTTATTTCACAGTAGTGCTCGTTTTTGCCAGTGACTCAATTGACTCTTCATAGACATATCAGATAATTTATGGTACGGTTAATTTCAGACAAGTAGACGGTAAAGCGCCCACGTTCGCGCGCAAGCCAGCCATCCGTCAAGAAGACGATGGCAAGCGGCTAATATTCGAGTGCCGCATAGAGGCCGAACCCGTACCCCAAGTCTCCTGGTTCCACAGTGGTGTGGAAGTTAAACAGGGATCAAGGCATAAGGTGAGTACTAATAAACAAAATTACCACAAAATATTTAATAATAAATGATAAGATACAACTCAACAAAGGTTGTTTGTAATACACATGACCTCAAGAATAGTTATGAAGGTAATATTAAATACAGTTAGATATATATAGAAGCTACTTTATCGAGCCCTCACAACTTTATAGGCCTCTTGGCCCAGGGCTAAAGACGTAACACAAAATAATGAGTACTGACAAACTGTTATTTGGTATTATTACCAACCTTCGTATCGAAATGTATAGTTTATCTGATGGTAAGATTTATCATTTAACACGGTTGCACGGATCCGCGAAAAATGGTTGTGAAATTTTTGATACGCATTTAACAAAATTACTGAAATGATGTTTAAAACTAGAAGGCAAAGGGTTGGCAGTTTGTTTGGTTTTTTTTTTTAATTTGCATTTAATAAAGCCGCGCATGAAATTAAAAGGAAACGAGACGGACTTGCCACGACAATAAATTACCTAAGCAAAATGAAATCTATCTTGTTGAGACTATGAATAATACTTTATTGAAAAATTTCGGCTAATACTTACAATATTTAAAATGTATTCATTTAAGTTTTAAAAAAAATCCTTAATTCGTAATAACGATATTTAATAATTTAATTAAAAGGTTTAAGAAAAAATTTAAGGGTTATAGGTAATTCCAATATGACCGTTACGCCCAAGAAGATGTATGTGTTAAAGAAAGTTCCTTAGCATAATATGTTGTAAATAAAGTTAACATTAAAATAGAAAACATAGATCTTTGAGTATTATAGTACTCAGAAATGGCCTTGACCTCGTTCTAGTTGGCTGGTGACGATACCAGGTGTCAGCTTGCGCCGGTGACCTTCTTTATCTTAACATTGCATTAGTAACATCAGTTTGACAATCCTGAATATTAGATGGCCGTTTTGTTATTAACAAGTGAGAAAACAGAAGTTGATATTAAAAAAGTTATAATTCACGTTATATTGTATAAGAATAATAGTCCATCCGACCATGAGTCACACGTTAGTAGAATTATTGTTAACTCCTCCAGCTAAGCTAAAAGCTTTTGTTAGGAGTGGGTTCATATTGATAGTGTACTGAGTGAAGTCCATACCACCACCAACCACTTGACCAAAAGTCCGACACATATTTATTCATATATAGTCATATTTTTCTTTTTAAACAGCTTACAGTAAGCAAGGAAGCCAAATCATATTATGCATCCCTGGAGATCAACAATGTTACCGTGGAGGACGCTGGCAAGTATAGGGTGACAGCCAAGAACGAACTCGGCGAGAGTAACGCCACTATCAGCTTAAACTTCGACAGTAAGTAAATTTTATCTGTAAAATAAACTGAACGAATTGTTGGCAATATTACCATAATGTTACCAAACCTACGCAATATGAATTGTAGTGAAATTATTAAAAGAAGTAGTTTTGAAAATTATGCTTATTATTGTTTAACTGCTGTGTTTCAAAGCTGTTTTATTGTGTGTCTCTAATCCTGTAAACGTGATAGATGTTAATAATTATGTCTCACTTTCAACGTAGATATTGAACCAAAGCTTGTATCAGTCATCAACTAATTCCTTCAGAATTTCAGTTACTCTACATAACACAACAAGAAAATATTATTATTTGATTGGTTATTATTATTATGCAACAGAATTAAGATGTTTTCTTAATTTGGTCAAAATTGAATCAGAAACTTCTATGTGCACACTCCCACAAAGTAAAACACTAATATTACTAACAAAAAACCCATAATAATAAACACTTTACAAATTACACTTAAAGGAAATGGATTACCATTTTCTTTCTATTATATTAATATGTATATCATCTTTATCCTCATTGCTATTATTATTTTACCTATTTCTCTTGCTTGAATTAACACTAAACACCCTTGCGATTATTATTTTGTAGTTAGTAATAATATTGCAAATTCTTCGCTTTAGCAATGCACAAATAACACATTAACTGAAGCAACTGTCATGCGTACTGTTTGTCAGAATGAGAGTAGAATAAAAAATATTTTGAACGTATATTCTAAATTTTTATTTATATATTCTATTCGATTTACCATTTATCTATTTTCTTATACATCCCTCGATTAACTCGGAATGAACCTTGTTGCGTATCTTAATATACTAGAAAAGAAAACATCTTAAATCTGATAACATAAATATAACTATAGCTAGAAATTAAATTAAACTTATTTTAATCGTTTGAACATTGAAATAGGCGACGAAGCGCCCGTGCCTGAAGACTTTATCAAACCAACATTTACGGAGAGACCAGTCATCAGGCAATCGGATGATGGTACTAAAATCACATTCGAATGTCGATGTGTTGGCAAACCGAAACCAACCATCACATGGTAAGATACAATTCTAAAAACACATATTTGGTATTAATAAAAATATAAAATTAATTATTTGAACACTGTTACACAATAATGCAGGTACCATGGCAAAAAGATGGTAAAAGAAAGTAGTAGATATAAAATAACGTTAGAAGAGGACCAAACATTGTATCACATGGCGCGACTAGACATTATAGGCGTTGAGAACTCGGACAGAGGAGAATACAGGGCTGTAGCGAAAAATAAACATGGTGAAGGCGTAGCGAAAATAAATTTAAACTTCGAAGGTGGAGGCAAACCTAAGTAAGGAGATTCACCCAAATAATTTATTTTGCAATAACAGTATTCATAGTTAGGGTTACTACTTAAATATTTTATCTTTTGAACAGAATACCCGACGGTAAACCACCGAGATTTCCTAAAAAGCCAACCATTAGACAGGAAGGCGAATTACTTATAATGGAATGTATATTAGAAGCATATCCAGTACCCGACATCACGTGGTTCCACGGAGATAAGGAAATCAAAGATGGTGCTAAAATGAAGATGTCCAGAAAGTCCACCGGCAAAGATACATTTAATTTGACGTTAGAAATTTTAGGCCCCACGCGGGAAGACGGTGGAAATTATAGGTGTAACGCCTTCAACTTGTTTGGTGAAAGCAATGCTAACATTGCTCTCAATTTCCAAGGTAAAATACGAATAAACTGAAAAGTTAATATTTATAATGTACGCATACAGTCCGTCAAAGCATGTGAAGCTTTAAGCTTTAGAGCAGCATGAACGTGTATTTGAAATTCAATGTTGCTACAAAATTTATTCGCTTTACAGGTGGGGATGATGAAAATGGTTTCGCACCATCGTTTGTGGAGAAACCCCGAATCATTCCCAACGAAGATGGCACACTCATTACAATGCGTTGTGTCTGCAAATCAAAGCCGGCGGCAGAAGTCACGTGGTACAGAGGCACGACCGTCATCAAGGCTAGCAGTAAAATCGATATTAGATCATCTGAAATGGGCGAGGACGTTTATGAGTTATTGTTGCTTTTAACAAACCCTTCGGCAGCGGATGGTGGTGCTTACCGTTGTCACGTAAGGAACGAATTTGGTGAAAGCAACGCTAACCTCAACTTAAACATCGAGGCGGAACCGGAGCCTGAAGGTGAAGGGCCTACGTTCGTCGAGAAACCTACAATTAAATCCAAAGATAACGGTAAATTAGTTATCATGGGTTGTAAAGTGAAAGCTAGCCCTCGACCGACGATCGTATGGTACCACGAGGGTAAAGAAATCAGGGACTCGTCGAAAATTAAGACCAGGATCGAAGTCAAAGAAGATATTTACACAATCATATTAGAACTTATCGATCCTGGTATTGAAGACTCCGGATTGTACAAATGCAATATTAAAAATGAACTTGGAGAGCTCAATGCGAACCTTACGCTCAATATTGAAAGTAAGTTTATATTACACGTGTAAAGGAAGACGATTTAATATTTATTAAAATAAAATATTAAAAATTATTTTACCTATCCACAGTCATTCCAGTTATCAAAGAGAAACCAAGGATCATTAAGATAATTAAAAAGAAGACTGTTATTGTTGAATGTAAAGTATTAAGTAAATTTGCTCCTTCGTGTACATGGTTCAAGGAAGCTAGTGCTGTCAAAGAGGACTCAAGACATACTGTTCTTATAGAACCAGTAAGAGAAGTAAGTGCCTACAATTTATATATATTAATTTCTTAAAATTTCTGGAATGTATAGGAAACATGTCACTTTCATGTAACAATTAATAGAACAAAATAGGAACACGACCTTATCAAAAGCTATACCTCACTATGTCAAGAACAATACCAGCCGTACGCAAGTTTTAATAAATCTGAATATCTATTCCAGGGTGAATTCACAGTCAAATTGGAAATCTCAAATGTTTCACAAACCGACAAAGGTTCTTACAAGCTAGTCGCCAAAAACGAGAAGGGCGAAGCGACGTCGCAACAAGTCGAAATTACAGATATACCCGAAGAAAAAGGTGACAAACCACAGATCATTAAACACTTCAGAAGTTTGGTAAGTGCACAATTAAATTAATAATAATTTTGTAATGTGTGTATGTGTGATGCGTGAAAGCATCACTTTCACTTTCCTTATTCCTACTCAAATTTGATAATGTATTCTGTAATAAAGTATCGGGAAAAATCATTTAAAATGTTCATCAAATGTCGGACGTATGAAAATCATACAGGGTAACTCGTAATCTATAATAATACTAGCAACAATCATCATCATATTTCAACCAAGTTACACAAAACCTTAACAAATTATATACCTAAACCTTCCTCATGAATCGCTCTATCTATTGGTGATAACCGCATGAAAATCCGGTCTGTAGTTTTGAGTTTATCGCGAACAGACAGACAGACGCGGCGGGGGACTTTGTTTTAAAATATGTAGTGATTATAAGTTAAATATTAATAAAACACCCGTACGATTATACTCGTACGAACTAAATATTTTTTTGAGTTCGTGTACCTTTTTTCAGAAAGGTACAATCTATATTACATCGTTACGAAAATTATGATCGAAGCAGTGACTGTAGACAAGTGTGTAACTACAAGATATGCCTAGTCAATAGTGGAGTCATGTCCCTGCTTTGGTTAAATAAAATTTAATCTCCAGTCGCGCACTTCTTATTATTAAAAAATAAAATTAGAAAATGTGCGAGTTAAAAATGAAATATCACTTGCTTTAACGGTTAAAGATTTCTTTTGATAGTTCTCTTAAAAAAAATTACTTAGTGAAGTCTGCCACTGAAAGGAATTCCATGCCAATAATGACACAATTTTATACAAGAGTGCCAAAGGCTTTAAGGTCTTTCTGAATTAAGCCGTTAGCTCTCATATTGTTCCGTACGACATGTAACCCACACAAAATGATATCTAGCCAGTGATCAATGTTGCTATGCCCTCGGCATCTGCAAGAGTTGCTCCTCATAACGTTTTTTGGCAATGGATGAATCCGGAATCCGTACTACCGCTGATAATATATAACTATTTTTTAGTCAGATTTAACTCGAGACCTCTTCTTCCTTTTCTTTAATGTTTATCCCCAATATACACGGGTTACTTTTCGATGACTTTTCAACAGAAGTTGTTCGTTACTCTCATCTATATTCGCAATATAATAATGTTAAGTAAAAGGAATGCTGTCTGAGCTTCATATAGTGATGCATGATCTACACTTATTTTTATGTGGGAGAGCCATGCTTCGGCACGTATGGGCACTCCGGCTCGACTCCACTCGTTACCACGGCCTCACAGAAAACCGGCTGTGAAGCAATGCTTGCATTGCATTTCGCCGCGTGAGTGAGGTTACCGGAGGCCCTAACCCTTTCCTCTCCCTTATTCCCGTCCTTCCCTTCTCCCCCCTCTTCCCACTCTTCCCCCCCTCCTCCTTTTCTCCTACTCCCACCTTAAAGGGTGGCAACGCACTTGTGACTCTCGAGTTGCAAGTGCCCATGGGCGGCGGTAGTCATTTACCATCAGGTGACCCGTCTGCTCGTTTGCCCCCTATACCATGAAAAAAAAAGTTTACCTTTGTGTACGGGGACTATTATGTTAATAATAGATTGGCTTAGTATTTTCTTTCATAGTATGAAAAATGGTCAGACCATTGTCTTTTCAATTTCCTTTGTGGTCAAGAATCTTCAGTGCCTAGTTAGGTATATTTAGAGCATGTCTCACCAACTCTCTAAAATATGTTCTCCCTTTTCTTCTTCATCGTTGCATAGTTGTAGTAAGAATAGATTTCTGCAAACATCGTTATTTCAATTTCTTTAGCACTAGCAGCGCCCCGCGGTTTCACCCGCGTAAGTCCCGATCCCGTAGTAATATCGGGATAAAAAGTAGTTATTATGTTAACCCAAGTCTCCAGCTATCTACATACCAAGTTTCATCGCAATCGGTTCAGTAGTTTTGGCGTGAAAGAGTAACAAACATCCGTCCATCCATCCATCCAATCATCCATCCATTCAAACTTTCACATTTATAATATTAGTGCGGTAAAATACTTGTAAGTCTTAACATTATGTTTTATTACAGGCTAGAAAAGAAAATGAGGAAGCCGAATTTGTGGCTGTGCTTAAGACGTCTGACCAATCTTGTAGATGTACATGGTACAAAAACACAACAATCATCAGAGACTCTTCGGAGATTAACACATTATTCGACGGTACTAACGCCAGGATAATCATCAGAAAAGTGACCTCAAAACATGTCGCCAACTACAGGGTTGTTATTAAGAACGAATTTGGCGAAGATGAGTCTAGCGCTGATCTAACTATTGTTGAGGAGAAGGTAAGTTAATTATTCTTTTCCTTCAGATATGTACACATACATAAGATAACAATACCATCCCTTTATTATTCTAAATTTTTGTATATTTCTATAAATTTGTAATTTGATTTGAATATTATAAATTCTATGCTTTTAACCTAAACATATCATCACTTACTATATATAATGTAATATTGGTTTAATTAAAGAAAAAGAAAAAAGAGGAAGAAGAAGAAGAAGAGACCGTTATTGAGGAGTCAGAAGAGGAGATGTCTATTGTCGAAAAATCCGTGATTGAGGAGAACCACGTTGATGAGAAGAAGAAGGTAAAATAATTCACACGAATAACCATATGCACTAGAACACTGACTACTTGCAAGAATCAGTTGCTTATATGCATAAGCAACTGATTCACACACACATACACACACACACACACACACAATTTTATAATTTTAATGAAAATGAATCATTCACACTAACACATGTTTATCAAATGTTTTTAAACTAGGAGGAAGTTGTTGAGAAAGAGGAAGAACAAAAGGTTACAGAAGAGAGTAAATCAGTCAGAAAGGTATCAAAGAAAGAAGAAATTAAGATGGAGAAAAAGGAAGACGTAACGATTGAAGCTAAGAAAACCGAGTCGAAGGTTGAAGCTAAAAAGATTGAATCTAAAAAAGAAGAAGTTAAGAAAGCTGAAATTGAAGCCGAAGAAACAAAAAAAATACTAGAAAAGAGAGCTTCAAAATCAGAAGAAGAGAAAAAGGCGCTTCTTGAAAAACTTGAAAAGAAGAAGCCAGAACCTGAACCTGAAAAGAAGATTGAAGGCATTCCAAAACTTAGGTCTGTCAAACCTAAAGAAGAAGCAGTTGAAGAAAAGAAAGATGAAACGAAAAAGAAAGTAGAAGAAAAGAAAAAGGTCGTTAAAAAGAAGATCGTTACAAAGAAAGACGAGGTAAGTGGCATTTTTATCTTTATTCCGCAGTGTAAAAAGCCTATTATAAGAAAACTGTATGATAATGTGTTATCTAAATATAAAATACTTACTAGATTAGGTACTTGAAAAAAGTATTATATTTGAAGTAGTTAAGTGTTTGTATTAAAGTCATTTGAAAGTTAAGTTGAAATTGATGCAGGTAAATTTTTATTGATACGACTTATTTGATTTTATGTTCACTTCATTTCACTGCAATACTCGTTTAGTATATAAATGCTGCATTTATTCAACTAGTCATGTAAGACTATTATTTTGTAATATATATGCTTTCAACTGATGGGCGTTAAGCACAAATTTAGTTATTTAGTAATAACTAAATAAAAATGTAATTAATATAGTCCTCTAGATTGTGATAACTTTTATTTTTGTCGTTTGTTGTTGTGTTAACTAGTTGTGCTAAACTTTATTTAAATATAGGACGAAATCGAGTTCGTTGATGATTACGAGAGACCTGTGTTGGAGAAATACGAAAAAATAACACCAACGCCACTTGATAAAAAAGTGAAAGAGGATAACATACCAAAGGTAAACATTAAATACTACACATATACACATCTACTTTCGAAAAGTCATAAAGAGCATAATGTCTAAATATAATAATTAAATTTACTATAGGCTAAACGCGCATCTATCGCAGAAAGTGTTAAAAGTGAAAAAGACAGTGAGGAGGAATCCTCAATAGCTGCACCTACACCAGAGAAAAAATCTAAAGTTGAGCCTCAAAAGGTATATCTTACTTTTCTTTTTTTTTTAATTTACAAGTGGTCATCAATTAATCTAAAATATTTTAAACAAACCTTATTTGTCAAATTTATATTTCGGGACTTTACTTAGGTGGAAGAAGAAAAGGCTGAACCAAAACGACTTAGTATTACTAAAAAAGGCCTTCCTAAACTAGAAGAGCCTGTTGACGAATTATCTAAAGTTAAATTAGGGAAGTCTCCACAGAAACCTGAAGAGACTAAACTTGAAGAACCTCAGGCTGCAAAAACCAAAAAAACTGTTAAAAAGGTAAATTTAAACCATACTATAGTATGTTATTTGTTAACTAGTAAAAGTTTTACGGTATAATAAACAATATTCAATTTGAAGCCCGAAGATCAAGCGGAATTCGTGGATGACTACGAAAGGCCTGATCTAGAAAAGTACGATAAAATGACGCCAACTCCTTCTGATAGGACTAAAAAACAAAATGGAGTGGACGAGGTATATATCATAAGTTTTAAATATATCTTACTTAAGTGCACAGTATTTAAATAAAAACTAACTAAGTAAATCACTACTTATAGGCGGATCGCGAATTTGTTGATGATTATGAGAAACCTGAATTAGAAAAATATGAAAAGGTTACAGCAACACCTAAGGACAAAAAGCGTCCTATCGAAGATCAGGTATTAACAACATACTTGCATAACATGATTATAATTCTCCCATTTTAAAATACGACAACCGTAAATAATTTTCTATACTTTAATAGGATGACGTTGACATGATGAAGGGTAAAATTAAACCAAAAGAAAAGGAAGTCGAACCTGAAATGCCCACTCTTCGGAAACGTCCTATTGCTAAAGATAAGGTATCAGTTTTAATAAAATAGAACAATAGCGTTTTAAATCATTTATAAACTTATAAATATTATTAATAAATAATTTTTGAATAGGAGGAAGAGAAAAAGGTAGATGAGAAACCAAAGACTAAACCTAAGAAAACAGATGAGCCTGAAGCCAAAAAACGACCCTCTCTCAAAAAGAAAGAGGTATACTTTCACACCTACACTGCACCTAACAAATATTTAAAAAATAACAGTTTGGTAGACCACGATAACAAGATTGAAATATGCGAATCTATATTACATAACATCACCACTAAATTTCAACACAATGCAGAGTTATTTTCAAATTCACGCTATAATCCTCTATCGCGACAAAATATTTTCACCATTTTCAGCCCTTAAATTAAATTAAGCAACTAGGTAAGTAAGCTTAGCTGCAAGCATGGCAAAATATGTAAATACGTTGCTTCTCTATGTCTTTGGCATTATTAAATTTTATTTACAGCGTTTCTAAAAGTTTCTTAAAAAACGAGAAAGTCAGTGCTTTTATTAAGTGAATTCTTAATAATCTAAAAATTATATGCACCCAGTATCAAACTGATTCATACTATGAATATCAGTTACATACTTAAGATATTTTATGTCGCTTTATTTGTAACTTTTGTATCCACACCTCACATACTGTTCAACAATTCAAGGTTGCAGAAGAAGAATTTATCGACGATTACGAAAGACCCGTCCTCGAGAAATATGAGAAAATTACACCTACACCACTCGAGAAAAAGAAGAAGGTACACTTTTACTCACTTACACTATTCCACATAAAGTATTATTTTGATCAAACTTATATTTTAAATCAATCAATTATTTAGGATGATAAAAAACCTGAAACTGATGAGGAAGTCCCTTCAGCTACAGCAACTGCAAGGCGACGCTCTGTTAAAGACAAAGATAAGCCGGAGGTAGTATTTGTTAAAACAAACTATGTGCTTGATTTTATTTAGAATGACAAAATACTTAAATTTTATCATTTCTTTAGCCCATGGATGTTGATGAAAATGTCAGTTTATCTAAACCAAAGACACCGGCTAAGCCTGGACAAGAACCCGAACAAGTTTCACTTACACACAAGACACCGGCTGATATTAAGCCTACGGTTTGTAACTTTATAATCAACAGTAACCAATACATCATTGCTTACATGCGTAACTGACAGCCGATTTGCTTACTTGATAAATCTATGAATTATATTAAAACAAAAAAATATAACAGATACTAATACTCTTTAGGAGGACGAGGCTGAAGCTAAGCTCAGTGTTAAGAAACCAGAGATTGTTGAAGAAAAAACTATTAAAAGACCTTCACCGAAAGATCAGGAAAAGAAGGTATGCTTGACTAAATTCAAAACCGTATTATATAAAAACTTTAAATACTATGTAATAGCTGTCTATGTTCTTTGTAAATTTTCGAAGAATAATTACAACTATTAAATATTTCTGAATTGAACGTAATTTACAGGCTGGATTGAAGCCAATCATCACTAACAATGCACAATTATCAGAACAGACAGTTTTAAAGCGAATATTAATTCTTGTTAAGGTACCAATGTAGAAAATAATATAGAGATAGAAATGTATCACAACTTACTAAAGACACGATTTGTCATAGCGAACTTTTGAAGCACCAACACAAATCACTTTTAAGACTTTCATTAACATTTTGAGAAACATTGTGAACATGTTTATCTCGATTACACCAATTTTATCATTCGAGCAGAATACCGCAAGAGTGATAAGATTGGTCCCAAAACACTTTTCTATCTTTCTCTTTCCTTACGTTGTATTATATAATGTATATATTTTTGGGGCTAGGGAGAGGACACAGAGGAGGCTGTCAGCCTTACTAAGCCTCGTACTAAGACAAGCACAACTGCCCCCGAAGAGGCCAAACTTACACAAAAGACACCTGCTAAGAAAAAACCAACGGTACTGTCACTTCTTGTTATTTTTAAGTATCTCAGTTAATACAAATATCATAATTTTATATGAGAATATCTTAGAAGTAACTAGGTATATATTAATAATTTAAATTGCTAAGTTTCTCTTAAAATGGTACACCACAAACTGCCTTAAACTATATTTCGTAATATCCGTAAAAGGATTTCTGTAAGAGATTACTGTGGCTAATAACCGCTATTTGTAATTTCACAGATATTTACTACCTGTATGTGGGTTTGTATTCTTTGTTTGAACAGTGTACAATAAAAAAGATTAATGAAAAATAAATAAATGCCCAAATTTTGGGGACGTACATTCCATAAAGACACTACCACAGTAAGCTATGAGTAAAATGTTAGCATGGTGGAATTGGCATAAAATATTTGAAATATTAAGTGAAATTTAATAACAATTTATAGGAGGGTTCAGAAGCAGCACAACTCAAAGTCAAAAAACCAGCAGTTGTTAAAAAGAACAAGGAAGACGAAGATGAGGTAGATGACAGAACGCTTAAATGCTGTCGTGTAGTTAGACTACTTGAACTGTTGTTGTAGTATTATTGTTCTTAGATGTTGATAAATGCTGAGATAGTTAGAATAATCTTAAATATGTGTTGTAGTTAGTCTAATACTTTGAGTAAACTTTTAACATATCCACGCACTGTAATCATCTCTGAGACTACTAGAAAACTGTTGTAAAAAATATATCTATGTTACTCCTTTTCTCAGTCACTGTAGTCATTCTAGGCTTTGAAGTCGGACTGATATAAAAAAATGACTTCATGATATGCGATAATTAGTACCATGTGGATTCGTTAAAATGTTGTTCACTGTAGCATGTAAATAACCCAAAATTAGCAAAAAATCACAAACACTAATAAAATAGTACCTGCACCTAAAGCTACGCCTCTCTTATGGGACCTATTTATAACCTTAAATGATTCTCTAGGAACCAATCGTAGTAAAAGGTGGTAGATTTGAAAAACCTCAGCTCAAGAAAACTGTTAAGAAGACAACAGAACAGCCTAAAAAAGCTGGAGTTGAACACAAAGTGAATTACCATGGGGTAAAAAATGTTTCAAACGTTATTCTTAGTGCTGTCCACTTTCTACCTATTTCTGTCTCTTGATCTATTACACTTCATGTTCTGTCCAATTTCAAAGCACAACCTTTGTCACGAGCAGCCCACGTTAAAACACAACTCCACATATTTTTTGGCACAAACCCCACTTACACCTTTTGAAGAAACCAAAAATGTTCGGTGTTCGGCGTCGCTCGTTGTACAGGTGATTGGTTGCAAGTCGCATGCTGCTTGTTTATGCTATATATGTGCAGCTTTTCTTCCACAGGTTAATGTAATCACCAAATTTGCAACATCTAGCATGGTTATACCTTACACAGTGTTTACTCCATACGGGGTATTAAAGATTTTAATGCACTGTTATTTTGCATTGAACAAAACCCTGTTGATTTGAAATAATGACGCAGCGCAACTATCTGAGCTTGCTATTTCTTCTTTTTCTATACCTACATTTGTTATAATTTTTGATAATTACAGATTTGAACTCAACAGTAAGTGTTAAAGTTATAATAAATAATGATACTGATTTGTTTGAATACATTTTATTCAAGTAATAAGAGCAAAATACGATATATGAAACAGAAAATCCAATAAATATATGAAAATAATACATGATTATTACAATTTCAGCTGGAACTAGACTTTGTTGACGATTACGAACGACCAGTACTTGAGAAATATGAAAAGATCACTCCAACTCCCACTATTCGGGAGAAAAAGGAAAAAGAATCAACCAAGGTAAGATTTTGTACTTCTCTAAGTACTTTAGCGTTATGCTATATATGATCAATATTAACATTTGCAAGTAAGTCTATGAACTGAGTCTTTTTGTCATCGACTAACCGTTGTCGTTAAATTCTAGTCTTACTGTTCTTTTCCATACTTCTGTGTTGGTTGTTATTGATTATAATGTCCAAAAAAATATATTAAAAAGCAAGAGCTGAAAATCTTTAAAGATTAAAATGGTTTCTAAAGATTAGACTAAGTAACTAAGACAAACATAAGTAAAGTAAATTTTATTCTAACGAAACAGGTGACCATGATTGCGCAACAAGCTCAACATCTTGAAGTAAAGGTATTAAGAAACACACTTGCGTGACCCTATCCTATTGTGGTTAAAATAAGAGTGATTTCACTTAAAACAGACATACACTTTAATGCAACCACACTATAGTTTGTGATATTATGTTCACTTAATTCCTTTGTGACCCTTATTAAGATCATTATTCCATTTTATCGTGACCCTTTTGTAAATATTTGAAACTTTAAACATCATGCGAAGCTACGTATACAAAAACTATTTGTCGTACTATTTGTCGCAAAAAACTATTTTATAGTTTTCATCTTACAACGGCAGTCCTGTGAATAATTAAAAGGACTGCGTTGTAAGATTAGTTATAAGAATTATTCTTTCTCTTTTTCGATCTGAGATATGTGGACATGTATATAATCAAAGACCTTTACCTAAAAAGTTGTTGAATGCTTTCAATGGTTCTTTCACAAAACGTCCAAGGTTCCTTCTAAAAAAATCGGATACATTTTCTTTCGTAAATACATGTGTTCTAGATCACGGCGATGCCCAACATATTATTAGAAAACAGTTTAAAAGTAAAATTTAGAGATCTGCGATATATTCAGAGAGGTAAAACCATACGTTTTCTTTTTGTCTAAACTCAGGGCTACTTTTTTAAGACTACTTTTATGGTGTAGGTACCTTTACCTGTTTTTATTACCATTTTGTAAATATACCAAATACCCAAACATTTTGTCAATAAATACGTACTACCTTTGTGCTAATTTCAAATATGTTTTTGTTTTCACTAGACCGAAAGCCGAAGGACGTCGATCCAGAGTGAGGTTTGTATTTTGCCAAAAAAATGCCTTAAAATTGTTCTAAGAATTTGTGGAGGTTACTTGTGAGCTTCTTATTGGGTTAAACTATACGTGGACTTCTTGATATAGAACATATAATAATTATATTTCCAATACATACTGCTACCACATATAAATATATATATGAGGATCTAAATTACAACATAACCTAACCTATAGCTTGCTGGGAGACGCCTCCTTGAGGAAATGTAATGGCGGCCGTTATATCAACAATCTTAACAAAGACTCTACTCATATTATAATATTTAAATAAAACTACAGTGCCGCTACAAATTCAGTTTGGACTCAGCTGATTGTATAATATTATAAATAAATTCTAATCATTGACTCACATTATAGGTAAAAGAAGAAACTAAGTCTGAGAGCCGCAGAAGCTCCATCATCGAAAACAAAGCTGTGAAGGTAATCTGTCAATGTCTATCTACATATATGTACAACTCAGCTTCCGTAAGTCTGTGGCCGCAAATCACGGAAAGTATTTGATGAATGTCCTTGAAATCTTTACACAACATTGTATTTTAACAGTAGATTATTTTTGAAAATTGTGTGAAAATGCATTTTAGATTGACAAAGTCTACCAACATTTACATTTTTTATTTCTTAGGATAAGAATAATAATGAAAAAAAGATTAAATCTTATGTTCACCATCGATGTACAGTAAAAGATTTACTTAAATGTGTAGATATTCAAATTCATTTTGCACTGTACGGGCCCAGTATTTGTTACGATTTGGAGGCTCGACAATCTAACATTGTAGAGTTGCCGATGCACGATCATCAACATATTATTTAAGGGCCGTGGCGTATTCGTATTAGAATTCACTCCTATCAGTGTCAAGAGTAACACTAGTGGTTAATTAGGTTAGGTAAGCTAAGTAATAGAAACTCACTCATGTGGTTTAAGATAACTAATATAAAACATTACTAATCGCTTTCAAACTTTCGTGACATTTATACATATCAGTTGTGTAAATGGGTCTTAATAGCGACAATGGGTCTTAAGATCGGATTGAAGCGATCGTGGTGATTAGCTATATGAGTAATTACGAAAGGTATTCGAACTCACATAAATACAATTATTTTTCAATAAGACTACCGTTTTTCTTAGATGACCAAGGAAACCGCTGAAAGCAGAAAGTCTTCTGTTGCATCAGTTGCCGAGCAACAAGAAGTTTCTGCCTTCAAAAAAACTGCCCAAAAGGTATGTAACTTTAAAAATCTTCGTATAAATTACTATGAAAATGAATCTTAAACTAATTTCTCAGTAATTTTTTTAAATGGGAGTCAAATTTTACAAAAAAGTTATTCATAAGCAATAAAAATGGGTTATTTTTACAGTTCCGGTATTAACTGTAAAAAAAAGTAGCTGCATAAAGCCTTGCCACCAAAGCAAATTCCCCAAAGATTTTAATATTGAGTTTGTGATACCTATGACACCATAGGCCCCGAATGTCTTAGAACCATGAGTTTCGAGGCTGTAAATCCAATGCTTTTAGATGTGTGGAAGCACACTACACGCCAAACTGAAGCTTAAGTAGTTAGATGAGAATGTTTTATAGTCTAAGATTGTGGTCGTAAATTCTCCAACAATATCAGATGTGACGAATAATTTTTATTCCCAAATTCAACATATTATCAGTTGAATGGAAAGACATAATATGCTATGAATCCACAGCTGAAACTAGCTTCTAAACTTGTATACCCAGTAAATATGTAGAAGCTTCCCTTTCACGCTTATTCATATCCACATTAACTTATTATTTTAGACATCGATAAAGGCAGCAGAAACAGCTGAAGTGGAACAAGTTAAACTCAAGGTAAGTTTCCTACAGCAAACCTTGCATGCCATTACAATATATTTATATCAATTCTAAAGGACTATAAAATATAAATGTTATTGTCTTTCCTTTTGTATATAAATAAATTCTATTTTTAAATTTCAAACAACATACAGACGTTTGTTTGAATATTGTGTGCAAGTTAATAACTATGTGATAACATAACTATAAAAAAACTATTTTGTAAGTAATGTTTAAAAGGACGTTGAGATTTTAAACCATACGAAATATTAAACAATTTGTGTTTGTAAATAGGATGAGAAAGACAAGGTAGAAGATATGGTATCAACAGATAAGCCTTCAGATAAAACATATCCATGGCGACCTACGAAAACAGACACTAAGGTATATACACACACATACATTCACACATGCCCATCTCATATTATATGTATTACAAAATGACATTCAGAACAAAAATGAAATAAGTTATTTATTGCGTAATAGGAACCTACACATAAAGAAGAACCCAAGGAGACCATAGCGCCTAACCGTCGCGACAGCAAAACGGAGGTATTTCTCTATAAAATAAAAATAAAAATAAAGTAAAATTATAATACCTACATAATAGGTTTCACATAAACTGTACTAATATTCAGTACATTGTCTCTCAGGATACGGAGGATGTGGAAGAAATTGAAGAAATAATTAAAACAAAACGTAAAGTGTCTACTGATAAACCTAAAGAACCTAAATCTAAACGTCGCCCCGAAAAGGATGACGAGGTAGATTTTATATTTAATTTTTCTGATGTAAACAAATTTTCATTACGCCTAAATTTTTTGGAGTTACTTTACATACTGTACGAACTGAAATTTCTACTATTACTTTATCTAAATAATAAATGATTTCGACAGATTAAAACTGAAACTGAAAAGGAAACGTCTATTAACAAACAGACAGACAAGGTCCAGCCTAGCCAACCAAATGAGGTAGTCATATTTCGTAAAATCATAACTTAACTTGCTATTGTTCTAAAAACTAAAATTGTGTATTTTGAATAGGACCAAAAGGATGAAACTATGGAAGATGACTTTTGGAGAAACACTGAACCTAAAAGACGGGTATCTGTTGACAGACCAACAGAGCCTACATATCCATGGCGCAAGCCTAGTATTGTTGAGGTATATAATTTTTATAATTTGATATATCTTAGGGAGAGTTGAGTAAATTGGTTAGAAAAAAAAATTGGTTGCCTGTAAAGTCGGTATACGGGCGAAAGTTTTACGTGACAACGACTTTGAGTGGTAAAATAATTTTAATGTGAATATTCATTCGTATAGTAGGAAGAAGGATGAAATAATAGTAACAATTTAAAACATTTATTTATACAAAGAATTATATTTAAAACGCGTGCCTCTCACTCGCTCTCATTGTGAGCGCATAACGTGAGCGGAGCGTAACGCAGTTTCTTGAAGTGTCACCCGGCAAACCAATTTATAAGACGTTGTCACGTCAATAAAGAAAATTCTAACAGTAACGATATTGTTGTACCTGACGTTTGTCTGTTGTTCTACACACACCTTTTTCTTTTCTTGAGGTTTTCAAGAAAAGAAAAAGGTGTGTGTAGAGACTTAAATAAAATAAAATTACCAAATAATTAAATAAAACTACCAGAAAAATATATCTGATTCAACTGAAACACCTGATTACAATAGTACAATGCACGTTACAATTTTATAAGTTTTGATAAAAAGGAATTGATTCTTATTATAATCTTTAATATTTGTTAGGAACCTGAAATACCAATGACACCGGTACAAACACCTTTCCATTTGAGGAAAAAGTCTTTTGCTGAGGTAGGTTTTATTTCATTACCGTAAATAAACGAAATTAAAATAATAATTAAAGACTTTTAACGCATCGTATTATTTTGTTAGGAGCCCGAACCCTCATTCTGGGATACCGAACCAGCTAATGAAGTTACGAAGGTAGTGAATAAATTAAAAGACTT
The DNA here is from genome assembly GCA_963859945.1 of Euplagia quadripunctaria. NCBI lineage: Eukaryota > Metazoa > Arthropoda > Insecta > Lepidoptera > Erebidae > Euplagia > Euplagia quadripunctaria. The sequence goes on along the minus strand of OY982584.1, from coordinate 6,247,513 downwards.
CTTAAATTTTTTAGTTAAAAAACCTAAAAAGTAACATTTTGTTTATTTGTTAGGAACCAGAAATATCACAGACACCCAAACAAACACCATTCCATGTAAGGAAAAGATCATTTGCAGAGGTTGGTATTTTATACATTATTTAATTAAAAACTCAAAATATAATAAAAGTACAAGATTATTCAATGAAACTTAATCTTTTGTAGCCCGAGCCATCGTTTTCAGAACCCGAACTGACAAAGGTAGTAGTGAATTTATAAATCTGAAATAAAATAAAATTAAACAAACCAGAACTCTTCTAATATTTTGTTTATTTATTAGGAACCGGTAACACCACAAACACCCACACAAACACCATTCCATTTAAGGAAAAAGTCTTTTGCGGAGGTAGGTTCTACTTCATTAAAATACAATAATAATTAAAAGTACCTTATAAATATTCAAGGAATCTTGATTTTATCAGGAGCCCGAGCCTTCATTTTGGAATTCTGAACCAACAAGCGAAACCGCAAAGGTAGTTTTACTCACTTGATCAAATAACTTAAAACATCCGATAACGTTTCTAAAATATTATATTATTCATTAGGAACCTGATGATAAAGCAACAAAACCCATACAAACACCATTTTTCATGCGGAAAAAGTCATTTACAGAGGTATGTGTTTTACTGACTATTGTCATTGACATAATACACACGATACTACACAGTACTTACAGTACTTTACAAAAAAAATAATAATCTCTTGTTTCTGCGCTATCGTAGCGAGACTGGCAGACATTTCTGCGTATGAAATAAATACTTACCAAAAGTTTAAATTACAATACACTGTATTATTTCTGTAGGATCCTACACCATTCTTTTTGAAAACACCAAAGAAGCCAGTAGTGGAATCACCTGAGCAAAATTCCAAAATTAGTAACAAGGTATCTTGAAGTTTTGAAATACTTGGTAAAAATAGTTATTTAGAAACCATACATTAATTAATATAATTTCTCAGGAGTCTGAGACTTCAGAAAAGAAACCCTCAATCTTTAAACCAAAATCAGAAGTAAATGAAATAAGATTGCCGGAACCTATAACCGAAAAAACTAAGGTAGTCTTTAGCATATTTTTTTATTTATTTTCACAATTAAAGTAATCTTTAAATAATTTATAAATGTGTATTTTAGGAAGTTGATGTTCCTAAACCTTCTTTCGAACCTCGAAAAGATTCAATTAAAGAAGTTACTCAGACATCGAAGGTATAATATTTAATTTGTGTAATGTCTTATATTTTTTAAATTGATAAAACATATTCTAAAAATACCGTACTTTATTAGGACGCACATAACAAACTGAGTGCAGACAATACACTAGAACAACCATCACAAACATTATATCCATGGAGAAAACCACACCCACAGGTAACACGTACATAGATACTACTCACTGGCACAACTACAAAATACTGCACAAAACTCACATATGTTTTTTTATTTACACGTGTGTGCTTTATCCAATATAAAATATTAAATACGTCATCAGGTACCAATGTTTGAAGAACCAGCACCAGAAAATAAAAATGAACCACCGGTAGTTCCTTTCTCTTGGGATATAATCCCTGAAATACCTCAGGTACATGAACTTACTGTAATTAGCACAAGGTTATAGGGTATAAGAATTGAATAGATAGTAACAAAGAATTTTGTGATCAGGCTGAACAAACACCAGAATTAGAAGACAAATACAAACCGACACTACTTGAACCATCGGAACCAATTGCACCCTGGCGAAGGGGGAAGTCCCCTCAGGTAGACAAATACACATGATTCATCAATAAAATAAAATCATCGCTTTCATCACAAACACGCACACATAAAATATTCATCAAAGATTTCGCACACTTTGATTGGCTATTTGGTTTTTTAAAGACAATGATAGATTTCTTCAACGAATAGCAATTATATCGTGAAGAAACACATCATTGTAACGCTTGCAAAATTTTTACACAACGTATGGTCGCCAATAATTAAATTTAATCTGTAGGCTGAAACAACTGAAAGCAAAGATGATCGTAAACCGGCTACATTAGAAATTCCACAGCCCACTTATAGCAGCCGACCTCAATCGCCTGAAGAGGTATACGTTGGCACTCACTATGTGATTGCACAATATAACAATGCACTAGTATAAATATTTACAGGAGTTTGAAGAGCACCAGCATTTTTTTTGCACTAGCATTTTTTGTAGTATCGAGAGCTGCACAAATTTTGTAAGATCTATTTTTAGAAGTAGATGCACTATCGTAGCTCCTTCGTATCGAACCTGGAGAACTCTTTGTGCCCAGCATTTATTTTACGTGCCAAATTTGTTGTAGATAGTTTGTAAATATAGATATAGCACGTACTTTTGTGTGTTTGATCACATTCTGTCAATGTATGCAGAAATTAAATAAAAACTTTACCTCTCTGTCACTATTAGCATGTTTGTCCTAGTTTTACAAATTTCCTGCTTCCGCTTTGCTTATTAAATTCGTAAATAAATAATATAATTAAAAAAAGAAAAAAAAATGTGTATTTTATTATTGTGTAACTTTTCAGTGCCATGGTAAGTAGAACAGTAAGTAATGGACATCTTATTATTAATGTATTCTAAAGATCCCTTGTACCGCCTTCTTTATATCCTAATTTATATAAAAAATCTACATTCTATTAGTTTTGCTATTATTAAGAAATTTCAAGGAAAATATCATTGTTTATGGTCTTGCCAAAAAAGTAAAAAATAAAACTTCAGTTAGCATGTCCATGTAAAGTTGTATTATATGTATGACTATTCAAGATGGTTTGGCTTACAGAAAGTTGCGGTCAAAGAAGAGGTTATACAAGAAGAAGCAAAGAAGGCTAAGGTGACCTCGGTCAAAAAGAAGGCCGAGGATCTGCCCGAAATCGCTGACTATGAAAGACCTGAACTTGAGAAGTTTGAAAAACCAACATTCACATCAACAACCAAAGACAAGCCCGAAAAGGTAGGCTTAAAAAATAATATCTTTATAAAAAAGTATTCGTATCTTATAAAATGACGCTAAACGATGTGATTTATGATTAGCCGACACCAAAAGTGCCTGAAATTAAGGCTCCCGACGAGAAACTATCTGCACCGAAGATTGAAGTTATTCGTGAAAAATCTCCGAAACCAGAAATGCCGAGAAAACCATCCCTTGTACCTGGTGCACCAGTTGGAAGACGTGGTTCTCTTATTCCTCCTCCGGAAGAGATGGGAAGACGTCCTTCCCTCATTATCAGTGATGAAGTACGTACCTCTCTACATTTTCTTAAGCCGTTTAGAACTTTAAATAAAATTTGTAGCCTTTATTGTACTTGGATATCATATTGCGTCTTCAATTTCAGTAAAGGTATGACTAGTTTTTTAGATTTTTATGTACAATAATTGTGCTGTTCTAATAATAGATATTTTACAATGTACAAGCGCTGGCATCAGAATCACTCTTTGAAAACGCAAGCTTATTCAGCTGAAAGCACTCCAGCATTTAGAACACGGAAAGGATGGTAGTAAACGCACTTTTAAAAACTTAATGGTATTCTGGTTACAAGCAAAAGGATATTTCGGTCTTTTGAGGAACTTACAAGATACTGTAACGTATGTGACTAAAGAAATCAAATCAAATCAAAAACCAGATTACCAAGTTTACATACGGCAGGCGGTTTGTGATGTTTTTCTCATAACTTTGCTGCATCTGTTTAAATTTAAGCATGAGTATTTCTAACTAATATTAGCGAAAATCTCAACGAGTGATTTACACCGATGTTGGCGTCTTCCCACATAGTTTTAGCCCTTTAGTAGTATAGACCCTATTCTCTCAAGCCGAACCCATAACACGAATGCATAGAATCCTTGAAAAAACATTCTCATAATCGTCTCTAGAAGGATGATGCTTATGAATTATCACCATGACCGCTTTAGCAAAGCAGATGAGAGTTGGTTTACAGTGGAGTTTAGCTTGGACCCTTAATTCCTTGCTTTTAGTTTGAACTGAACAGAGTTTAGCAATGTCACAGCAGATACTTTTGAAAACACTAGATATATTAAGACCGTGCAAAACGTAATCCACAGGAGAATAGAAAACTAAGACCCGGTGAGGTGATCGAAGAGAAGAAGGTAAAATAAAATGCTAAAAATTCTAAATGAATGTTATTATTGCCGTGACAAATTTTTAACTGTATCTGTATACGGTATTATTAATGCATTTGCATCCGAGGCGGTTTAAACACTGTTTTAAAACACTTAATTCTGGATAATCACATAACCTTCAACAAACTTTGTTTCTATAAAAAGTTCAAATTGGTAAATGTAATTATCCAGATTATATCTGTCTAAGAATCGTTTTGTCGTCAAAAGCACAGAGCTATATTGCACAAATTTGTGAAGTACGCACACACAGATAAATTGCACAGCTTGTAGCACGTTACGCACACGAAATAATCAGGTCGAAGGGTGGACATGTCGAGACGAGACTCTTTTTACAGGAATGGTATGCCTAAAGAGGTTTTTCTTACAAATCACGATACCGAAAGAACGACTAACATATACGATTAACACGAAGATGACGCAATATGTAACGTAATAACTTATGCACATGCTCGCTAGGACACTGCACCAAATAATGAGCTAAAGTTAGGTTGCCAGGTAGCCCAGGTTCGGCAGCGGAGATTTAGATAGGGTTTCTATTATACATGGGATTATCAGTGTTTTTTAACAACAGGTCACGAAATTACGTCCGGGCGAAGTTTTAGACGAGAAAAAGGTGAGACCGATTGGATCTGGTCAGTTTTAGGTGGACGCTGCTCGCTTTGCAAAGCATTTTGTCTTTCATATTTATTATTTTTCTTTTATTGTTGCACACAAAACTACATGAACGACTATTAAAGTAGTTTATTTTAGTGATAAGCTTCTTACAGGATATATATAAATTTTAATAATTCGTTTTTTACCACACAAGAATTTATTACAATCTATTTCAATTATTTTCTGAAATCATACAGAATATACGCTTACTATACAAAATATCCAAGCATCAACTATATTCTGATATGTTGACACGTAATATCTTTCATTCATTATATTCCCTATAGTTATCCCTTTCAATCTTGCTGCTAAGTAAGCAACTTGTCCCTCTTCTAGTGCAATCTATACAATTTCCAAACTTTCTTTTACATATCTCTTTCTTTTTAGATGTTCTATTTAGAATTAGTTTTAGTTACCGCTTTGCCGACCAGCGGGTGGACGATGTGACAGAACATCGCTGGGCTTGACCTTTTATGTTTTTGAGTTAAACGAACTAATTTCAAATATTTGAAAACAGAGCATTCGGTTTTCATATTGAGCACTACTTTCCTATGGTCAAGTAGAGGCCTCCCAATTACGCTTCACCCTTTTTTAATATAAGTTATCAAACTAAAAAAGTTCGTTTTCCTCATTAACTAAGCTTGGTAGAATTACTATTAGAAAAGCTTTCAGTTTCCATAACTATAGTTTTTTTAGTTTTCCACTAACATTTTTTCTAAACGCACAAAACATTTTATCTCAACTTTTACAAACTGTAGAATGTGTTATGTAATGTAATTCTTTACTCACAAAGAGTTAACTTCTACATAATGTAAATGCTTTTAAATGGAATTTCTCAAATCAAGTGGGAAAAAACTAATTATATTTACCATTAATTGTAATGTTTTTAATCATGCACAACACTCACACTGCACTTTAAAACGATTTATAATTGACACTACCACACTTACATTCACCCAGAGTACACTAATTAACTTATAAGCACACAATATATTTATTTGTACAGATATTCATATATATCTTATAAGCACAATTTTAACAGAGAATGTTTTACTAAAACTTATATTTTTTTCCAAATAAGAAACGGACCAGGCCGGGTGAACTCGCCGACGAGGTATACAATGTGTGAAAAATATATGTTTAGATTATACATGTTCTAGAAAATATAGAAACGTGGCTAACATAGATATTTCCAATAAGATTAATTTTTAAAGTGAATAACTTATTCATTTGTGAATAATATCTATGCGTACTTAAAACAGTCGCATTAAAAAAAAAACAATATTCTTTTCTGGTTACAGTTTACAATTGGGCAATTTCTATATGTGCTGTAAATAAATTAGTGTTAGTGCTACTAATACCTTCTCATTTAAACAGTATAATAACACCGACACACAAAAAGTGGTAAGTACTTTTGACCAGACCCATCTAGAGTCGATGCACTGAATCTGAATCTAAAGTTGGTTTAATCCGTACACCCTCAAAATTTTGAGTACATTGCACAAAACTGCTAAAATAGCAATAAAAATGCAGTTATGCAAGCGAGTTTTTTACGAACTAGATCAATATGTATTTCGATGCGCTGAATCCAAATCTGAAGTTGATTTAGCTCGTCAACCCTTCAAATTAGGAGTATGGGATGGATCTGGTCAAAAGTACTGAGCATTTTGTGCCGGTGTAATTAACATTAAAATATTAATCAGAAGTAGTCAATGATTACACTTAAAATGTTTGCATGTATCCTATTAAAAACCAAATATAAATCTTGAAAACAGGTTTATTGAAATAGATAAATAAATTTATTAATTTACTATATTCAAAGCTACTTATAGATTTCAATGAAACTGTTTATGAAAGCTAACTGCTATTATAATCAATGAACCAAATCGACAAACACGAGGTAAATAATATAAAATAATGAAGATCTTGAAAGTAAGGTAATAATACGTGTCAAATATAAATGAGACGAGTTATTGCTTTGTTATGCACGCTTTGGAGCATTTAATTTATTGCTTCAACACCTACTAATAATTGTTTCAAAACTATAATATAAAAGTAATATCTATGATAACCAATATCCAAAATGAATCAATAAAAAGATAAATCCATTTCACAGATCATAGATATTTCTTAAACTATGAGTATAATCATAAAGATGCCGCAGAATATCATATCATAAATTGTAATATGTCACAGGTTCAATTATAATAATTAATTGCAATAATATAAATCAAACTTATAGTAAAAAAAGCAATAATAACTAAACATAAATTTAGATTAGAGTCAACATTTCAGTATTTATTACGCAAATAAAGCTATAATTAAAACGGAAAACAAGTATCAAAGTCAAGAAAATTTTGTAAGGAAAACTGTAGCGACAGAATTAAAATTGTAAACTAAAACTGAAGAAAGTAACTTATTGATGATAAACAATGCCAAAAAACACAACACACCTGTTCGAGACGATAGCGAATACGATAATGACGTGGACACGTTTAATGAAGTAAAGAAACCATAATGATTTATGCGCCAGGAGAACGTTGATGACAATCTTTATGATTGATTAGTCGTATAAATAAAAGTACAGTAATCAGGCCAAGATCGAGATCTTGAAACGTTCTCACCCTTAACGGCTTCAAGTTGCCAGGTCACTGATTTACGAGATCCATCGCATATTGTTAAAGTGATATACATCTCGATGTATTGATCAATGGGACGTTTTGTCACCTGAAATAGAAATATAAGATTTATTTGTAAACGAACTGTCAAAGATTTCTACAATTAGACAACCAATCCGTCTCCATTCAATGAAAAGACCCTTACAAATAAAATATAAAAAGAACTTAATACCCTAATCATTTATAAAATAAATATTAAAGGAACAAAATAATTTATAACCTTTGACGTTTACACAGAAGAAAATCATTAATTATTAATTGATTGAGGCACATATCAATATATAGTTTATGGCATCAGATATAATTAAAAGTGTTATAAATAACAACAAGGGCGGTCCGCAAACAGATATGTATATAAGGGAACTTTGATTGACATAATGGTCAATTGAGAAGGTAGAAATACCTAAAATGCGCGTGGGTGTTAAGAGGTGGTGGTGGGATAACACAGCATCTAGTAAAAAAATTTGGCAAGGGTCACGATATTTTAACATTTGGCAGTTAGTTTCTAATATTATGTTTGGAGTAGGCGGCTATTACTGTCTTTTTACTAAGTATTTGCAATCAAACATTAATCTTATTGATAAAGATAGATATCATCTTGATAAACTATAATTTTTTTACACAGATCGGAAATGTCACTTGCCACTTTTCATTATTGTCAGAATGCGATAGACTAGGATTAGGAAAAACATTATCACAAACAGACATCAAACGCGAACATAAAATTTGTCGGCTCGACAGTAATGCAGGCACCAACAATGTGAACGTTCGTGCCAACGATGGCAATCATCTGAGTAGAATGCATTAATACCAGGTTGCCAATCAATCTTTCGATCTTCTTGCGCAATCTAATTTTGTTTATTAATCTAGACAACACTTTATCTAACTGCGACAACTTGGCCTTAATGTAGAATTGAAAGCTTTAAATTTTCATAACTTTTTTTTTATTTGAAAACCATCAATTCTTTTAACATCATCATACTAATAGAATTTAAAACGGTTAGAGTCAAAGTAGAGTTCAAGTCATTCTCTCTAGATTAAATGCAGAATCATTGACCTTAATAGCTAGTGTCGATTTGGTAAATGACTTGTGTTCAAATTGATATCGAGAGCTTCCTAGCTTCAAAGCCAATATATCTAAAGCAACACTGTGGCTTATATCTACAGTAACTTAATGTAAATTTTAACGGCAATGGTCAAGAACATGTTGCACGGATGGCTCACCTTAATCTTATAATTAATTGTAGTGGTCTGCTGATTTGTGTTGTGCATAAATAGATGTCCACCGCCCCCCGCGCCCCTCTATAGCGAAGCAAACATGCCCACGCGACCCCTTCTTCAGTCTTTTGACATTCGCGCCCATTTTTACATGGAACGAACTAACGAACTGCCATATCGAAAATTCACTAAACGACTCCAAATTAAAGCAACAAAAAATAGTTTAAACAGGGTATAACACTAAATAAGTACAAAATAATTTTATAGCATTTAATATTAAGCTTTTTGTAAATTAAAATGGATGATATATGTGACATAACGATATGTATCCAACTATTTTTAAATTTTAAAATAGTTATGAGAACAAAAGGGTGTGTGTAAATTTAAAATGGAACTGTGATATAGTCTAATGGATTGTTTATTAAATAATTCTTCAAGCGAACAGACTTGTTTTGTGGCATCTAAGTGATTATATGTGATTAACAATAACCATGGCAGCGGTTATTCAAAAACCTATTGCCACCTTAGCTAAACCTAAGATTGACACGGTAAGTATAAAACTGCCATAATTTTTTGGTAATCCAAAATTATCAAAGGTCATTAAAATTATAATTTTTTTTTTCCTTAATGCCTAAATTATTCAAAATTTCTTTTTAGATTTTTTGTGTACCACTTTAAGTTTTAAATTTATTGGTTCTTATGATCACTTTTACTGTTGATAAAATGGTGTATAGTTATATTTTTAAATATATCTGTTTTTTTTTTCATTTAAATTACTGCCATTTTTGAGGACCATTTCCTCTGTGTTTTTGTTCATAATTTCCATTGCAACAAAGTAACTATATCTAAGAAACTCTCAGTGTTGCTATACGGCATTTGCGAAACCGTAACGAGGTCTTAATATATATCTAATTTTCACAACATCGTTCAATATATTATTTCAATTACGTACTGACACTCATAGTTCTTTCCCCATTAACGTCATTTTGCCAGCGCAATTTATCTTTAATGTTCTTTTGATCTTCTGGTTTTGCAATAAATTATTAAACCTATTCAACTAAAATGTTGTTTACTTTAGTCTGTGGTCAATTATAGTTCCAAAGGTTTCACTTGACCAGATTCCGACACTAAAAAACTTTAGAATATAAGTGCAGAACATGCGCATTGATACTTTTCAATTTGCCAGTAAAGAGTAAAATACTCTTGGAATGATTTACATTTCCATTATCTATGTCTATCTCTACGATATAGGTGATACCGTTGGCAGAGCAGCTAAAATAAAACAAACAAGCTTTACTCATATCATATATATACATAGTTCCTTATAATAACAGCAGAAAATATTACGTACCAAAATTGTCCGTCCCACCGCAAGACGGGAGCATAAACATGCATTTGCACTTGCGTTACATACATCAGGAAGTCCAGTATTGTCAAGCCATTTGGCTAACACTCATGATGTAACACAACTGTCATAATATACCAATGTGTTATCCCATTTTATTAACTGAGTATATTTTCAATCTATATTAAGCTTACAAACACCACTGCATACATTTTAATGACCTTTGATGAAGAAAATATGACTTCGTTTCTGCTCCACCATTAATAAGATACGTTGAATTATTTAATACTCAGATTAATTTACATACACTACGGAACGAATCAATTTATAGTCGAGCAGGTGATGAATCTTTACGATATTCTGTCTCTATCAGCTTCAAAAATATGTTAATTATTTTTTAAATGTTATATGATTTCTTTTATGTTTAATGTTTCATTATCTGTGTAGTAAATAAAACATTATTTTGAAAATAATTTTGATGTCCATTCACACTTGAGGATTTAAACGTGATTAACGTATTTCTATTTTATTACTGAAGAAAATGTGGACTTACATAATTATTGTGATGTAGCGCCGAAAATCCGGTGATACAAGGAGACCGTCGCTGCAAGATCTTGAGGATCTTATCAACAAACCATCAGTTCCTCTCAAACCTATTGGAGATGGAGGACCGCCAGTCATTGTCGATGTGCAAGAGAGCTATTCAGCTGTTGAAGGCAAGATTATTAATTTTTATTTTATCTTATCAAAAGCTTCAAAATAAATTAATTATCGTAAATCTTATCGGCAATGAACAAATGTTATTAAAAAAAAATTATTATTATTTTAATCGAAACAGATCAAACTGGCTACCTTACCGTACAAGTGGAGGGTAACCCGGCTCCTACATTTAAGTTCTATAAAGGTGTTGGAGAGATTATTGAAGGAGGCCGTTTCAAGTTCGTCACAGATGGCGAAACAGGTCTCATAACCCTGTGCATGAGAAAGGTCAAACCTAATGATGAAGGCAAATACAAGATTGTCGTCAGCAACATCCATGGCGAAGATTCAGCTGAAATGCAACTCTATGTATCTGGTAAGTTTGATGTTTTAAAGACGATAAAGTCATCACGATAGTCAATTATTATAGGTCATCGTCATCAACCATTCGCAATACAAATGACTTTCATAGTTCCAAATGTATCATATATATTAGCATTTGTCCGCAGCTTCGCGCGCGAAACAGTTATTTTTCTATCTCACATTTTTCTCTACTCTACTTTTTTCTGAATGAAATGTACCCCATGTCCTTTTCTGTATCCCTTGCAACATTATATTAAGCTGAATAATTAAGATGTGAAAGCTATCAAACAAATCTGTTACCCGCGACTTCGATCCCGTGGAAATTTTGGTAAAATTTATCACACGGGGATAGTACATTTTTTCGGACTATTATCTATCTCTGTGCCAAACATCCAGATCTGTTCAGCCGTTTTGGCATGAAAGAATAACAAATATCCATCCATCCATCCATCCATCCGTTCATCCATCCATCCTCACAAACTTTCGCAAACTTATAATATTAGTTAGATTTGTTGGGAGTCCTAATTTATAGAATACAATCCTTATCATTTTATGAATCATTTTTAAATAATGAATAATTTTTTGTAAACAAACCAAAACATGTTTATTTAGACTCCAGTGGCATGGACTTCCGTGCCATGCTTAAGAAGAGGAAGTACGCCAAATGGGCAGAGAAGAAAGAAGAGATCAACGTAGACCTAAAAGAGGTCGAAAAGCCCATTCCACCACTCAAGAAAGTGGAGAAGGTAAGGTTTATCTTCTGTTTAAGAGCCATCATGATAACAATACGCATACCAATTTGACATGATTGGACAACGAAGATGGTGATATAAATACTAAACATTATATAAATTGACTATAATAAATCACAGTATAAAAATAACGATGCAAGACAATTTAGATCTCGATTTGGATCTTGATACCCATTCTTATTCTAAAAATAAGTATGTGACCAAGATATCTAACAGTGTTTGGGCGAATCACAATAAGATGTTTTCTTTTCTACATTGTCTTGTTGATATAAATAATTTGACAGCTCCATCGGGCTAACCATAGGTACATTCAAATATGAAGCTTATAGAATGATGATAAGTGTTGTTTTAATATAATATTAATAATCTTATTACTATCTTCTATATATTAATACATGAGGAGAATCGTTTGTACGTATTTTTAAGTAAATGTGCACAGACAGGAATGTGAAATTTGGAATACTTAAAGTTTATAAGTAGAAGAAGTGCAGAATGTTAAAATTTTTAAACAATATGTGCTATTTAGTTAAAAATTATATAAAGACAGATAAATAAAGCTATAGGGGTCCAGTATATAGTTTGACCTGTCATTATAGAACGATATATACAATGGCAGTTCAAGTTATACTGGTCATTGAAATAAAACAAAACATTCAAAGCGGTCGAAATGCGACCGCCAGGCGATCGTTAGTGAACATAGAATGCCATCAAGCATGCCTCGTTTAACGTATATGTAGGCGTTATTTTACTATACTTGGTACTTCAACCTTCGCTTCCGACAGCTATTGATCTAGTTTTGAAGGATCATTTTTAATTTATAGAGACACAATTTTACTTATTAATATTCTTATAATTACTATTTTCATGAATTAAGTCAAAAGTTCAAGAGCTTGCTACAATTCACTTCAACTCTTATTTCGGTCATTTAACGTTATTAACTGAGTAGTTTGGACAGTATACCTACTAACTTTCTAATACTTTTACTTTACTTTTTACTATGTTTCACGCCATTTGATTCTTAGGGCTTAGAAACTGGATATTTCGAAGAGGATGGGTTCGTTGTGGTCGTTTCTGAAGGTCTCGAGATGGGTAGATTCCCGGCTGAAAGGAGGCACTCCTTGAATTGGTCCTGGGTTAAGGTCATCAGTATTTTAAAATATAGCATCATTGTTCATTCCATCTTACATTTCCTGAATCCACAGACCCACTGTAAAAGCAAAATGACATTAACTTTTTGTGCTAACTTTTAATCAAATAAATAAATAATTAACGACATTCCTTAAAATATGGGCAAACAAAACGATTAGTAGCCCGCTACATATTTAATATGAATTGGATTAAAAAAAAAAAAAAAATATTCAGCATGTACCTGAACATACCTTATTATTAAACGAAACTTTTTCACAAAGAAAAAGTAAATTCTTATGTCATAACAACGTCAATATCATTGAATGATTTGTTTACATAAATACTATTAGATCTTTGTATCCGTTTTTGTTATCATCAAGATATTTAAATAGATACTGATAATAGTACGTAACTGTATAAGAATGGCTGCGTATTTTGGCAAGTTATTTTCTTGGTTCCATGTTAGTATCAAGTCATTATGTAAACCAAGTCAAAATCAATAGATTCCTAACTTAACCAGATATTATAATTATTATTATTAACCCTAATTTCAGTCACACTTCATCACGCTTCGTAATACGTTAGCTTGAAATCACAATTTCTTGGGTAGTCTGTTATTCTGACAATAACATTGCAATTAAAATTCTAGGGTATCTATCAAATAAGGAGACGTATGTCTCTGCCTGAAATAATACCTGATTGGCCCGAATTGATGGAGGCTGTCAAAATAAAGGTTCGATAAAACAAAAAGATAAATAAAAGCTAAAAATAAAAGATAGTTTCTGTTCATTTGAAATCTGTTATTCATATCCTAAAATATTTTGATTTCATAAATTAAACATAGTTATAACGATACAAAGTATAGCATAACATTTTAAATAAACAGAAACAAACTTCTAAATAATGAATGACTTAAAATCACGAATGATAAAATAACTAAACTAAAATTAAATCCTCTGAAGCTATTGCCTACAACGAACTTAAACTAATAGTATTTACTAGATGCTGAGATGAGATTTCATCATATATGTACCTACCTAAATTCAATAATTGCAACCAATGATCAGGCTGTAGAGAAAGTTGTAGACATTTGTTTAAGAGTGATCTAAATAAACAGATGCATTAAATGAATTTTTAAATTAACAAAAGTTTTTGTATCACCACTTCATGTTTCTAAAACTTAAACATGCCTTCCAGGGAATGTAAGTGGAATGAATTTGATGACTATCGTTACATTTGGATTGGTGTCCACTTGATTAAATTTCAGGTTTCTTTTGACTTCGGATTGAAGAGCTTCTATCACGCCATTATACTTAAAATATTTATATTTCTCATATTTACTTCATTAATTTCAGCTCATGCATCCGTCTTACGCAGATGTTGGAATTTTTTATCTACTTTGACGATAATACTAAATATATATAGCATATTCTGTAATCATCACTACGATTGCTCAATGTATTTATATCAAAATTGTTATAAAACCAATATATTCAGTCCCAAATTGTTAAAAACACAAAAATTGCCCCCTGTCGCGAAGTAATTTAATCGACAAGAATTAACTTAGAATGAATGGATATTTTATAGAGATCCCAAATTAGAAGACCGTCACTGGCTGAACTGATCCCGGATTGGCCGGTGCTACACTCGTTCAAAAGAGACGAGGTTTGACTGCAACGTCAATAGACACAATGCATCTTGAAGTGTAAATCACAAAATGCAAATTATTTGTCGCACACCAATGTATCCCACAAATACCTGTATGGTCTTATAATCTGAATTAATTAATATTGAATATCTTGCACTAATATCTGCCGACAAATAAAATAAATAAATATTGCCTAATAGTTAAAAACTTAATAACTTACTTATTATCATAGTGCTAAAAGATTACAAATAAGTAGCAAAAGATATTTACTGTACATATAATAAGCTTTTAAAACAAAAACCCCTAAAAATATTGCGCTAATATTTATTTGGCGTTAGGAATATGATTGGCAGATAGTTATGCAAGAATATTTGGCTGATTTTTTCAGATTATTTGATCAGCAGCTGCGTGGTCACCGACTAGTCAGTCCAGCACATCTTTGGTATTGTTCTTCTATTTTCTTCTTAAGCAATTCTTCTGTGCACATCTTCGTCGATATTTTAACTAGCAGCACTGCGCACAGGTTCAATACTCTATGCACAATGATTTAAATGTTTCAGGAAATAATAAAATCCTACCAAAAATGATGGATGTTATTTTCATAATAATTGCATTTTTTTGGTTTCATCTATGGCATAAGCAAATATTCATCATTTTTGTTTGGCCTATTGTATTATATTTAAGTGAAACGGTATATTAAAAACACGTCCTTCTTATGCACCCATTCAAAGAAATATAGAAATTCCAATTTCTGTACATTAGCATGGAGTTGACAATTGTGTGGGTGGCAACGATGAAAGAATGGCTGACGATTCTAACGCCTGGGATACTATACGACTTTCTATTGTTTTCACTGATTTTTTTTGTGCACTTGTCACCGTTCGCTCGTGACGTTGACAGCGGTGAGCAGTGAAGCAGGTTTCTTGATGGTCAGCACTCAAAGCTTTTGTATGAAGAGCACATGTTTTGTTCTGCACTTTCTCGTCTCATGCTGAAATATACATACATTATATATTTATGCCTACTGGACCATGTTTGCAGAAACAAGAATCGTTCTTGAAGCCCCTAGTGGATCAATTCGCGAAAGAAGGCAAAGATAAGAAGGTTACTTTCGAAGCCATCTTTACTAAGCCAAATGCGAAGCCAAAGTGGTATTTCCGCAAAGATGTAAGTTTTTTTTCATTTCGTTATTATTTATAAAATCGTTTTATATTGGATCTAGCCACTGATATAAAACTCTCTAATTATTTTAATTTCAGGAACTTTTCCCCGGCTCTAAGTATAAGATGACAAACGAACAAGACTCTTACAAGCTGATCATCATGAACCCAAAAGTAGAGGATACGGGTAAAATAACTATTGAAATCGGTAGTACCACTTGTACTGCCTTCTTACAAGTCGATGAACCTGATCCCACGTATACCTTCATAAAGCCCTTGAAGAAGAACATTAGTGGTTACACAAAACATGAGTGCGTCTTGGAATGTACTGTTTCAAACAGCCTTGCCATTGTCTCCTGGTGGAAGGAAGATAAAAAGATAGAAGATAGCGATGACTACCAGATCTCCAAAGACCTGTCAGGCATATGCAAGCTCGTCATCAAGAGCTGTAAGTTTGAAGATGCTGGTAAATATTCCTGTAAGATTGAAAAACAACCTGATAAGACTGAGAGTGATGTTAAGATTGTTGGTAAGTTCTTATACATACATTTGCAAATTTATTTATACAATTAAGATAATAATCGCTAACAATTCTTACTGATGTAATTTGTAATTTTTAGAATACCCGTACAAGTTCACTAAAGTGCTCAAATCGCAACAAGCGATTGAGAAAGACACAATCACACTGCTGTGTGAGCTTGACGATGCAGGTGGTGATGTAAAATGGTAAGTTCAGAAATATATGGCTACTGCCTCTTGGTCGTAATATAAAAATTGGAAATGCTCTTCAAACGTTACACACTTACTCGTAGCCTCATAACAAAAATAAAAGATTAAAAATTTGAAAAAATTCAATGGCTTTTACTGTACTAAAAGTAGTATTTTATTTTAGTAATGTCTTTAACTTTAACTGGCTTAGGAAAACTGATAGTATCTCTATCGCCATTAAATTTCGAACTAGTTTCCTCACGTCTAGCTTCATTGTAGTATCATAGTAGTTTTCTGTTCTCTAAATATAATGTTAATTGTCCATGTTACATATTTACTAGAAGTAGAATTCCATATCTTACCTAATCCATTTTGAGTTCATTGCTACTCCATCTAACCCAAATCTAGTAAAAAACTAATTCTAAATTACAAATTTACTTGTACAGGTTTAAGAACAATGAACCTTTAAAGCCAGATAAGCGCATCACAATCGCAAAGGAAGGTCGTAAACGAAAGGTGGTGATTAGAGACGCCAAAGTCACAGATGCTGGCAACTTCAAATGTACCACCAACGCTGATGAGACAATGGGTGAACTGATCGTAAATTGTAAGTTCCTTGTTTTATTATAAGAAGAATAAACTCACTCTTCGATCTTACGACATATTAAAAAATGCTATAACAAACTGACTCGCAGGCAAGCCGAAAGATAAAGCTATCTTGTTAATGAGTTTTCCAAATCATATCTCGTAAGGAAACACCCAGTGTAAGGCGACATAGACCAATTAATTACTTTAATAGAGCATTAGTCATGAACTCATGACCAAAATATCAATTCATAACTAGAACATAAAATAGGCTTGTTTAATGCACTATTGTTCGGGTGAAACAGACCTAAACTGAGTCTAAGCTCGACAAATAATGTGAATCTTTCATTCTCAAAATAGGAATTGATCGAAATAGACATGTAATTTAATATGAACAGATATTGTGCGTATTCTAAATTGCTATTTTGCCTTTCAGACTGTAACCGTTTCAACAAGAAATTGAAGGATACTGAAGCGATTGAAAGGGACAAGGTTGTCTTGGAAGTAGAATTGCAGGATCAGACAGCGGAAGCTGTTTGGTCTTTCAATGGACAGCCTATTGTGCCTAATGACAGGTAAAGCCTTCGTTGTTATAATATCTAGTTCTTATTAACTTAGCTTTCATAATTGTTGTTTCAATATTGACATTCCTTATCCATCAGAATTGAAATCAAGAACCTGGGTGGTGGCAAGCACCAACTTATTTTCAACAAACTAGAGATGGAGGATGAGGGCGAGATTTTATGCGAATCTGGCAAACTCACATCATCCTGTAAGCTAACCGTCAAGAAGGGCGAGTCCAAGCCGACAATTCAATGTCCGGACGAATTTAATGGGCCAGCTGACCGTCCCTTCGTCATTGAGGTGCCTTATAAAAGTATGTAATTAATTTTACCTATGTTTTATACTATTAGCCGCGTTAAAAACTAAAAAGATAGAAAGTATTTGCATTTGCTGCAAATAATTATTCTCCCCTTAGTAGAACTGCACTATTTGCTAAAACTCGCTACTTTACAAGGTCAAGATACTTTCTCTCTTTTACCGATCTAATGTTAACTATAATAAAATAAAAGTTTAATTTTTTTAATTCCTATCAAATGAGATTTTGACATATTTTCCGTATCTTTTAGTTACTGGTACCCGACAAACACCTATTGAAGCCAAGCTATTTAAAGACGGAAAGGCATTACCGGCAAAGGAAGTCGAAGTTGTGGTCGAGCAAGAGAAGGTATTATTCAAACTCAAGAAGCCTAGCAGGGAAGGATCTGGCAAATACCATATCAAAATGTCAAACGCCCAAGGCGAGGACTCCAAGGATGTCACTATAATCATGCAGAGTGTACCGTCTGCGCCACAAAATGTCGAAGTTTCAGAAATCTTCCAGACTTCGTGTGTGGTAACATGGAAGACCCCACAAGATGATGGAGGTGCAACAATTGCTAAATACGTCATTGAAAGACAAGTAAATATATATTTTTTTGTTTTGTTGCGTAATATTTAAGAGCAGTTGACACTTACTTTTATTTACTTTTTTAGGATATGTCTCTCAAGGCAGGATGGGACAATGTTGCCGAAGTGCCACATGGTCAACCTTTGAAATATAAGGTTGAAGACCTAATACCCAAGAAGACTTATAAGTTTAGGATTCGTGCCGTTAATAAGATCGGTTCCAGTGAGCCTGGTCTTTTTGCCAAGCCTGTGCTGGCTAAAGACCCATGGGGTAAGATCCGTAGACATTTATTTTATTCAATGTTTATTACAGTACGTAAAATAAATAACTTATTTTTATTTATCTAGACGAACCTTCGAAACCGAAGGCTGTCGAGCTTACAGACTGGGACAAAGACCATGCTGATCTCAAATGGCAGAAACCAGATAACGACGGTGGCGCACCAATTACAGGATATGTCATCGAATACAAGGTAATGTATATTTTTTTAAATCCCAACACCAATACCATATTTTTAAGAAAACTAGGTATATCAATTTTTATATATTTACGCGGGCACAATGGACATGATGATTGTCTCACATGTACTTCTATACATTTGTTATTATTTTCTTAATATTCACAGGAGAAGTTTGGCAAGGACTGGGTAACGGGCAAAGAGGTACCTGGAGATTGTCTTAAGGCTACTCAGGATGGCTTGAAGGAAGGATGCACTTATGAGTTCAGGGTCCGCGCTATTAACAAGGCTGGACCTGGTGAACCTAGTGACAGCACTAAGCCAATTGTTGCTAAGTGCAGATTCGGTAAGCAAATGCCATAATTTTGTATATAACAATAGAACACTTACTTTAATCACTGAAAGAACATGACTCTAGCATGCTGTCACAAAACAAGTTATGACCGTTTGAATTTCCGGGTACTTTTACCTCCGTTTCTCATAAAAGCAGGTGGAATGTGTTAAAGATTTAATATCGTACATATTGTTTTTAATTTGGTATTTTTCATTCCGTTACTAAAAAAATCCATAAAACTAACTTGGAAAACTTTTTAAGTTAGTTTTGAAGGATTTTCTCAATAGCTGAGTGAATAGCTTTAAAATAAAAAAAAAACATGTACAATTTACGGTACGGCCATAACTTGTAAATAGATAGCTTTTTTCAAAAAATATTTTTAACTGCATGCTACAGCATAGACAAGCTTCTAATATGTGCATGAAATACCACGTCAGGCCATTAGATTAAGATTCTTGGTGTTGAAGAATTAGGCAACAATATTCAATGCCATTGTACATTACTGAATAGATGACCATTCTTAATTATTGAGACCCCGCCGTGCCTCGGAGCGCACGTTAAGCCGTCGGTCCCGGTTGCCATACGAACGTCTATGGCATTCGTTATGGATAATCGGAGATCTAGAAAGTACGACAACCTGGTCTAACTACAAAACTTAATATTTTTTTTATGGTTTTAAAAGACAACTCCCACATTATGAATGACTCCTGTGTCACGGGGGACTTTACAAACATTAAACAACGGACACAAAGAACACCCAGACTCGGATGGTAATCAAACCCACGACCTATGGCATAGCAGTCAGGGTCACTAACCACTAAGCTTGCACTAATACTTGGGTTGTGGAGATCTGATGGCAGTCGCTTCACGTAAAATATTGAAGTTAGGCCCGATTGTAGTTAGACCCACTCTAACTTAATTGGGAGAAGGTGCAGAAGATGATTCTTCTGTCAATTTTGAACCACTAACTATATACAGTCGTTAACTATTATAAATCTTATTACAGTTAAACCATACATTGTTGGAGATGGTCTTCAGAACATGATTATCAAGAAGGGACAGGTTATCACCTTCGACATCAAGTATGGTGGTGAACCTGAACCTACTGTCAAATGGATGAAGGGCGAAGAGGTAATTATTATTGCTTTTCATTCTATTATCATTAATAGTTCTAATAATATGTCTGACTGCTGAAGACTTGCCAAATGGTTGAGTTTGGTACCATTTGGTATTTTGAAACAACGCTAATGACTTGGGACATACCTACGGAAGCAAATCAACCGATCGAGATCATCAGTAAGTACGTAGGGGATGACGGGGATGAAGATTCATACTCTAAAGACCTTTTTTTACCATTTTCCATCAAAATTTTACAATGTATTACAGATTTTAATTAGAATTTTATTTTCTTTCCTAAAAAAGAAACGCGGCAAGGCGTACACTGAGAAGGTCAGATGGTTGGATATAAATGTTGTATTGCATTTAAATGTTCTAAACAAATACACTTATACACTATTTTGCTATTATTTTTTTATACTACATAAATGTGCTAACACAACTACATACCTACACAATCTTTTTTTGCAGTCTTGGATTGAATGAAAAATCATATTTGGAATATTATAGCTATAAGCTTTATTTTTCATTCTTTTCGATTCTATGCACTCAGCAGCACAAGCAAGCGGTCACATGACTTTAATGTCTTAAAACATGACACGGTATTAATTGGCTTTGAAATGTTCGCTTTAGATGTTTATAACTTAATCTTAAGGTAAAATAACTCAAAATTGTTACGATTCTTCTTTATTGGCTCTTTTTTTTTGATAAAACAAACACCATAATTATTCAGGTGCAGTAACCAAAAAGGACGAAAACACTTTTTTTTCACACCTTTTCTTTTTATTTTTTATTGTGGTAACACTTGACAGCGGTATTTTTATATTCCTGTCAACACATAACATTCTAACGTCAGTATAAAAGTACCACTTGGTACTTATTCCAGAGACTAACACTATTCAATCGCACATTAAATAACACAATGATAACATGATAATTACAACACTAAGTATGATTTTTTTTTTAATATTGGGGATTGCGTCTGATATCACTCAACATTCTTATTCCTCGCATAATGATCATAATACATCACCACAGTTTTTTTTTACTTAAAAACCACAACACTTAAGTACCTATTTTAAACTAATAAGTCGAATCTAAGAATTGAGCTAGTTCCTGAAGCAACTGTACCTGTACTGTGAAGACGGGTTGTCTTCGCATCGCTTTTACCTTTTCCTGGCAATATGGAACTTAGCACAATCAAAAGACAAAATGATAGAGCACCTTAGATTGACAAAATGATACCCGACGAAGTATAAAAAAATACCTTGACCCTTACAATATACTTTTTTCCACCTATCTCATAATCAGTGGTCGGCGTAGGTAGTGCTATTTAGGATGAATGACCTAAAATGGTATGTTAACATGGATATACCCCGAGATTCCTGCATTTTAAAATTTTCGAGTTCAGTTAGTTAGACTTTCCTCTGAACTTGCTTCTAGGAAATTTGTTTTATTAATCATATGTACAGTACCCTTATACTGAAGCGGTTTTAATGCTCATCTTTGTGATCTGTTAGAGTGTACACCGCGTACGTAAATTAATATAATAAAAAGAGTGTTGAGGATTTTAAGGGTTAGCGATGTACCAATAAATCAAAATATTAATCAGCATTTATTTAACAAAAAGTACAATTTGACAATATATAAATTATCTTAAATTTTACAAATTAAATAAAAATAATTAGTATTTTACACAAAATATAATATAAAAGCGATAAGATATAATGGCTGTACTACGTTTATTTTATGAAAACATAATTACTATTTAAGTGGGTAAATTTATTCTATCTCTTTTTCAGAATCACATATTTCCTCATGCAGTTTTTATTTAAAAAATCGAAAGATTTCATTATTTTAAATGCAAGAATAGATCTCCCGCTTTGATGTATTTATTAGTTTTTTGTCAAAGTTATATAATGATTCAATTTTATTTACATATTATTAGGTGTATTTGAAACGAATAAAGACTAATATGATGGTCACAAAGTTGAGAATTGAGGAGTGCGAAGTGAACGCAGTATACACATATTTACCTAATTAGTAAAATGTATAAATAAACAATAGCACAAAATTGCCAAAAGCGCACCGCTTTTTTTAGATAATGGAACAAAAAGAATCGGTACGTTTTGTGTACCTATCCCTGGCGACTATGTGTTTTAAACCGATAATAAAGGGTGTCGGCATGTTTGACCCTTTTACATTAAGGTTTTTAATTCCTTTCCGACGATGTTTATGAACGAAAAACATAAGTGTAATTTTCCACAATTACAATTGATAAATTTTTTAGTTGTAATGGTGACAATTAACAATAATTCAACTGTTAATCTTTAATTGTCTTTCCAATTAAAACTTGCCCAATACTGGTGCTATCTAACGCAATAAGATTTTTAACTTTTTAATCTGAATATTTTAAAATCCCATATGATGTGTGATGTTCGTTCACGCTAATCTCCGAAACTACACAGATTTAATGAAATTTTGTCAATGTCTATGGATTAGGTACCCCAACTAGAGATATAACTATTTACCCCGGTTAGGGATGGTTCATTTGCAAAATACAACGCCAGCGGAGCTGCGGGAATAAGCTAGTATTAGTTTAGATTTACGCGATTATGATCCGTTGTAAACAATATTTAGTATAAGAAATGTTAAAATCGCGAAACATTGAAAACGGTATACGAGTGGTAATGAGTCGTAACGCAATTCGGTTAGTTTTTATGAAACTGGTATTCTATTAATAAAAACTAGGAAAGTAGACGCTTTTAGGGTGCGGATTTCTGAATGATATATCGGTAGGTAATATTTGATCGAAGTTGAATCTTTAGAATCCCGGGCTTTTGAGATGAAAAGGTATGTCCACGTTATGCCACGATGGACGAATCCCACCAAATGGCACTACCTACGCCGACCGCTGCTCATAATACAAGGCCTAAACATTCACCTTCACTAACAATCTTTGCCACCACGTCATAACATTATCAACGCACGATCAGACGCAATCTCTTTAATACTCCCTTCTTACAATCTACTGCAACTACAGGAGGTCCTCGATGATGGAGACCGCATCACCATAGACAAGTATGAGAAGAACACCGTACTCACCGTGAGGAAAACGACAAGGATTGACAGCGGAAAGTACAAGCTAGTACTTACCAACTCGTCTGGTACTTGCGAGAGTATCGGCGATGTTGTTGTACTAGGTAAGGAAAAATAGTTTTTGTATTGTATTTTAATACTTAATGCTGTTTACGAATAAAGATCAAAATTAACTCGAGTAAAAAACGAAGAGGTATTACTTGGGGTAGGTATAACATAAATTGGTGTATTAAGTGCAACCGTCTACACCTAGACAGAATCAGATCAGACAATCTGGAAAAACATATTTCATAGACTAAGTAATAACCAGACTCCAGAGGCAGCTCAGCCCATTTCATTATTTCGTTATTAGTATGTTTATGTATATATCTATAGTGAGTGTCGCAAAATTGTTATTTCAAAGCAAAAGAGTAACTAAGCCCGTGTACCAAGTTAAAGTGGACATCTGATAATACGAGCAAAGTATTACATAGTAAACAGAGATACCTCTGGAGTGGCTGGAGTTGTAAACCATGATATAAATAGCATAATAGATACAAATGTATACTGTCAACAACAATAGCTTCTCGTGGAAGAATTCCCAATAACTGTAAAACACATAACGTCGTCTTAGTCTGTGATAAAACCTTTCGTATTTTGTGTACCATTTTTAAAGAATGGAAAAGATTTATTTTAATAAACAATCTTCTTCAATTTATTTCTGAATTCGTTGTAGCTTCGTAAAAATTTATCAAGTGTCGTACTCGACGTAGGAAGGATCCTAGTTTCAATTTAAAAAATTAGGTAATGCAGCAAGAGTGCTTAATTTTTTCAGACAAACCTAACCGTCCAAATGGCCCGATCGAAGTCACAGATATCCGTGCTGAGAAGGCGACCGTTAAATGGAAGAAACCCGACGATTGGCAGGGATCTGACATCACTGGATACACCTTGGAAAAAATGGATATGGTAAGTTTATCTTTAATTGCGTAACCACTACCTATGTACCTATTGGCTACTAGAGCAGTTAATTGGGAGCCGTATTGATTTATAGTTGTGATTAAAGTAAAGAACCATATTTAACATAGCTACGTTAGCAAAGCAGACACAGTCTAGAGCAGTACCCAATTTGGAAGACCATCAACTCCAAAACGTAAGAACTACTGAAAAAAATTGTATTATGTACGATGCACCTGTGACACACCGTTAAACGTCCATAGTTTACTATAACATTTATGAATCTTTGTTTATTTATTTTCAGGATACCGGCAACTGGGTACCATGCGGTGAGACTGGTCCCGACCCTACCGAGTTTACAGTCAAAGGACTCACACCGAACCGGAAGTACAAGTTTAGAGTACGTGCCGTCAATAAGGAAGGCGAGTCAGAGCCGTTGGAGACTGACAGTTTCATCGTTGCCAAGAATCCTTACGGTAAGTTGGATTATTTTACTTTGTCCTCTTCTTCTTTACCACTTAAATAATATTTTAAGAGTCTGTGAATAGTAGCTACAACTTATGAGTCAAAGTGAGGTAAGGACTCAAATCAAATGACTCAAACCAAAATATACATATAGTCATCATGACTATATGTATATTTTGGTATTTATTTATAGAATATTATTTTTTTATAGAAGAGTCATATTAATTCAGTATCAACGAGCAATAATCAGCTTTAAGTAGCTATAAACAACTTTATTGAAATTCATCTTGTAGTATTAATTAATTAGCTAGCTACTAGCTTTTAGCCCGTAGCTTCTTTCGCGTAAAAGTTATGTTTCAATGTCCCTCGGGAATGGTTATTTTCTAGATGAAAGGTACCCTTTGCCAATCTTCAATTTTTTTTCATACAATCGTTAGATTAAACATTACAATATCAATATATCGATAAAAAATTGAGGATTGTATTCCAAAATATGGCTCTTAGATAAATTGAAACAACTCTAATCGCTGTCATTTTCGTTTCCCGCCAACAGAGAGCTGTGTTCGAATTTTATTATGTTTACAAACTTTATGAGTCTATCACACGGAACGAGTACAGTGGGGAGACAATAAAACGGTACCAGGCCGAGAGAGTCGGGTGAACGAGTAGGTGTTTATATGCATTTTGCTTGTATGGCGAGACAGTTTAGTTCGACGCAGTGACCGAGGAAAATGGATCGCAGAAGAAAAGATTTTAAAAGAATTTTCAACCGGCTTCTACCACTCATAATTGAAGAGCTATGGGACTTAATGATAGAACAGAGTAGAAGTATTTGGACAAGAAAATGGGTTGCATGAATTTTATTGTGGTATTTAAATTCTACTTGTTCCTAGCCATTTTAAAATGAAAAATTATTTTTTTGCAAAATAAAATGCAAAATGCGCACAGTACTGACGAACGAGTGGCGAGTACCGACCGAGTGCATGTTCAAACATGTCGAGCGGGATAGCGAATCACTGCGGGGGCGAAGGAATGAAGCGAGGAGGTGGACATTCGGCCTAGCAAACAAATCGTGGTTTTAGTGACTCTCTCGCCAGTCTGCAAGGCCGAGCGCTCGTCCGAGTACTCGTCAAAATGTTCATATGTACCGAGTACTCGGCCGAGGGCACTGTCTCGCCACTGTACTCGTTACGTCTGATAGACCCATAATAGGAATCTAGATAACTGCAAAGGAAGTACATTTCAGAAAGATGACTAATTGACTATATTAAAAAAAATTACTCTGTTTTTTACCAAAACCCTTTCACCCTGTCTACGTCATGATTCGTAATTTCTATTGAACAACTTCTCATAAGATCTTCGGTACCTAATACATTGATTTATATGTTTGTAGACCCACCAAAGGCACCAGGCAAACCGACAATCATCGACTACGATAACATGTCGGTAACACTGCAATGGGAGCCCCCGTCAGACAACGGTGGAAGACCAGTGCTCGGATATGTTGTCGAGATGAAGGACAAATTCTCTCCTGACTGGATTGAGGTGAGTGATGTCTTCCCTCATTTTTCCCAGTTTTAGAGTTTCAACTCTTGTTGAAAAATCCTTGCAGGTAAAATTTTCTTTAGTTTTTTACGATATCTATCTCACTCTATTGGATAAGTTTTTTGTCTTGGTACTTAACAAACGTACATAGTGCAAGAGTCAGAACAACTTTGTACAGATAAGTGTTCAATTTGTTGATCGTACACAGATCTTGGTCACCTAACTCGAAAGAGTGATTTTGGTTTGATTAGGGGTGCCATCCGTCCGGGTTTCTCCGAATTTGTCCTAGTTTAGAGGGCGTCCGGGGAGCGTCCGGGCGGGGTTTTCAAATCTGTGCCAGGGGATAATTATAATCGTTAACAAACTAAAAATTTAAATGGAATAGGCGTTCTTTTTAAGGTGCCTGGGAAAGAATCTCGATTTCAACCATGTGTCCGGAATTTTTTAAAGTTTTTGTCCGGCGTCGACAATTTAGGTAATGGCAGGCCTAGGTTTGATGCTACTACTGCTTTTAACTACTTAGGTAATGCATTATTTATTTGACGCTCAATCTGTTTTTCCATGATCATTGCAATCTATGTAAATTATGTACCTTGTATGATCCTTGCCCACGTTAGCACATAAATTTAAGCAAAGGCTGTAAAAACGGTTTCAATCAATTTGTATTACTTAAGAGAACAAAGATAAGCTCTCATGCACTAAATTATCTATGGTTTATTTTCAACTTGTGTCCATTCTATGGAACTCCTAAATATTGTTTATATAAATTGATATTGATCTGCAGGTGACCAAAACACAAGACACAAAGACAGAATACAAAGTTGAGGGTCTGAAGGAGAAGATGATCTACCAGTTCCGTGTAAAGGCTCACAACAAGGCTGGTGTTGGTGATGCTTCCGAGCCCACCGACAACCATCTATGCAAACATAAGAACTGTAAGTTAAATAATTATGTAATTCCCCAATTAATAGTAAATAATAATAAAAAAATAAATAGTTTAATATTACAATTTTCAATAACTTTTTATATGAGTCGGACTCACTGATCAGTATGTAATGTTCACTTTTTGATAAAATTATTTTTTATTTATTTTTTACTTGTATGTTTTACCAAAGTAATAGGTGTAAAGCTAGACAATAAACACAACACACACATAAACAAGAATAAAATTGAAAGCAGACTTTTAAATACATTTTGTGCACTGATAAAAATATTACAACTTTTCAACAGTGAAGCCACGCATTGAACGCAGCACCTTCAAATCAGTGATCATCAAGGCTGGCCGCACCCATAAGTGGTCTGTTGATGTCACTGGTGAACCTTCACCAGAGATGACATGGTAAGTAACTCTTGATTCTAGTTTGATATTAATGACTCATTTTGAAAATATCTTAAATATTTATCTAAAGAAATAATCTTTCTTAGGGTGGGATTTAGAAATTTTGTGTCAATTTGAACTTGAATGTAGGTCAAAATGCGTAATAGTTTGGTATGTGTGAGGCTTTTATGGAAAGCTGAGTTTAATACTAAAACTTCTGTAGTCCTACCTGTAGATTAGCAGTAGTGCTGTAACAATTTTCCGGTCGCGGATATTGCCATGTCTTTTTAATATTATGTTCGTATTAGCTTCCACAATAAAAAAAAAACATGCGATTCTTTTGCGAACCCAATTGCCCAAATCTAACTCAAATACTATGCTTATAAAAGTTTTCAAAATAGTAGGGAAGAATATTTAATTGAGATAAAGTAGGTAAGTATAGACTTTTTATAAGGGTGGTACCCAACATATTATTTACATTTCTTTCTCCATGTTCTTCATAAATGTGACAAAAAGTCCATAACAACGTCACCTAAATAGTACTTAAGTACGTTGTATATAAGACATTTTTTATGTAGAGGTAAATTAATGTAATCAAATGTATTTAAAAAACTGTATCATATCTCCGATGAATATGATGATACATCGTGCCTCTGTTTAGAGGCTTGAGTTAAATATAGTAAGTACTTACCTAAGTACATACTTTTTTTTGTCGTGTTGTAACTCCTACGGGTCGTGCAAACCCCCTCCCCTTCCCCTTCCCGGTGCCAACGAGAAGGTGCTATGTTGGACTCGAACCGACTAAAACCACACGGTCCTAATGCCGGGGACTCAAGTGTACCCAAGAAAGGAAATCCCTGTGAAACCGGCCGTCTGGGAAAGTCCTACTTATATTTAACTATAAACTAGTTATATGTATATATCAGTCTTAACAACATACTATCAGACTTGTTTCATGATGTATGTACTTACGTTATTAATAGTTTAATTATCAAAAAATATTTTAGTACCAACTATTACTCGTTGTCGTACTTAACTGGCACAGCCAATACCGTGATCAAGAAGATGCTGGGGAAAGGGCTGGGTCCGGATGTCTTAATAAAAGCTGTTCCCGGATCCCTCCTATTTTAGGCGCAGTATGGCACACCGTGTGGTTTTAGTCGGTGCGATTCCGACACACCGCCCCACCGAAAACCCCGGTGGGATGACGGCCCAAGGGGGTTTCCACACGCAAAAAAAAAAGAAAAGGTTGGGCAATGGGTTGACCCTTCGATTATCCTCCATTGGTGTATAACTTGGACCTTGGATATGTAATTGTTGGTAGTGGGGACTACGTATGCACCGTCCTTTTCATTCACATGAAACGAATTTTTGCGCTAATATGAGTATTATGTCATTACGAAAAAAGTTAATGGTATTAATTAAAGTAATCTAGAAAGCAAGCCGATACAAAAATATATTTTCTTAGTTTATGCTAAAATGTCCATGACTAAGAAAATATCATGTTTTCAACTTTATTTTCTTTATTGTTTGCTGAACATAGGGCTGCCATCCGTCCGGGTTTCCCCGGATTTGTCCTAGTTTAGAGGGCGTCCGGGGAGCGTCCGAGCGGGGTTTTCAAAAAGTGTCTGGGTAAAACTCGGACACTCCGTGCCAAGGGACAATTATATACATGTTAGATAAATTATTAACAAGCCAAAAATTTAAATGGAATCGGCGTTTTTTTAAGGGATCCGGGAAAGAATCTCGATTTCACCCATGTGTCCGGTTTTTTTAAGTTTTTGTCCGGCGTCGGCAATTTAAGTGATGGCAGGCCTAGCTGAACATAAACAACAACATTACAATGGTGTTAGGTGTTATTACTAGAGATCGCGTGGTGGTCGAATTTCGACCATGGTTTATTTCATTGGCCAATATTACTTGACCTGTCATTGTATAGACTTTTGTACCATGACAGGTCAAAATATATACTGGAGACTCATAGCTGTATGTACCCGTTTTTGCATTTTTTTTAATTTTGTAGCAAATATTGTTCAAAAATTTTAGCATTCGTCACTTCTTCTCTGTATAAACTATAAGTGTGCGAAATTTCATACTCCTCCGTCCGCCCAATTTTCGTATAAAGGGATCCAAAGTTTTCACTTCACGTATTAATATATAGTTACTAATATAAATGGAAAAGGAACTATAAAAAACAACATACTCAGATTACTCAAGACACATTATTTTTTTTTTTACCCGTTATGAAATTCTATAATGCCGATTTTCTTTTTACTCTAGGCCATGTGATGGCAGATATAGTGTGGTCACATGGAATTCTATGATGGGTTTGCTATGCGCAAGTTGGGGCCAGTACTTGCGCAAATAAATATGTCGAGTCAAGTTGTGAAAATTAAAATTTAACTATACTCATCGCAATATTAAAAAATAGTTTACAGTTTATGACAACCGCATGAATATTATATCTTATTTTAGTTGTGGAAGGATGTTACATTTACATTACATCTTATTTCAGTTGTTAATACGCACTATATTACTTACAATATTTCTCGGAATGATGCAAGCGCCATCTGATGGTGAGTCTACTTCACACGGCTGCACTTCTATTTGTAATGTACGCGATAACAAAGTTCTCGTACTTTGCGCTAGAGGTCGCTGTTACAATAGTTTACCCATTCATTACAAAGGTGGCAGGTCAGAACAAGTTAGGAGTCGGTGTTAAGAGTCTCCACGACTGAATGACTACCCCGTTTCGCGTTGGTGAAATCATACTTACCTGGCATAGGGGATACCGTGATCATTAAGGCGGTTCCCCCAGGGCGAGACCTCTCCATTGCACTGCGGTTGGGTTGACCCCTGCGATTATCCCTAATGTGGATAACTCGGATGCGTAATTTTTGGTAGTGGGGACTGCGTACGCGCCGTCCCCCTTAAATTTTATAATTAATTGCATTGACTCAAGGCGTCCAGTTGACGCTCATGCCAACGACAGTCGTTACCAACAGTCATGCTTGACGGATGTTCGTTGGTAATTGATGAAATAATATCGACTTAAAATCTCATCATACAACTGTCAATCACTGCATTATAGACGATAGATTATTCGTCAATCACCGTTTAGATTGTGGCAAAACTGACAGCAAAACCTACCGTGTAATGGCTCCCATTACACGGTAGGTTTTGCTGTCAGTTTAAGGACAAGGACATTCCATGATGGAATTGGTGGTTTTGAAGAAGCAATGATTGATAGTTTAACCGACCCAAAAACGTAGGAGATTCTCAAGTCGACCCGTATTTTTATTTTTAAGTATATGCCCTCGCATATGCGATTTCAATATTTTTTTGAATTGACGGCGGGTATCTTCGAAGATAGTCCCATTTTAAATTTCAAATAAATATTTCAAGCCTAAGGGTGGAAAATAGGGGACGAATGATTGTTCACCAATTGACTTTTCATCTGTAAACCGATGACCGTGATTTTGTTAAAAAAAATTGGTTGCCTGTAAAGTCGGTATACGGGCGAAAGTTTTACGTGACAACGACTTTGAGTGGTAAAATAATTTTAATGTGAATATTCATTCGTATAGTAGGAAGAAGGATGAAAAACCATGCCTGAGTGGAAGGGACGCGTGCCTCTCACTCGCTCTCATTGTGAGCGCATAACGTGAGCGGAGCGTAACGCAGTTTCTTGAAGTGTCACCCGGCAAACCAATTTATAAGACGTTGTCACGTCAACATGCACACATATTATGTAGTTCTAATGATACTACAACATGACGGAGACCTGTAGTTGATTGTTTTAGCCACAAAAAAATAAAAAATCAAACTTTTTTACAAGAAATTTAAGTAAAAAATAAACTCGCTAGCCTAGCAGTTTAGTTAAGCTAGCGAGTTTATTTTACTACTAATGTAAATACCTTAATAATTTTGAGTCGGCCCCAAAACTACAAATAAAAATGAAATTCGAAAACACATCGCGTGTCGCCGCTGTTATCAATTTACACAATAATTAATTTGCTTGTTTGTATGTTCTTGTCTGTCATAACTTCGAGTTGATTAGGTGGGCACCAATATTCATCGCATCAAACTTAACATTACCACCGGACATTAAGCTACAATAGTGCAAATATACTGTGATAGGTGGCGTTTCTGTAGTGACTGACGTCACACACAGATGTCTCCCTTAGACACAAAGATGGCAGCATAGAAAAAGTAAAAATCAGTGTTAAGAGTCTCCGCGAGTGACTGACTACCCCGTTCGACGTTAGCGTAATCATACTTACCTGGCATAGGGGATACCGTGATCATTAAGGCGGTTCCCCCATAGCGAGACCCCTCCATTGCACTGCGATTGGGTTGACCCCTGCGATTATCCCTAATGTGGATAACTCGGATGCGTAATTTTTGGTAGCGGGTACTGCGTACGCGCTGTCCCCCTGGAATCCCATAAATGTTTACTTAGAAATAAAAGTTGCCCATTGGACACTAATCATTACCAAAAGTCATGATTGACGGATGTTCGTTGGTGATTAATGATAATAATAAAATCAACATTAAAATCTCATCATGCAACTGTCAATCACTGCATTAGACGATAGCTTATTCGTCAATCACCGTTTTGATTGTGGCAAAACTGACAGCAAAACATACCAATGGGCGTCTAAGCACATTCAATGATGTAATTAGATAGTTCATTAGTATTTTTTTTAAATAAAGAATAGTAGTAACGTGGATCAAAGATTACTAGTATTCTTGTTAACCCCTCCAGCTAAGCTAAACGCTTGTGTTAGGAGTGGGTTCACGCCGGTAGTGCACTGGGTGGGGTTCGAACCCGCAACCACTTCATCGTAAGTCTGACGCCTTAGCCATTGCGCTACCGCCGCTTGTATGGGAGAACATGCTCTTAAATATAAGAAACATTTACTTTTATCATTATTTTATATGTATGTAAGTATAGAAAGAGATAGCGCGTAGGTATGTCCTTGAATATTTAATCCCACTAATATTATAAATGTGAAAGTTTAGATGGATGGATGGATGTTTGTTACTCTTTCACGCCAAAACTACTGAACCGATTACGATGAAACTTGGTATGTAGATAGCTGGAGACCTGGATTAACGCATAGGCTACTTTTTACCTTGATATTCCCACGGGATCGGGACTTACACGGGTGAAACCGCGGGGCGCTGGTAGTAAAAAATATGTTTACACCTTTAATTTTTTTCCGTAATAAAGATGACGTTTCTAACAAATTTTTTTTATTAATTATACCATTGATTTATTTAATTTTGCTAAAGATGGACAGACTACTAGGTCAAAGTAGCCAAAAAGCCGTTGAATAAAGATTTCGTCTTTAGGAAAGGCCTATGAAAAGATGACGATAATGCATTCACCTTTCCATGATAAGGTTATGATGAAATAAAATAAAAAAAACACAAATTAGTTAAATAAAACATTAACGGTGTTTTTTTTTTTATTGCGCCTATTTCAAATTCAGTCTTGGGTCGTTAGTTTCTTTATAATAATTCTCTACAGATGAAAAAAAATACAAAAAAAAAAAAAAGTAAGCAGGAATAAGGGACCATTTCATCCCTAGTCGCACCTTATTCCGTCTTCACTGCGATAGATATTTTCTTAAAAGTGAATTTTTTCATCAGGTCATGGCGTGAGGATATCAAGCTAGTGAACACTGAGCGTATTAAGATCGAGAACAAGGAGTACCACACAGACTTCACAATTGTAAACGCGGTGAGACGAGACACTGGCAAGTACAAGCTGCGTGCCGAGAACTGCAATGGCTTCGATGAGGAGACTGTTGAGTTGACTGTACTCAGCAAGCCTAGTGCACCTAAAGGTCAGTGTGCAAATTGTTTTTGAAGTGAAAACTTCTTTAGGCACGTTTGTGCACTTTTGCTATGGGGAAAATATAATTTGTGACCCACTTTACTCGGATTGAATGAAGTATAAACAATTTTTTTCTTACATAAACATTTTCTTCAGGACCATTGGAGGTAACAGACATCCACGCTGAAGGCTGCAAGGTGAAGTGGGAGAAGCCGGAAGATGACGGTGGTTCTCCAGTCAAGGAGTACGAGCTCGAAAAGATGGACATGGCCACCGGCAAATGGGTTAGGGTTGGCAGGCAAGTTCATTGATTTAATTGTTTATAGAGCACACAAAGCAATCTTACATGGCATAATTGAATTCTATCTTTAAATAGTAAAAAACAATTTGTTTTGGTGAGTAGAAATAGTAAAATAGCGCTCTCATTACGTAACCGACATTAAGTGTTTAAAAAAAAAGTGTGTGCATGTATTCACACACGGCAGAAGTGAAACTTCAGAAAAATAAACCAACGAATTTTATGCAAATGCACAAAAATATTACACGTGATTTATAAACCACGTTGACTATGATGCATTTTCTGAAGGCTTCGCACGCAGGCGCAAAGACACGTGCTAGCATACGAAGATTATAGGAAACACTGTATACTTGTATTCTATCTCATTTTCTCGCAGGCTAAATCCTATTTATGAATGTTTGTCTCTTTTTAGTGTGACTTTAAATAATGTAAACATAAAGATATTGAAACATTTTACTTTTAGGTTTTCTGAACTAATGCGATTTGGGTTGCCTTAAATCGCGCCTGTGGTTAATCTTTCATTCTAATTCCTGTTATATTTACGAACAGAGTTGCCGGTGACAAGAAACCCCTGGAGATGGATGTGACTGGTCTGGAACCTGGTCACCAGTACAAGTTCAGAGTAACAGCCGTGAACGACGAGGGTGACTCTGAGCCTCTCGAAGCAGAGAAGGCCATCCTCGCTAAGAATCCTTTCGGTATGTATTTTTTCCTTTGGCTATTAGATTTCTGAAGTCTTTTCTCCTACATCCTTGACGTATGACGTCAATGTTATTAGTATTATTTTCGTCCACTATTTTGGTGTGAGTTTACGGTATGTGGTTTGTAATTAGTTTTTTTAATTATTATAAATAAACGAATTAATAAATTTGAGTCATTAATACTTAGTAGTGTGCATTAGGGCCGAGTCAAACAGCGGGTGTGGCGGGATGGCGACGCGGCTTGAGCAGGTTGTAATGTACTAGTTAATATAGAAGACTAGCTGCGCCCCGCGGTTTCACCTGCGTTTATGGTCACTGCTCCGATCCTATTGGTCGTAGCATGATATTATAGAGCTATAGCCTTCCTCGATAAATGGGCTATCCAACACTTAAAAAAAAAATTCAATTTGAACCAGTAGTTCCTGCGATTAGCGGGTTTAACCAAACAAACAAACTCTTCAGCTTTATAATATTAGTATAGATACTATAAATTTACACAGTGTCGCGCCATCGCGCTCGGCGCTTAGTGTTCGGTGCTTGTACATTTCTACCGCTCTCGCCGCATCGCCGTCCCGTACCGCCCGCTATCTTTTTTTTTTTCTGCCCCAACCTTTAAGTAGGTAATAACGACATATTATCTCAAATCGGTTAGATTGTGTGACTGTGGTTTCCGAAAGTAAAAGAGAATTCTTATTCTCGTATAAATCACATCCTTAAAGAAATCTTTCAGCTGCTACGAGATAGGTACTACTAAACAAAAATTATTTTGTCAATAGTATGCATCAGAACTAATAAACTATCTTATTTTTCCTATAGATGTATCTGACAAACCTGGCAACGTCGAGGTGGCTGACCATGACAACCAGAGCGCCGACATCAAATGGGACCCGCCCAAGAATGACGGTGGAGCTCCAGTCCTCAAGTACATAATACAGAAGAAACCTAAAGGTGGTGATTGGGAGAATGCTGCTGAGGTGCGTACTCTTAATAATGAGACTAGACTAGTGATGTAGATTTGTCAAACAATTCCATTATCCCCGAGGAACGGTACTTTTTGAAGTGAAAACTTCTTTAGGCACGTTGGGCACTTTTGATATGGGGAAAAGTAGTGAACTCGCTTGACCGTCACGGTTAGATACATATATACCGATGTGTGTGTGTTTTGGTATGGGGAAAAAACTCTGAGCTCGCGTGACTGTCATTTTGTTATTCTAATTGCAAAGGTATTACGAATGTAAGAGATTTTTGTCTCCTCCAATTTTTTTTAACCGGTTGCAAGATCCTCATGGATCTCCTCCGCTCTTGGGGGGCGAAGGGTTTTGTCGGACTCTTACTAAAAACCATCCCGGTGTTCCGCTGCTTGCCTATGATCGAGGGAGCGAGAATCGCCATTGCATTCTTCTCCTACCTCCTCTACACCTAACTTCAAAATAGCTTATACTTTGGGCACTAGAACACGTACCGCTAACAGCGTAGGTACTTATATACATTTTTTTTGTAAGTACACATGTAGTACATACAAAAACACACGGGCCAATGCAATTAGACACTAATGTTTACAAATATTTGCACTGAGTGGGAATCGAGCCCCCTGATATTGCAATCGAATGCACACTTCTATCACTGCACCACATAGGTCGTTCTAAGCTAAGACATTGCGTAAGGAAGTTCACGTATGCAGTACACACTTAATTACAATAGCAAAACTTTTGCCCACCGAAGAGAAAGACATTGTTAGGCGCAAATTCCCGTTGTGCAAAGATGAGCAAGTCATAAACAGATACACCGTAATTCTTTTGTTAAGCTAAGAAGGATATTGATTAAAAAAATTGTCTGATTAGTGTTTTCGTTTTATTAACCCCCGACACAAAAAGAGGGGTGTTGTAAGTTTGACGTGTCTGTGTGTCTGTCTGTGGCATCGTAGCTCCCAAACGGATGTTTTTGTTTGAAAGGTGACTTGATCGAGAGTGTTCTTAGATATAATTCAAGAAAATCTGTTCAGCTGTTCGAAGATCCTCAGGTTTTTTCTAATTGTTAAAGGGATTTTCTAGTCGGGGGTGTTTTAAATTTAAAATTTATTGTGTCTTATTATTTTAAGTTTTCTTAATTTTTACAAAACTTTGTACTTAATAGCATTAATGATTGCTATTTATTTATTATTCATAATTTATATTATTTAAAATATATATTTATACAATATTTCTTTTGGTATAGGTTCCTGGAAACCAGACCTCGGCCAAGGTAGACGGTCTGCCAGAGGGCAGTGAGTACCAGTTCCGCGTGGTCGCCGTCAACAAGGCCGGACCTTCAGAGCCGTCTGACCCGACTAAGATGACAACGATCAGACACAAAGCTCGTTAGTATTTTATTTTAATTACATGAGTGTTGCCAGTAGGCAGAATTGATTTTTACAAGATTGTATGGATTAGTAGTGTGTGATTATTCGATATATAAGTGGGATACAACGGAATACCAGGAATGTTGAGAAAATATAGGACCTAGAATTCAATTGTGCTATCAACTTAGTACCTGGTACTGGCCTAACTTTATAGATGCTATAGTAGTTTACTGCTAAAATTACCAATTCATACAGATGTTGCAATGAATATACATATAATTTTGCACACCTAGATCTAAACAGTTATTAATTTAAAAAAAGCACTTTTTTAGAAAAGACGAAAAACTAATGCTTTATGCTTTTTATATGCAACTAGAAGAAAGATATTGTAGGAATCTTGCGTTTTAATCATGTTTTGGAGCTGAAAATTGAATTTTTGTATTGAAGTATGTGGAAATAACTACAAAAATTCAATGTATGTATATTTGTTTTATTTTTTTGAGTTGAGCCTGTGTTGGTGAGTTTAGCGTTTAGCGTCGAGTATAGATGATATTTTTTAATGTTTTATTGGTCGGTAGGTATTGAGATAAGGAATTTGCCATTTACCAATGGTGTGCATAACTCAAAAAAATATTTTTTTGAGTTAGCTCCCTTTAGATGTAGGTGTGCGATATTATAACTCTTTAGTTCCCATCTGAGTGTCAATTATGATACATTTGTAACCTTTTACCTTTTCATTTTCATCAGTTTGTACCAGTCATGTGTTGTATTAATATCTTGGGCCCGTAGCCTTGTTTTCCAATTTTAAAACTAAAAAAAACCGCCACAACGAAATCTATATAAGCAAAGTTACAAATAAAAATCAATTATAAGTGACTATTACAGAGGTACACAACACTATTAGACTATCTCTGAATTTTTTGTACATCTCTGTAATAGTCACAATATGATTAGTTAGACAACAAAGAGAAAGTAGAAGAATAGACTCTGACGATAACTAATTAATTGTGGTTTGACTTTTATATAACTAAATGTATTGTTTACAGTGAAGCCACGTATTGATCGCACAAACCTCAAGGCGCTGGCCGTTCGCGCTGGCAAGCCTATCTTCTTCGACGTGAACGTTAAGGGTGAACCCGCACCCAAGGTGCAGTGGTTCCAGAAGTGGAAGAACGAGGAGAAAGAGGTATGAGTCCCGATCCCGTGGGAATATCGAAATAAAAAGTAGCCTATGCGTTAATCCAGGTCTCCAGCTATCTACATATCAAGTTTTATCGCAATCAGTTCAGCGGTTTTTGCGTGTAAGAGTAACAAACATCCATCCATCCAAATAATATTAGTAGGATTAGTAGGATTAACTTTATATGCAGTATTGTTAAGACTTAAAACTTTCACGCCTGTTAGTTAGAGAAGCTTCAAAACTTTTTGCTTTTTA
This sequence comes from Euplagia quadripunctaria, assembly GCA_963859945.1. Taxonomy (NCBI): domain Eukaryota; kingdom Metazoa; phylum Arthropoda; class Insecta; order Lepidoptera; family Erebidae; genus Euplagia; species Euplagia quadripunctaria. The sequence goes on along the minus strand of OY982584.1, from coordinate 6,209,052 downwards.
ACGGACTTCAAAAAAGGAGGAGGTTCTCAATTCGACTGTATTTTATTTTTTTATGTTTGTTACCTCAGAACTTTTGACTGGGTGAACCGATTTTGATGATTCTTTTTTTATTCGAAAGCTGGTGCTTCCTGTATAGTCCCATTTCAATTTGGTCCAGTTCTGACAATGTCATCCATGAGAAAACCATAAGTCTTTTATTGAAAAGTTTTTTTTAAGTCGGTTTTTTTTAAGAATTATGTAAACAAAAAAGTCGATGTGACGCGATAATAAAAAAATTGTGCTTATTTGTTCTATGTCCAGTTTTTGTTTTATATCCTACGTCGTAAGAGGCGTGCATGAATGTTCTACGTCCACTCAATCGACTAATCACCGCCCACGACCCCATGTCACTTTGTGCTATCTCTAATGAGGTAGTGTCCTATCTCCACATTCGTAATTTTATTTTTGCATTGTTCTATCTCTATACATATATGAAAATTATAACACTCAATTCATTGGTAACTCATGTTTTGAGAAAGACTTTGAAATCTTGAATTTTTTTTTTCAATAGTGCAAAAGACAACCACTTAAGCGACGAATTGGTGCCCACAACTTCGTCTCAATAAAATTAATACTTCGAGCCTATCTTGCATCCCCTATTTAACCCCTCAAGCTTCATTTCCGCGAGAAAAATTAGCTTAAGTCCTTTTCAAGGTCACACTTAACAAATAGAATACAGCGGTTTAGACATGAAAACGTCACAGACATACAGACATACTTCGCATTTATGATAGTGGTATAATGATTTCTAATCTAAAACCTTTTTCTACTAGGTTACAAGCAACGTAATTAACGTGGACTACAACACCAAGTTGGACATCAAGGAGTCTGTACGAGCCATGACGGGCACGTACCGTATCCTCGCCACCAACGAACACGGTTCGGACGAGGCGGACGTGGAGATCACCGTACTGTCCGCGCCCGGCAAGCCTGGCGGACCACTCAAGGTCACTGACGTCACCAAAAATGGCTGCAAGCTGGCCTGGAAGAAGCCAGAAGACGATGGTGGTGAGTTGATAGTTTTATTTTCTATAAAATATTGATAGATAGTTTTTTTATGATATAGGGCCAAACGAGCAGACGGGTCACCTGATTGTGAATGATTACCTCCGCCCATGGGCACCTGCAACTCGAGAGTCACAAGTCCGTTGCCACCCTTCAAGGTGGGAGTAGGAGAAGAGGGGAAGAGTTAAGAAGGGCGGGAATAGGGTAAGGGTTAGGGCCTCCGGTAACCTCACTCACACGGTGAAAAGCAGTGCAACCATTGCTTCACTGCCGGTTTTCTGAGGCCGTGGTATCAGTCTGGTCGAGCCAGCCCATACGTGCTTGTGTTTCGCCGAGTGGGTGAGGTTACCGCAAGCCCAACCCCCCTCCCGACCTTTCCTTACTCCCACCCTTCCCCTACTCCTATCTTAAAAACCGGCAACGCACTTGTCACTCTTGAGTTACAACTGTCCATGGGCGGCGGTAGTTACTTACCATCAGGTGACCCGTCTGCTCGTTTGTTCTCTATCCGATAAAAAAGATGCAACCTAACTTGTAATTCTATCTATCTATTAGAAGAGAGGAGTGAGTCATCCGTGAATTTTGTGCCTCATTTGTGATACGAGGGTGGTGCCGGTATCTGGTAATAAATTGAATAAATGAGGGAATAGCGCGGACTGTAACATATTTCTCATATATTTAACAGCCATATTCGCAACCGCCCGGTAAACTTATTTTAATTTCAAACTGGGCAATCTAGAATGCGTGTAGTGTATAAAATTGCACAATTATGTAGTTAAATGTTAAAAAAACAATTAGTGAACCATATCATTGATTGATGTGTGTGAAATAAAAACGTTAGAATCTATTTACACACCTAAAAGTAGTGACGTGGCATTTCGGTAACGAATAGTAATTTATTGGGCCATCTCAAAGATTTTTGTCTCGAGGTTTCTTGGTGTTTTTATTTCTTCGTTGTAATTAACCAGTCGTTCATCATGTTGCCTGCAGAATGAAATAGAATTATAGATAATTTTTTTATATATTTTTCTCTTTTTTTTCTAGGAAAACCAGTAACTGGCTACGTAGTTGAGAAGCTCAACAAAGCCACTGGACGCTGGGTGCCGGTGGGCAAGACCGATGACACAGAGATGGAAATCAAGGGTCTGCAGGAAGGCGAGGAATACGAATTCCGAGTCAAAGCAGTCAATGAGGAAGGAGAGTCCGAACCTCTGAAGACTGACCACTCGATCATTGCGAAGAATCCTTACGGTAGGTTTTTGTGGGGGTATTTTCGTTAACCCTAAATTTTTGTGTCATCAAAATTTTACTGAGGGGTATTTGAACCGCCAAATTCTCTATTACAATTCTGATATCTTATCTATAATTCTACTCAAGCCCTAACAATAGGGTATGATATACTAACAAAAGCCTGTAGGAAAGTTTATAAGATTCAGGCGGGCTTTCATTTATACTAAAAGTTTACATAGTAATTATTGGAGAGGCCCGTGAACCAGTGGCAACACATGAATGAAATAATAGCAGCGGTTAAGGAATGTTGAAGCAGGCGTGTCTTTGGATGGGTGACCGTTTATAAACTTTAAATGCTTAAAAATAAGCTTTTGAAACTAATATTCAGTTTACTCAGGTTAGGCTATAAGCGCATCTCAATATTCGTACACTCACGCCTGTACCACGGAAGGGGTAAACACAGGTTTATTTAACACCCACATTTTACCAATGTAGCCTCAGTACACTTACATTAATAACATAAGAAAGAAAAATATTAGGAGGTAAGATGGCAGATTTATCTCGAATTTTCCTATATCTTCGCCCATCAGAAGACCGCTGTTAGGCAGCACTAGTAACCCATTGTCTTTTTTAACCGACTTAAAATCTTAATTTGTTTATATCGTATTCATTTGTTTCTTATAAGCCTCTTATCGTTTGCAGACATCCCTGGCAAGCCGTCAGTGCCAACAATTGAGGACTGGGACGTGGACCGCGTAGACCTCAAGTGGGAGGCGCCCAAGAACACCGGGGGCGCCCCCATCACGGGCTACGTCATCGAGAAGAAGGAGAAGTACGGACAGTGGACCGAGGCGCTTGTCACTACTGTAAGATTATTTATATTACACTCACTTTAAAAAAATCGAAGTAAACGCTGTGTGTAATTAAATTCAAATTCAAAATTTAATTAAAGATTTGTCCGTCCTAAAAAAAAAGTGTGCGTCTCGAGACACCTGACAGAAGTAATAACTTAAACTAATACGGCTAGCGCTGTGGGTTAGAGTGAGAGAGGAGGAGCCTGCCTACCGATGCCGTATGCGTGAGAGAAAGGGAAGCCAGACAGACTGGCGCCGTAACGCGTTACGTAACGAAGCGGTTTACCCTCCCATTAGAAGTTATCACTTCAAAAACGCTTCTATGTAAGACCTACGAATAATGAAATCTGTTTTTTTTACATAATAAGCTTAAAAATAGCACTATGTAAAGAGAACCGCAGAGGCCATAACTCAAACACTGTGTACTTAATGTACTCTTTATACGTAAAAAAACCTTTATACTTACTTACCTACATATATTATTTTTAATAGGTCACGATTCCAATTTCTCCTATGACACGAATATTGTGGTTTACTTTTTAGACGCCAGAATGCAAGGCCCGAGTGCCAGACCTGAAGGAAGGCAATGTGTATCAGTTCCGTGTCCGCGCCGTCAACAAGGCTGGCCCTGGAGAACCAGGAGATGCTACACAGCCGCATACTGCTAAGGCCAGATTCTGTAAGTATAAAATAAAGACTGCACGGATGGCGCAATGGTTAACGTGGCCACTACAACGCGCCGAGTGTTGTGGGTTCGATTCCCGCACAAGACAAAAATTTTTGTAACCCACCAATATTTATCCCGAGTCTGGGTGTTCTTTGTGTCCGTTGTTTGTATGTTTGTAAGGTCCCCCGCGACACAGGAATCATTCCTAGTGCGAGAGTTGCCTTTCTTAAAAAAGAAAAAAATAATAATAATATAATGTACAGTGTTTCCGACTACCGATATTTTAGGGATTAAAATAGTAATAATTTTTATTTGTAGCTTTCCTGTTCCCAAATATTTACAATTCGACAATTTTTACGATCTTAAAAATGGTTATATATTATTATGTAATTATAATGGTGTACTAAAAAACAAAATTCTAGTCAGCCGAATGCCTAAACTAAATGATGTATACCTACGTAATTGAATTAACGCAATACCACAAACTTTGTGATTGTCTGACATTTTGACCAGGTTACACTGGCCGTGGTCACAGGCTGATTCACACAGACAGTGTCGAATCAGAAAATACAAAAATAATAAGACTATAACGTTAGATGCTAACCGTTAACTTGGACGGTAACGGTCGCGTGGAATCCCTAAAGGAAATCTTTAAAACTGTGTCCTTATTCATAGCTATTTAATCACAGAAGTACCGCGAATAGTTGACGTAAGGGCGTGTGATCAAATACCTTTAGATTTTGGTTGATAATAGTGAATAAGGCCCCTCTGGTGGCTACAAAACCAACTTTCGGACAACTATTGTACCTAGTACCTAGCTCTAGAATGCTCCAGCAGCTTTGCCTACTTTACATGACTGAAAGGGGTGTTATAGTCCTATTAATACAACATATCTTAGAGCTAGAACTACATAATACTTTATTAAAATAATCGTTACAGTGAAGCCGCACATCAACCGCGACAAGATGACGGCCATTCGCATCCGAGCCGGTGCTACTATCAAATTCGACGTCGACATCAAGGGTGAACCTCCACCAACCAAGACATGGACGTTCGCCAAGAAGGTAAGAAATATTATAATAACTAGTTTCTGCCCTCGGCTTCGGTGAGGTAGTTCTTTATTTCTAGATGATTGTCCATTTGTATAACCCTGACAACATCTGGCAAAATTACGTAAGAAAAAAGAAATTTATTTATTTTGCACTCCTATGAAATACAAAAGCGAACATAGTAATTGTTTAAATAGTAAATTATACACACTAAAATTACACGGTTCTTAGCTCAGCATTGAGCCACTTCTTAGTAAAAAGGCGGCGCTGATATTTATTTATTTCTCTTTATTGTACACCTTTAAGTAGTAAGTAGTGCAAAACAAATTACAAATCAATCAATCGGCGGTCTTATCACACACGGCGATTTCTTCCAGACAACCTTTGTACGAATATTGTCAAATATAGTTGACGGTAGTCTGTGGTGTACAAGGTTATGTTAATACTATATTTACCTATATTAACTATAAACATATAACATACATATATTAATATTCACATTATTATATATACTAACGTAAACGCACCTAATAACGACCCCTGAAAATCGGCACCCATTACCACCCGTTTCATGAAATTCTCATTTTAAACTGTTGTATTAAAGATAGACAAGTGGTTGCTTTAGAGAAAATATAGATGCATTTGTATTGCAAATATATATCACTTGCTAGTGAGCGTAAACCAACGATTTAAATAATAATTGCACAGTTCATCGACGGAGTCCGGAGATAGCGCATATTTAATAGTGTCCCGCTCCCGATGGCGTAAGCACACTCATTTCTTTTTTAGCATAAAATATAATCATAAAGCATTCTAATGAACCTTCTAATGCTTTTGATGCCTTCTTAATACTTTCATAAACACAAATAATTACAAATTTTCATGAGATACAGCTTTAATTTGCCTAAAATTCAATATTAAAATGTGGCGGTAATAGGGACAATAATCACAATTTTATTCCTATTACCGACCTATGGCGATGTTAGGTTTTCAATGAATATTTTAATTTAGATTTTTCTTGCTATAATGCATCAATTAACAAGTAGTAGGCTATACTAATTTGATTAGTTAATATGTCGATTTGTATTTGAGCTATTAACGCCATATATTTAGGGATGTCGATAGCTGTGAAAATCAACTTTGTTCTTATGTAAATGTTTAATGGATAAAGGATATTTAATTTTCAAATTTTGTATTTTTATAGCTAAAATATCATGAATATTAATTATTCATAGCTACTGAACCTATATAATCATACAAATGTACTAAAAAACAATACATTTACTCAATACACACACATTTAAGTGAGTCGATAATAGGTTATACGATTTTCTTTAATAGAACCTATTACCGATGTACCTGTACATTTGCAGTTTTTAAGGACAACGAACCCTTATAGTTTAGGTATATCCGTCCGTCTGTCTGTTTGCCTGACTGTGTCAGTTAATGGTGTGTCAGTAACTTTTTATTTATTTTTCAAGTAAATTAACATTATATTATCTCATAATAAACATACTTTTTTTAAAATATTTATAAAATATATATTAAAACAGCAATTCATTATTAGTTAAAAAACTAATATTAAAATTTACTGTTGAATAATGCCACAGGAACATTCATTACACTATATTTTACATTGTACTAAAACTTGTTATATATATTAATAAGCATATTTTTTGAGACTGATTAAAAGCTGTTAAGCATTTGTAAAGCTAAGTGTTGATAATAACACCTGTATTGCAGTGGATCATTTATATAAATAATTACACTCACACGAGCATATTTATTTAAGTTGAATTGTTCTGTTCATTTAGCGGTCGGTAATAGGTGTCACAAAAACGGTATTAGGAACACACCCCATGCTTTGGATCGGTAATTGGGACATAGCCCTTTTCATTAAATTATATTTTTATAAATTTTTATCTCATTTTTGCTAACGGTTTCTATATCTAACTAAAAAGATCGTTAATTTCAGTCCTTGAAAAAAAAATAAAAAATGACGCCAGTTATTAATCATGTGCTTATTTTTTGCATATCAATCTGAACTTAGCTTAAACTGGCAGTAATGGGTGCGTTTACGTTATATTCTGCTAAGACCAGATGTAATGACGCTCATGGACAACAGATGTAACTCCAACATGATTCGAACATGATTATCGGTTGAGTACTTAAGGCGTGAAATCGTAACAAACAAGTAAACAAACTTACATTCGTGTTTACAATATTAGTGAGAGGTCATCGCCATCATCATTATTTTAACAAGTAGCCTAGCTAGGAAAACTTGCGCAAAACTTTGGATGAAATAGTATACAATGTGCAAAGAGATATCGTGAATTATTTGGAATTAAAAGTTATTATTATCTCTGTCGTACATATAATTTACCCTAAAACAAGATCTCATGCGCCCCTTTGTCCAAGGGTGTTTGCAACTTTGACCAGGTTGGTCTAACTAGTCAGAAGACTTTCTATGCCAGCAGTCGCTAATGCTTCTTGTTTATGACCTACCAATTGGCATTTTGAATTACTTTTTTTTTAAATTGAATGAACGAATCATTCCATGGGTTACCATCTCTTTTAATAAAATGACTCATGTAGGTATATCCTTATATGACCACTTACAATTCTTTATAAAATAATGTGTATGTATGGAGCAATAATGTCACACATCGAAATGAACACTTACAAAACTTTCAACAAAACCTTTCTTCAACAAAAGCATTCACAATAACCAACTGGATTGTTAACATCTTGATGTTAATAAAAGGTTCACAAACAAAGATTTTAATGCATAAATACACGATGTTTATTAAAGCTCTAAATTATAAAAGAAAAAATATGTGCAGGTGCTGGAAACCGGCCCTGGCATCAAGATCGAGAACGAAGACTACAACACCAAAATGCAGATCTTCGACTCGACGTGGAACAACTCTGGCGTGTACACACTCAAGGCTGAGAACGAGTCCGGAGTCGACGAGGCGACCGTTGAAGTTACTGTATTAGGTAAGGACAAAAAACCTATCTCAAATTACAAATTCAATATCATTATTTCATAAAATTGATCATCAATTATTCGAAATCGTCAATTAAAAAAAATATTATTATAAATAAAAATTATAGCGTCAACACACACAGAGCTACCGCAACAATAGTTTGCTTTGTCAAATGTAAGATTATTAAAGAAAAAAAAATGGAAAACATAATTTCATATCTGCCTGTGTCCATCTATAACCGCTCGTTTCCAAGTGGTTAACCCTTATGTGAAGAAATCTGATCGGAACCTGACAATTATATTCAAGTAGTGGTGGCCCCGGGGGTTGACATTCGGCCGTAATGAATTATTGCTAACAATAAAACTTCGAAGGTAGTGAAAAAACTGTTTCCAAATTTTTTTTGGGATCTATATTCCTAGTTCGCACACTGTGTACTGTATACGACAGCTTTGAAGTCGTGTGTTAGATTTCGGGGTTATAATTGCGTAAGTAGGTACTTGGCCAACTGTCATCGTACTAACTTCTAACCATGTAGATCAACGAATACATGAAGTGAGATGTATAGTCGTAACTTGGAGCTGGACAACCGTGGGCCTATCTAATAAAAAAAATAATTATATAGATATACATCTCACTGATTAAATATTTTTAATTCCAGATAAACCAGGCAAGCCTGAAGGTCCACTAGAAGTATCAGACGTCCATGCTGACCACGTGAAGCTCAAATGGAATAAACCCAAACACACTGGAGGTTTACCTCTCAGCGCCTATGTGGTGGAGAAGATGGACACACTCACTGGCAAGTGGGTGCCTGCTGGTACTGTGGAGCCGGATACCTTGGAGACTACTGTTACTGGTGAGTATCTGTTCAGAAATACACCCGAACGATATAAGAAATGATATTTCTTCTTTCTAGGAAAGTACCTTTAGCCTAGAAATTTTGAAATGTAGAGCATAGTAGCTTTCTGATCAAAAAAGGAGCTTAGCAATGGTAGAGTTGTCAACGTGGGAGTAGTATTTCTGATGCGAGCGTTGATAACCAACTGTCAACAAAGTGCTTAACATCAGCCGAATGTATGTTTACCACCTCCAGGACAGTATATGTGGTGATTCATACATCCAGTGTTACTAGCGTACATAAGCTGAAGTGAACAGCTATTATAAAATTTGCCATATCTATGCAAAATTACCACGAAATGATTACCACGGGTATATTGAAGTTATTTAAATATTCATTAATTCTTACCAGGTCTCGAGCCCGGCCACACATACCAGTTCCGCGTGAAGGCCTTAAACGAGGAAGGAGAGTCTGAACCACTAGACACAGACCACGGCACCCTAGCCAAGAATCCGTACGATGTACCAGCGCCGCCAGGCCTGCCCGACATCGTGGACTGGGACGAGAAGTCCGCCAAGCTTAAGTGGGAGCCACCGATCAGGGACAACGGGGCTCCTATCACTGGATATATTATTGAAGTCATGGATAGAGACAGAGGCGAATTTGTTAAGGTGTGTACCATTTTCAGTGCCAAAAAACTTGCTGTTATTGCGTAGAAATAGTGCATCTTTTACGCTTCTATAATGATGTATTAAGAGTAGGCAAGTAGGTTAGTTTCTGAATAACCTAGAGCTGAAACATTCCAGTTACATTTTTAAACTATTTAAAAATGCTAACTCATAAACTCTAAACTCATAGTTATGGTAAGAAGCTACGAAAGCCAAAATACATGAATATTTCGTCGCTGTGAACCGAGACGCAAGCACATCGGTATTGGTATTGGTTAAGGGTTTTGTTTCCGCATTTAGACTCAAAAATGGACCATTATGTGTTCAGATATGGCTGGCTAGTTGAGCCAGAAGCACAGAAGCCTCCTGGGGCGTTTACAGGCTTCTAGGAGCACACGTACCCGCGAGGATATTTGCCCCTTGTGTGGACGCAAGCACAATTAGTTACACTGTTGCTCCCAGCACGTGCATCTATTTACATTGCGATTGTAAATTATAATACTCTTCTTTCTTTCATTAACTAACAATAATGCTGGACATTGCAACACATTCTGAATGCACAAAAGACGAACATTTCAATGTTTGTACTTCAGATTTTAAATACCACTGTGGTTTTTTCACACTGATATTTAAAGATGCAATTACAGATAATAATAGCAGCATACAGTTAGGAGAATCTCTGTAATTTTTTATGCTAAAATATCATTTGGGTAATTAGTCCAACTTAATCACTAAATTCCTTTCATCACCAGGCCGCGGAGATCCAGGGCAATATCTGCCAAGGCACAGTCCCGAAGCTGGAGGAAGGCAACCAGTATCAGTTCCGTATCCGCGCATTGAACAAGGCCGGACAGTCCGAACCTTCGGAGAACACCAACTGGCATACTGCTAAGCCACGGTTCTGTAAGTTACCACTTATTTCTTAGAACATATGTAGTAGACACAGATATCGAGTCCAATTGTGGGTAGTAAAACAAAAAAAAAAACAAGAAATACATCGCAATTATTCACGAGTACATAACATTTAAGGAAGAAAAAAGAATATATTGGAACAATCCTAAGGGGAACATAAACGGAAAGTTTTTAACAAGTTTGCATTTATTAAATAAAATAAAAACCGTTAGTACAAAAAATTCAGGCACTTTTTGGGCAAATGTAAATAGTTCAAATAAAGCACCAAGAAAGAGCACCATAATTCATTTAAAAATAGAAACTTACTTATCTCTAGAGCCTACAGAATAAGGTTCAAATTTATTTAAATATCAGTGTAGCTAGATGCTCATTTGAAGCGGTTTATTTTCAATTAGCTATACAAGGTGCATTAGTTCAGTTACAATTTAAAGTGAGTAAGTCATCATAATATGTACTTGTCCACAGTGAAACCAAGAATCGACCGCACAAACCTCAACCCGATCACCGTCAAGGCTGGTCTGCCAGTCTCCCTGGACGTCAAAGTCTTCGGAGAGCCTCCAGCGAAGGTCACCTGGCACTTCAAGGGCGAAGAGTTACAGAACCGGGAGAACCTTGAAATCATCAATGTGGACTATAATACGAAGTTCTTGATGACCAAGAGTAAGAGAGCCAACAGTGGCAAGTATGTGATTAAAGCCAAGAACGAAGTTGGAGAGGATGAAGCTGAAGTCGAGATTACCATTCTTGGTGAGAAATCATTTCAAATCTATCTTGTAGTTTCTGTAGCACCCTGCTTTGGCTCACTTTTAAGGAAGCTTTCAGAAAGAATTTTTATCCGTAACTTTTGGCGACAAGGCTTCTTGTTTTATACCGTACACACTATCTTTATATTTATAACTCTGTTTCCTGACAAATATTCATAGAAACGATTTCTACGTCACTTTTAATCATGAATTATTTTCCGTAAAACCTTGTCCCTACAATTTTTACTCCGTTAAATATGTTCTGCAAAAAAATCTTCTCAATTTACTTAGAAAATAAATTTCCTAATATAGTTACAAAAAAAGTAATTAAACGATTGTCTGATATTTGGGTTTTATTATTGTTTTATCAGGAAAACCATCCAAACCCAACGGACCCTTAGACGTATCTGACGTCACCAAGAACGGCTGCACCCTCACGTGGAAGAAGCCGGACGATGACGGTGGTTCGCCAATCGAGTACTATGAAATTGAGAAACTGGATCCACTCACCGGTAAGTAGATTTTTATATTCACTCACGGCACGTTGTCAACTGTCTCTATACATTGTTTTAGTTTGAGAACGTTATTATAAAGTGATTGAACAGGTCGACGATATTCGTCGCTCAATTAAATTAAAAACTCCCCTTACAATAAGTTTTTAGTTTAACTAAAGATCAGGCTTACTATTAGGATGGGGTACAAGCGTTTAAAAAGCGCAGTAACTTTAAAATAAGCTAATTCCATTTTTGCGCCCATATTCTAAACAATTATTATTTTTGTTATGTAATATAAGAACTAAAGCAACAATCAAAGCACTAAAAATACCTTAAGGTCTAGTAGTTTTCTAATAAATTATATATTTTTTCAATACATCAGAGTTCTTCAAAAACAAAAAAATATTAATAATTATAATAGCTCATAGTTACAAAAACTCACATAGCAGTTATTCCTTTCTGCAGGACAATGGATCCCTTGCGGTACCGCTAAGGACTGCAAGGCGAACGTCACCGGCCTGTCGGAGGGCAAGCCATACAAGTTCAGGGTCAAGGCCGTCAACAAGGAGGGAGAGTCTGAGGAACTCGAGACTGAGAAGCCTATCATCGCTAAGAATCCCTTCGGTGAGTTAACGTAAAAATATAGTTAATGTTTAAAAATATTAGGTGCTGCGTGTATACTAATGTATTGTAGAGTCAATTTTAGAAGCAAGTCTGTTTTATAGGTTATCAAAACCTCTTGAAAACCTATCATAATCGGTCACTACATAAATATATCTCAATGCCTCAAACTCTGATTCGACGGAGAGCTGAGAAACTTCAACGTACCCAGTCATCTGAATATCGTATATCTTGCATCAAATCTTCGGCTGCGGCTTTAATTTAGACCAGTCAGAAGAAAATTGATCTCATCCAATCGAGATTGCATTAAGACAATATTCCGTATTCTGATTTATTTATCTAAGATTTAATAAATTAATTTCGACTTCCTCAGACGAGCCCGGCAAACCTGGACGTCCCGAGCCTCGCAACTGGGACAAAGACTTTGTGGAGCTTGAATGGACTCCACCCAAGAACGATGGAGGAGCACCTATTACTGGATACATCATCCAGAAGAGAGAGAAGGGTGGAAGGTGGGTGTTATAAGCTAATAAAACTCGCTTTTATTAAACCAGAACAAGAACTAGTTTGCACTTTGTGCTGTTTTTAACCCCCGATGCAAGAAGGGGTGTTAAGTTTAACGTGTGTATCTATATGTCTGTGTATCTGTCTGTGGCATCATAACTCCTCAACGAATGGACCGATTTTGAATTAGTTTTTTTTTTTTTTATCTCCATCTAACATCTACATCTATAGCTTTGTTTTTCAATGGTATTGTTACGTACCCCAGGTCATGGCAAGAGTGCCTCAAGACGTCAGGCGACCGCCCCACCGGCCGCGTGACGGACGTGGAGCCGGGCCGCGAGTATGAGTTCCGTGTGCTGGCCGTCAACAAGGCGGGCCCTGGAGAACCCTCCGACCCGAGCAAGAGTGTCATCACTAAACCTAGATTCTGTAAGCACCTCACTTTTAAATTATTTGCTCGAAGGAGTGGTTGTTCAATATTGTCTAAATGCACAACTCACTGCACTACCTGACACACAACTCTTCTTCTCGAGGTCAATTCCCGCACCTATATTAGTATGTTTCTGTTAAATTATTAGTAGCAGCATTAATTTGAATTTTGTTTGTATTACCTAGACTAAAAATACATTATTTTCCTATTTTTTTTTTGACAATAATTGTTATTGTTTGCCGAGATAAGAATTAGATAAAAACAATAGTAAAGCTATTATTAACTTGATCCTTACCCCACAGTGGCACCAAAGATCGACCGCAAGAACTTGCAAAAGAAGAAGATCAAGGTTGGTTCTCCACTCAAAATGGAGGCCGACATCACTGGTGAACCAGAACCTGTTATCACCTGGACCTTCGGTGAACAAGTTCTTAAGGTAAGAGAGAGAAGAGAAGAATAAATAAATAAAACCCTGAAACACGCTCACGGTGAGTGTCTTGTACCCAGCATATTTTTTTTTTATGGGATAAGGGGCAAACGAGCAGACGAGTCACCTGATGGTAAGCGACTACTGCCGCCATGGGCACCTGCAACTCAAGAGTCACAAGTGCGTTGCCGGCCTTTAAGGTGGGAGAATGGGAAGGGGAGGAAGGGGGGAAAAGGGAGAGTGCGGGTAGGGGGAGAAGAGGGGGAAAGAGAAGGGTTAGGGCAGTAACCTCACTCGGCGAAAAGCAATGCAAGCATTGCTTCACTGCCGGTTTTCTGTGAGGCCGTGGTATCACTCCGGTCGAGCCGAAGCGTGGCTGTCCCACAGTCGTTTATATGATCGGGCTAATATTAAGAACGACTAAACGGATATCGGAAAACAATTGAAAAGTATTTTATGGAATTATTTGTTTTTTACTATAGGCACAGGAGAGGTTGAAGATCGAAAACAAGGATTATCATACTTCATTCCTGAAGGAGAAGATGACCAGGGCTGACTCTGGCAAATACACTGTAACAGCTAAGAACGATTCTGGTACTGATACCGTAGAGGTCGAAGTTGATGTCGTCAGCAAACCGTCTAAACCCAAGGGACCACTAAAGGTTAGCTTTTACTTTTATATATATTATAATATAAATTAGGTGTCACGTTGTTTGTTCACCATGAACTCCTAAAATGATGAACCGATTTTGAAATGTTGCACAATGTGTGCAGTAACTGGTCTAAATGAGAATCTCCTTTCTTGAAGTCGGTTTGAAAACACTAATGACGCGCTACTTTTCATATACATATATCTTTTCGCTGTAGGTATCAGACGTTAAAGCCGACGGCTGCAAACTCAAATGGGAGCCTCCAGAAGATGACGGAGGTGAACCCATCGAAAACTACGTCGTGGAACGTATGGACACTGAATCTGGTAGATGGGTACCGGTCTGCACTACCAAGACGCCAGAGGCTGACGTCACGGGTCTGAACGAGGGCAAGGACTATCTGTTCAGGGTGAAAGCTGTTAATCCTGAGGGTGAAAGTGAGGCTTTGGTGACCGACACCGCTACTACAGCAAAGAATCCATACGGTTAGTTTAATATTTTTTTAACATTTTAGAAAAAAAATACTTCGACTTTGGTGGCAGCCATCTAGTCTAATGTTGCATATATTTTGGTGTCCCTTAATGTCTCGTTGGCTGTGGATTCAATTAGTTATTTAAAATTCAGTTTTGTTATGAGATATTGTAGAGTAGAGAGTCAGCTAAGAAGTATATTTCCCGGATACAATCGTCACAGTACTCTAAGATGATCTGCTATATTTAGATTTTTTTAAAGGATAATCTGCGAGACTGAATCTCTGATTAGTATCAGAGCCATCCCAAACTATCCTTATTTATTCTTGTTATGTGCCTTTTATATTATTTCGTTTCACATTTGTTTTTTAGGCGAACCCGACGCCCCTGGAAAGCCCGAATTCAAAGACTGGAGCAAGGACCACGCGGACCTGAAGTGGGAGGCGCCCAAGAACGACGGGGGCGCCCCCATCACTGCCTACATCGTGGAGAAGAAGGACAGGGACACCGGCAAGTGGGTGAAGGCTGCAGAGGTATGTAGCTGAACATTTACTGTACATATAAAAAAAAAAAAGAAAATATAGATGTATAATTAAATACTATATTACAAGAAACACTTAATTACAAGACGTTGTTATGTTTCATGCTCTCACTGTTTCTTTTAAGTGATTGAGGGTGGTGGTGCAGAGTGTTTGAGGATTAACAACGTTTTGTAATTGAGTTGTGTCATATTGTAAACAATTCAGTGTTGCAAGACTTTTTACCTTCCTTGAATCACATTTGGAGAGGAGGTCCTTACTTCCGAACGTGATGAGTAGAAGAGAACTGTATTGGAAGGATGTGCCACTTACGGCAGTGCCTGGTTTAAAACCTTAGCCGAAAACGAACAAAAAGGCATAGGCAAAGAAGAGAAGGGTCTCCTGCTTCGGCGGCTGCCCATCAACACCCGCATAGAGCTTTTCAACTACAGACGCTGCTTAAAAATATTTGCTAAGATGTCAGAGGCCTTGATGGAATAACATATCGTACAGACCATTCATATTGAATTTTTAATCATAATTATTTGGAATAATTATGATAAAGAATTCAATTTCGCAGAGTGAGAGCTAGCTATTAAATAGGAAGTGACACATTTCCTCTTTAAAAAACCTAAAGTATATTATTATCGTCTGGTTTTTATTTTAGGTACCCGGCAACAAGACCGAGGCCCGCGTGCCTGACCTCATCGAAGGCAAGACATACCAGTTCAGGGTGAAGGCTGTCAATAAGGCTGGCCCTGGCAAACCTTCCACGCCATCTGAGAACCTACTGGCTAAGGACAGGTTTGGTAAGTATGCCAAACATAAAATAGACATAAACTTTGGTTAAGCTATAATGAACACAGTAATGTACAATCCTAGAGAAGTACTTGTTTTAGTTGAAGTGATTTGCATTTGATTTATTAATTATGTTTTTAAATCCAAAATCTTTAGGTTAAAGATATATAAATATTGAAGTGAATGTTTTTTTTTTCAGCACCACCAAAGATCGACCGCACGAACATGCGCGACCTTACTATAAAGGCTGGACAGAACATCCGCCTCGACATCAAGGTCAGCGGTGAACCGCCACCGACCAAGACCTGGTTAGTATACAATTTGTAGTTCTCTTTATATTAGTCAAATATATAAAATATTTTACAGAACAAACAGTAGATAACTCGATTAATAGGGAAGTTAATGATTCAAAGAACATCCATCATTATAATTTGGAGATTCGACTTTTTTTTAACAAATTATGCTTTCTTTAACATCAAATACGAAACCATGAACGACGATAACAGAATGTGAAGCTCCTCTTATTATTTTGGTTTAGATTTTTATAATTACTCTTTAAAGAAATCACTTTTCTTCAGTAGACTTATATATGTATCCTCATGTACAAGAGAACATCGTTCAAACCAGGAGTATCCTAAATTATAATTTAGAAAACATACCTTAATTTCAGAAACAGTGTAGCCTGTGCATAATAAGAAAGTTTTTTATAAATAGGTCAGCAGTGTCACTAAACAACTTGATTAAAGTCACCATACCTACGAGTGGATGTAAACCATCATATCTATTAAATTGTACCACATCGCTTTTGACATGTTCATAAATAAAACTGTTTATAAGATGAACTAATAACGCTACGTTTTCCTGTGCAGGTTCCAGAACAAGGAGCGCCTGGCTACCCGCGAGGACTTGTCCGTAGACGTGGAGGAGTACCGGACCAAGCTGTCGGTGGTGATCGCGGCGCGCAAGCACAGCGGCACGTACGTGCTCAAGGCCGAGAACAGCAGCGGCCGCGACGAGGCCTCGCTGCAGCTCACTGTGCTCGACGTGCCCGCCAAGCCCGAGGGACCACTCAAGGTAATCCACGACTACAAGTCTTACTGCGGTTACTAGGTTAGTTTTCTGATAGTTCGTTTCCTAATTGCCTAATTCCTAATTCATCTCTAAAACGGTTTAGTTTTATGACAGTGATTCTGAAAGAGATGGTAAACCGATTCGTATTCCCTTGCACATGTACTTTGCCTCTATGCCCTGCGGTTTACGACATGGACAAGGCAGACAAGCACACGGGCCGTCGTGTGCGCAAATAATAACACGAGGGATGTCGCCTGTGAATGGCCATCCTTAATAAGTATTTTCATAGATCTTTGGCAGTTCAATCTGTGCTAATAATGTCTCTAACTACACTCATCGTGGATATATTCTAGTCTGGCCAATCCATTTTATAAAGAAATCGAATATAAGCATGAAACATTGTAAATTTTATAGAAACACCACAAAGGCGCAAATTTAATTGCCGATTTGTGGTCACTGTTCTTTGATTATAATGTGCAATAATAAACGCAGATCTCAGACGTCCACAAAGAAGGCTGTACTCTCAAGTGGAACCCGCCACTAGACGATGGAGGTGCACCACTTGACCACTACCTAGTAGAGAAACTGGACACGGAGACCGGCCGCTGGATGCCGTGCCTCAAAACAAAGGACCCGAAGGCGGAAGTGGAGAACCTAGTGCCTGGTCACGAATACAAGTTCAGAGTGTCCGCAGTTAACAACGAGGGTGTGTCGGAGCCGTTGGAGGCTGATCACTCTATCATTGCGAAGAATCCGTTCGGTAAGAGTCCTTAAAAACTTTTACTTCTCAAATTAGTTTTAATAGTAGAAATGTGGGGTTCCCGGTTCGATTCCTCTACAACGCATTGTTATAAGTTGAATCCTGTAAAGTCCTGAAATAGTTTAGGAATACCATGGAGTTTGAAACTGTGCTTGTACCAATTTATAGAATTATGGATTTAATAATTTTATTTAATTACTATTTATTTTCAACTCATCAATATAACGCCGTGTTACTGGCTGTATAAAAAAAATGAAAATTAAGAAACTGGAAATCCTGAATTTGCATTACTTAAATAAAGATAAACGGACTACGGATAAGTGTGTGACATATGGACCCCACAATAACAAATAAATTTTAATCTGTCTTCTCTCTTCCAGACGAGCCCGGCAAGCCCGGAACACCCGAGGTGGTGGATTGGGACAAGGACCACGTGGACCTCAAATGGGAGAAGCCGCTGAAGGACGGCGGCGCTCCAATCACTGGCTACATCATCGAAAAGAGAGAAAAGGGATCACCTAAGTGGGTGAAGGCTGTTGAGGTAAGCTGGAACCTCTTCCCTCTGTTACCTAAACCTCTTCGCTATAGTATATTTGACAAAAAATAAAGATATTTCTCTTGCGAACTCTCATTGGACAAATTAATACTTGTGTGATTATGTACAACTATTAATTTATTTAGTATAAAACAATATCGAAGAATGCTATACTTTTTTTATATTTAGTAAATAATATCATAGTAGTACATAGAATAAGTTACTATTAATGTCAAAACGTCACGTTATTTAGAAATTTGTACGAAAATAACAATTTTGACGTCATAGCTATCGTAAATAATTTTCTTTAATGTTTGGGTTTAGGTACATATAAAAATAATAACAAACGTGAAAATAATAACGAATGATTTTTTTTAATTCCCACATTCCCAATAATATAATAATAATTTGTTTTAAACACATGTAACTACCCAATCGTATCGAAAAAATTAACTATGCAAATAGTTATTTTTTTTATATACAACTAAATTGACAAACAGCCATTTCACTCGTAATGGTAATCGCTTCCCGATGACTATAAACGCTCAAAACGCTCTATATGGAGGTTTGGCGACCGTCGACCGTCCTCAGCCCCATTGCGCTTTACCTTGACTTCACATAGCTTTAATGTGTTGTGCAGGTCGGTCCCAACGACAATGAGAAGACAACGGTACCTAACCTAGACGAGGGTACGGAGTACGAGTTCCGCGTAAAGGCCGTCAACGAAGCCGGTCCTGGTGAACCTTCAGACGCCAGCAAATCTGTCATCTGCAAGCCCAGGAGACGTGAGTATTGACTACCATCAAAATCTGATTTAAGATGTATAATTGAAGGATGAGTTTTTTACTATATAGATAGATATCTCCAAAATATAATGACGAGCTCCCACCGTAATCTTAGTGCTTCAAGGTCGAGACTACCCAGCATAAAGCTCTTTGTAACCTGTATTATCGGCGGCGGTGATCGGAGTCGAAGGCGAGAAGACTTGACGAAAAGTACTATCTGTCGCAGTTTAACTTTTAGCCTTTTATGAAGTATATAGCCAGAGGCTTTTTCTCGGATGTCGGCTATGCCATTGCTCTTTCTCATAATTTCTTATAAAGATCCATATCGTATAGTTTTGGATATCGTTTACTTATGCCAAGCTAGCTTAGTTAAGTCTAGCTCATTCCCATGCTTGGCGCTCACAATCTCCGTTGTACAACGGACACACATTCGTAAAATTATATCCTTCTATCTTGACATGTCGTAGTCAGAACAATTCTAAGACGTACAGAATCGACAAAAAAAATTGTTCCATAAATAGCATACATAACTTTTTTTTGGAGTTAGTAGTATATTGTATTGTTTATATTACAGTGGCGCCCAAGATCGACCGTCGTAACCTCCGCCCGATCAAGGTCCGGGAGGGAGAGCCCATTTCACTCGACGTCAAAGTATCGGGAGAACCAGCTCCTGAAGTCACGTGGGCGCTGAACGGCAAGACCGTTACAAGTGGAAACGGACTGAAGCGTAAGTAGTTATTTATGATAGATTATAAAAAATTAAAATATTAAAAAGCATCTATCGAGACCGTTAAGCTGAGGGCCACCATTTTAGTATCATCCGTATCTGTAATGGTGGTCCTCAGTCTTTGGACCTCACTCTAGCTTTCCATCAGGCGGTTTGAGGTCATTCTTTTTTTTATGTATATTATAGGGGGCAAACGAGCAGACGGGTCACCGGATGGTAAGTGACCGTCACCCGTGGACACCTGCAACTCAAGAGTCACAAAAAAACAAAATTCATTACACTTATTATTGTTAGGATCGTCGTTATGAAAATACGTTTGTGGTTTATAAGCTCTTTTACATCCCGATTGAAAATAAATTCTTTCATAACATCATTACAATAAACAAGAATAGAGAGAATTTTTTTATTTTTCGAATTGGTCGCACTCGAAGTTAATTCTGTAATATTTAAGTACTTCTGAACAGTTTTATATCTGTAAACACTGTAATTCTTCACTTGAATTGAGTTTTCCCTTACCCTTGAAAATATATTAATAAAGAAATTGATTAAGTGAGTCGGCTTATCGTGAATTGTTTGCTACATAACGATGTTTTTCTATTCTAGTGGTAGATGTACCATACTTAAGCAAGTACCAACACGCAAGCCCACGCCGCAAGGACTCGGGCACATACAAGATTCAGGCCGTCAACAAGTATGGACAAGACACCGCTGAACTCGAAATCATTGTAACTTGTAAGTACTACCTTACTTTTAAGTAGAGGCATCATAGCTTTACCTAATCTGAAAGGGATATAACATAACGCCTCGTCAAAAGGACCTTTCTGAAGGTAATGAATATAAGTGTATAATAACTGCGATTCTATGGATTAAATACATACCGACATATCACAGTATAAGCAGGCCAAGCCCACTCCGCAGTGTAGGTATAAAGCTACACTATACTACTATAAGTACACGGCGGGTCGACTAAAGGTGCCAAGAAAAAAAAAAGTAAAGTAAAGTAAAATTCAGTGTAATAAAAGACAACCCTAAGGTCGCGACGTCGCTGCATCGTCAGAACAGATAAGAGTTACGCGATAGAAAGAGAGAGCAACTTCTAGGTGAATATAACTGTAGATAATTAGCACTGTGCGACCTGAATTGCGACTTTATTGTGTCGGAACAAGAGTCACAATTTGTTTAAATGATTTGGCGGAGTGGGACTTCTGTACCTGTACTATTGTGTAATCTGTGGTATAAGCGGAGATTGTTAAAAACTTTCATCCATGAACTCATCTCAACAATCCATTTAGCTCCTTTATTAGGCCATATTCGTAAAACATCTTATTACTAATTTCTTTCCAAAGTTACATAAAGGTGCATCAATAACTAAACTCGTCAAATTTTCTTCCAGCGAAACCCGAAAAGCCCGAGGGCCCATTAGAAGTATCAGACATTCACAAGGATGGCTGCAAGCTAAACTGGAAGCGTCCCAAGGACGATGGAGGAGAACCCATCGAAGCTTACCTCGTGGAGAAGTATGACCCCGAAACTGGCACTTGGCTGCCTGTGGGCAAGACTCACGGAAACGTGCCCGAAATGGAGGTGAGTTATGATTTTCCTAGTCTCTAGGGAAAGCTCGGCAGCAACAACCCAAAAATTATAATAAGTCCGTGGTACCTTCTCTTTTTCTATAACCTATACCTTCCTTTTCTCTTGTCCTACACTATGCGAAAGATGTGAATTCATAACATTTCATTCGTCAAATAAACTTCTACTAAATTCGTTGCGGAATTCAAGACAGTTTCACTTTTCCTGGGATCGCTGAACGGGTTTTTGTCGGTCACTGTCTTTGATCCTGATGTACAGGAGTCCACAGCAGCTGGAATAGGAGATTGGTCTTATTTGTGTCTTCACCTCTGCATCCAACTTTTCACCCATTGCCATAAGTCGTAATAAAAAATGTTGTCTTTATATTTTATAACCATGAGTTCTTTTAAGTAAATAAACTATATTTTTTAAATTCTGTGATAGGTGGACGGTTTGATCCCTGGACACGAGTACAAGTTCCGTGTGAAAGCTATCAACAAGGAAGGCGAATCTGAACCGTTGGAGACCTTCGGCTCCATTATCGCCAAAGATCCATTCAGTAAGTTAATCTTATCTTTCTATCTAGTAAGCATTATTTCATTTAACTAAACGTTTCTGGTAGACGTATTCATTGTTATTTTTATCTTAAAGTATTCATTACACAATGTTTTGGTATATATCATACTATATATCTAAGTCTGTCGGTGCTTTAATCTGTTTGAAAGTCCAAAATGTGATTTTCGTTAAATGATTATTATTGTAACAAGTATGGTAGATAAGTATAACCTTCTTGCAAGGACGTTATACTTATCTGAGGATCGCTACGGTCACTCATTGTAGGCTTCCGCAGGAGTAAGGGCACGATATATTATGACACACAGAACCGTTCCTAGTTTTCTACTCTCTTTTACAGCAAACAATAATAACGATGAAAATTGGCCATATCAAATGGTAGGCTCCGTAGACGTCACTTTGACGTTTGTGTGTCGTATCACAACTGTACTCAGGGCTTATATGCGACATACTGATATAAAAACTAAATTTGTTAGTATTTTTCTTGATCCGTACTAAAAATAACTTTATTTACAGCCATACCAGATGCACCTGGTACTCCAGTCCCAGACGACTGGTCAGCCAGCCACGTGGACCTCAAATGGGAGCCTCCACTATCAGACGGCGGGTCACCCATCATTGGCTACATCATCGAGAAGAAAGACAAGTATAGCCCACTCTGGGAGAAGGCCGTGGAGACGCACACTCCTACACCCACTGCTACGGTCAATGGGTACGTATATTATTATGCATCTACTCCAATACTTACTTAAAATAACTGATTTCGCCTGTATCAGGAAAAGTAACATCTCAAAGTACATTATACGCAAACATACGTGTTTAATAATCTTTAGACACTGAGTTATTATTACTAGCGTATAGAGTAGACACCGCGAAGAAAAAGTTTGTAACGTGAACTGCGGCCCCTGCACCGCAGTGCAAACAAATCTTTGTAGCAGTTCTTTGGGCAACCCGCGTAAATGCCATGAAAATCACGACGCTTAGGACCTTATGCTCGCGAGAAAACTACAACTCAAAAACGATCGAGCGCTGCTTGTTAATACTGTAGGGTTTGACTACAAGTTATTGTTTTAGCGCTGCAGCGCTTTTTAGTTTTAATTCAAATCCAAACGGAACATATATTTTGTTCTGAATGGCTTCTCTAGTACATAATATCTCGATGTCTTTAAATCAAATTAAAAGTGAACGATTTGGCAATGGCTAGACGTGATATCACAAAAAATGTAGGTACACAGTTTATAAATAACCAACAAACAACAAACCAACATAAACTATGCTTAAATGCATCTTATACATAGTGTAGCTTCATGTTTATCTAATCTAATTATGGTGAATATTAATTTTGCAATAGAGTGATTGGCCTCAACTTAATTATGGTTTCAGGCAACGATGACCACCTGAAGTTTATTATTATCGCTTCTCTCTCAGAAATATCGAAAAAATTTACCGATGTAAGATGTGATACTTCGATGCACCCCTGCTCTTTAACCCTGCATCCACAAACCTTTATTCGAAATTTAAGGATCGGACCAGGACCCAGATCACTTCATTAGTAGTATTTCCTGTTGAAGCTTATTTATTATTACCTTTTAATTCTTTGTACTAATATGGTTAATATTGTTTCCCAGGTTAATCGAAGGAAATGAGTACCAGTTCCGCGTGATCGCGATCAACAAGGCTGGTCAGAGCAAACCTTCGGAAGCTAGCAAGAACTTCCTGGCTAAGCCACGCTTCCTGGCGCCTAAGATCGATAGGAGACACCTGAGAGATGTCACCTTGTCTGCTGGATCCACTCTGAAGCTGGAGGCGGCAATCACTGGAGAACCGGCTCCTGCTGTGGAATGGAGGTAGGTTTATCCTCAATGTCATTTTAATCTAAAGTTGCTACTCATGAATCAATTGTATAAATACTTTGTTATCCCTATGTCTTGGAGAATTTACAAACATGCAATTAACGAAAATAAATAACACTCGGATTATTTACATAAATAGTTCTCCCATATAGGACTCGGACCCATAATACTCGACGTAGTTGTAGTTGACTACTGAAACGACAGTGCAAGTTACAATGTAATATAGCCATAACATAATAATATAGTCTTACATGATCTATCTGCTAGATATAATTGCACCATGTCTAAAATATATCAGTTTCCTAGGAGAGTACTAGGCCTCTTGTTCTACCCGAAGCATATTTAAGATCCAGCCAAATACTCAAGTACCTTTTCCCCGTCCAGATACCAGAACATGCCTCTACGACCATCGAAGGCGGTGACAATTGACAACCCGGAGTACTTCACCAAGCTGGTGATCCGTCCGGTGAGACGCGACGACTCTGGTGAATACACCGTCTCCGCCGTCAACTCCAGCGGCAAGGACACCGTCACTATCAACGTTGTGGTCACCGACAAGCCGCTCAAGCCTGAAGGACCACTACAGGTCTGTTAACACATAAATATGATGAATCCCTTTTTCGACGCCGTTGTTTTGCTTTTCTTTCTGATTTACGTAGCAAAACTCAGTGGTTTTCATAATGAATTCTATTAAATAGACACAAATTCATTTATTTCACACCAAATGTAGTACAAAACTTGTCTAAATTAATGTTAGTTTCGTCTATTTACTGATGCACAGCATGTGAAATGTCAGGCTAGATACTACAATAATGATAATTATTAATAATACATTAATAAAATGTTGTCATTTAACAGTAGTAAAATTACAACAATAATAAAACAATTACAGTGAATACAGTGACAATTTGATATCAATACAACTAAACAAAGAGGTCATCTATTGAGTACAATGACTTTTCTAAAAATCATTGTCTTAATTTAATATTGAATTTTGTTATTAGTGTCTTTAATATTTAGAATAAGGATCATACTTTCTTATATTAGTTAACAAAACGAAGAAGAATAATAGCTTTTAAAAAGTTTATTATTTAAGGAGCGTAAAACCAAATTTAGAAATTTTAGTTTACTCGGCCTAGTATTTGCAGTGCACCGTAACAAAGAATTACTATCACTACATCACTATTTGCATAGCGCTCTGGACTCGGATAAGGACGAAGTGTCTTCCTCGGCCGAATCCTAATTTGTAAAGAAAATAACTTTTCAATAGTATTTTAATTTGTAATAGTTTTGTGTGATATATTATCTTTATAACATGCACACCATAACCTCATACATCTGTTGATCCTCAGATCTCAGACGTCCACAAAGAAGGCGCAACCCTTAAATGGAAGCGTCCCAAAGACGACGGCGGCGCTCCCATCGAGTACTACCAGATCGACAAGCTGGACACGGAGACCGGATGCTGGGTGCCGTGTGCTAGATCTGATGAACCTAGTAAGTCTTACTTCTGAACAATGATCCCGCTGCTAGACCTGTGTCTTGACCTCTGATTAGTATGAGAACGGCACAGTAATGGACCATCTCTATGACTTAGATTGCATTCACTGATTTCAAAAACCTAAATCTGCCATGTATAAACGTTTCCTCACGATATTTGCCTACATCCTTTAATGACGAAGTTATTATTAAATCGTACTTAAGCATACGATGTTATTGGTATAAATAGATAAGTATACTCTTTTATTGGTTGTGGTTGTTTCACGAATTGATGGGTACTCAGGGTTACCTGCCTTCTATTCTATATTTTATGTTCCATTCATTATATGACTTTCATTTTTCTAGAATGCGATGTTACCGGCTTGACGCCCGGCAAAGAGTACAAATTCCGTGTATCTGCTGTCAACTCGGAGGGCGAGTCTGAACCGCTCGTTTCCGAAGAATCTATTGTCGCCAAGAATCCGTTCGATGAGCCTGGTAAGATTACTTATAAATGTTCTATATAAAGAAATCTAACATATGTCATTACTTGTTTATTTTAAACTTCATGCACATTTGTACAAGGGCGGACTTACTGCCCAGGGCATTCTCTACTTATCAACCTCAGAGTGTCAAGTGGGTTTCACTCAATGTTGAAACTTCATTTATCAAGCTCTTGTAATTGCATTTGTTTGTAAATTTATTTATGGTGATGTGTATTTGGAATTTGTGTAATCCTCCTTTATAACTAATCGTCTATCTCTTCCCCAGGTGCACCAGGCACGCCAAGCGTAACAGACTGGGATAAGGACCACGTAGACCTCAAGTGGACCCCACCGAAAACCGACGGAGGTGCTCCCATCGAGGCCTATATTGTGGAGAAGAAGGACAAGTTCGGCAACTGGGAGAAGGCGCTCGAAGTTCCCGCGAATAAGACCAACTGCACTGTTCCTGATCTCATCGAAGGACAGACTTATGAGTTCAGGTCGGTAATTAAAATGACCAGGTGCTAAGCATAGTGTGGACTCTACATTAATTCCAGTCTGGGTGGTGTGGGGTACTGTCACTTCCCCCTAACCTGTCAATTAAGTTAGCAAAGAAGCATACGGCTTGTCTGATGTCTGATGATGAGTGTATACCGGTGCCTATAAACACTCGTAATAAAAGCGTTGTCCCTTGTGCCTTTTGCTCTATGATGACCATGTATGTAATTTAACATCACGCTCGTCATCACCTTCCCAATAATATAAATAATAGTTTAGAAAAACCAACAGCGACCCAAAAGAAAGTAAAAAAAATAGTTTTCGTAACCACCTCCTGGCTCCATCATAGATTCGTCAAAACAAATCATATGAGCCCAAACTGGACGTGTTTACTAGTAGCCATTGAAGAGTTCCACTATCCACTACTGGCTCCATCGTCAGATCAGTTCTAAATTATAATATAAGCAATGTAACCAGAAATTTGTAAAAAACATTTTGAAAAAGAGTCCTTGGAGTTTCTTGTCTGTTCTTCTCCTTAGGATCTACGTATTGGAACAGGCAACTAGCTTCACGACTGACTTAGTCTGACTGACTTCTACTCCTGACAATTCAAAAATACCTATTATTGGTTTAATTGAAATAAATTGTTTTGATTTGATTTGATAGTATTGTTTTCTAAACTACATATAAGTACATATAACTACATAATTTGTTTAGATAGTTAATAAAAGATAATTATTCGGGGTTACCCAATCTCCCTTTTACAGAGAAGAGAGATTGGGAAAGGGAGACAAGTAAGTAGATACTTACAACTGTTGTCTCTGTATTCACTCCCTTTCTGCTCATGCCACCTCTACACATACGGAACTATTTTGATATGTAATCAGATATTATTACCCAGAAAACTTAACGTTGGTTTTTTTTTAGGGTCCGCGCCGTTAACAAGGCTGGTCCAGGTGAACCTAGTGAGAGCACGCATCCAATTGTTGCCAAGCCCAGGAACTTGGCGCCTAAGATCGACAGGACTAACTTGATCGATATCAAGATCAAGGTTGGACAGAAGTTCGGATTCGATGTCAAGGTAAGGAACTGATTAAAATTAAAAATAAAAACAAAACTACTAATTATATACAGGTGTGTAAATAAAAATTTACCACACACTGTAACACCTTGTATATGTATACTGGGTCGTAGTCGTTTCATTTAATAAAAATAATGCACCCTGTCTTAAAAAGTTGTGTAATACATAAATATGTGGCAAAGCAATTATATACTTTTGTTTACTCTGTATAAACCTTATTATGTCTATAATTAAAGTATTACATATCTTCAATCTTTTATAGTGATAGCCACATAAATTTTTCTACCTATATAAAATAATAAATACGTATTGAAATTTTCTTTATGCTTACTTGAAAAGATGGCATTGGAAGTGTAGGTAAATGACCCTCTAAAATATGTTTAAAAACTTGCAAACAAAAACTATATCCTATAATATCCTATCAGGTTACCGGAGAACCGATGCCAGAAACAAAATGGTTCCTTGCAAAGAAGGAAGTCAAGAGCGCCGGCGATGTTAAAGTCCAGCATTCAGATTACAACACGAAGCTGAACTGTAAGACTGCCCGGCGAGCAGACAGCGGCAGATACACCATCACGGCGGAGAACGTCAATGGCAAGGACGTGGCAGAGGTTGAGGTCATCGTGCTTGATGTGCCCAGTCCGCCTGGAGGCCCACTCAAGGTACTTAGTACTTGAGTATATTAATTAACTTTCGCCCGCTGTTGTAAATTTTACCCGTTTTTGCAACATTTTTCATTGATGCTCTGCTCCTATTGGTCGTAGCGTAATATTATATAGCATATAGTCTTCCTCGGTAAATGGGCTATCCAACACTAAACTCTCTTCAGCTTTATAATATTAGTATAGATTATTAATGGCTCAGTTCCCAATCTACATTTTATAGATTGTACAGTATTGAACATTTTTTAACAATAATTTCAACTTCTAAGGTCTCCGATGTCCACGCCAACGGTGCCAAACTATCCTGGAACCCACCAGCTGATGATGGCGGCCAGCCTATCGACAAGTACATCGTGGAGCGCATGGACGAGGCCACGGGACGATGGGTCAACGCTGGCGAGACCGATGGACCACAGACCAGCCTCGCGGTCGATGGTCTCCAGCCCGGGCACAAATACAAGTTCAGAGTCCGAGCTGTTAATAGGTAAGGTTAAAGAATAGCAGATCACTAATTTTGATTTTGTTTAAATTATATCAATTTCAATATAATTTGATCCTTATTTTTTGTTCTTTCCCAGGCAAGGTAAATCTGAGCCCCTTACCACGCCACATGCTACTGAAGCCAAGAATCCGTTCGACGTCGCTGGCAAGCCTGGAACACCTAAAATCAAGGACTTTGACCGAGACTTTGTCGAGCTTGAATGGACCAGGCCACAAACCGACGGTGGTGCCCCCATTACCGGCTACGTCATTGAAAAGAAGGATAGATTCGCACCTGACTGGGAAGAGTGCGCCACTGTTGAGGGTGATGTTACTACTGGCAAAGTACCTGATCTGATCGAAGGAAACACGTATGAGTTCCGTGTCCGTGCGGTTAACAAGGCTGGCAAGGGTGAGCCTAGTGATGGCACTGCGCCACATTTGGCTAGACCCAAAAATCTTGCCCCGAAGATTGACAGGAACTTCATGTTTGATATCAAGATCAAGGTTGGACAGAACTTCGATTTGGATGTGCCAGTCGCCGGTGAACCAACTCCGACCAAGGAATGGTTCCTTGGTGATAATCTGGTCATGAACAATGATAGAATCAAAGTTGTCTCTGACAGTCATAGCACAAAGATTCGCGTTATTGACGCCAAGAGGGCTGACTCAGGAACCTATACACTTAAAGCTAGGAATATCAATGGAACCGACTCAGCTACAGTCAAGATTACAGTCATGGATGTACCTCTGCCTCCTGAAGGACCACTCAAGGCTGATGATATCACCAGGTCTGGCTGTACTCTTCGCTGGAGGCCACCTAAAGATGACGGTGGCTGCGAAATCACTCACTACGTTGTTGAAAAGATGGACCAAGAAAATATGAGATGGATTCCTGCTGGTGAAGTTCAAGCTACATCTATCAGGATTGACCATCTTATTGAAGGTCATGATTACAACTTCCGCGTCAAAGCTGTAAATAAACTTGGTGAATCTACACCATTGACTGGTCGTGAACCAATTACCGCCAAGGATCCTTATGGTACACCAGACAAACCTGGAACTCCCGTCGTCAAGGACTGGGACAAAGATCATATGGACTTGGCATGGGTACCGCCAAAGAAGGATGGTGGATCTCCAATAACTGGATACATTGTAGAAGCTAAGAAGAAATACGGTCCTTGGGAAGTGGCTGCAACCGTCCCTGGAAACCAGACCACAGCAACTGTACCTGGCCTTACTGAAGGCGAGGAATACGAGTTCAGAATTATTGCAGTCAATAAGGCTGGTAATGGAGAACCTAGCGATGCTTCCACTCCTCAAGTGGCTAAAGCCAGATTCTGCGCACCACACTTTGACAAGATGCTGTTAGCTGACAAGACTGTTAAAGCAGGACAGAGGATTCAATACGAAATACCAATGGAAGCTTCTCCTAAGCCTACAGTAGAATGGCAGATCAATGGAAAGGTTGTACAACCTTCAGACAGAATTGATATCCAGCTGCTCCACAACAGGGTCATATTAGACATTCCATTCTCCGTCAGAGCTGATGGAGGCGTTTATAAACTAACCCTGAAAAATGACCTCGGAGTATGCTCAGCGTCAGCTCAAGTCACTGTGTTGGATAGACCTTCAAGGCCGGAGAAACCATTAGTTGTATCTGACATCACTAAAGAGTCATGCTCTTTATCATGGAAGGTACCTTTGGACGATGGTGGATCACCAATTCTCCACTACGTTATCGAGAAAATGGATCTTTCCCGAGGAACCTGGGCCGACGCTGGTATGAGTACGTACCTATCCCACAATGTTACAAGGCTAATCCACATGAAAGAATACCTCTTCAGGGTCAGTGCTGTCAATGCTATTGGACAATCAGAACCTCTTGAACTTGATCGTGCTATTATAGCCAAGAATGAGTTTGATGAGCCATCAGCACCTGGCAAACCGAAGGCAACCGACTGGAGTAAAAACCATGTGGATCTGGAATGGGCTCCGCCTAAATCAGATGGTGGTGCTCCCATCACTGGTTATATCGTACAAAAGAAAGAGAAGGGCAGCCCATACTGGGTCAACGCTGCTCATGTGCCTCCTGGTAAGAATAAGGCTACAGTACCTGACCTCACTGAAGGTCAAGATTACGAATTCCGTGTCATCGCTGTCAACCAAGCTGGTCAGTCGGAGCCAAGCGAACCTTCTGACGTCATCACTGCTAAAGACCGCTTTGTGGCGCCAAAGATTATCACACCTCTAAAAGAGATTCGCATCAAGGCTGGTCTCATTTTCCACTTAGACGTAGACTTTATTGGAGAACCTATTCCTGAAGTTACGTGGACATGTGATGGAAAACCAGTGGTTGCTAGTGAGAGAACCACTGTCACATCTGTTGGTCATCATACTATTGTCCACACTGTCAATTGCAAGAGGTCAGACGCTGGCAAATACAACTTGAAGCTGAAGAACGATTCTGGCACTGATGAAGGCAGCTTTGAACTGATAGTCTTAGATGTACCTGGAGCTCCTGAACCTCCATTCACCTACGAAGAGATTACTGCACAATCTGTCACACTGTCTTGGAAACCACCTAAAGATAACGGTGGCAGTGAATTGACTGCTTACGTCATTGAAAAGAGAGACCTAACTCATGGTGGTGGATGGGTACCAGCTGTTACATACATTAACCCTAAGTATAACCACGCCACTGTACCAAGATTAACCGAAGGTACTAAGTATGAGTTCAGAGTTTTCGCTGAGAATCTTCAAGGACGTTCAGAGCCTTTGGTTACAGATAAGCCTATTGTGGCGAAGAACCAGTACACAGTTCCTGGTAAACCTGGAAAGCCAGAGCTTGTTTCCGCAGACAAGGATCACATTAAAGTCAGATGGTCATCACCTATCTCCAACGGAGGATCCAATATTCTTGGATACGACGTTGAAAGAAGGGATAAGGCTACTGGCCGCTGGATTAAACTGAACAAGGATCCAATTAAGTTCAACGAGTACAATGACGACAGAGTACAGGAAGGTCATCAATATGAATACAGAGTGTCGGCAGTCAATGCTGCTGGACCTGGTCAACCTTCTGATCCATCCAACGTCTTGATTGCTAAACCAATGAAGGAGAAACCTAAGCTCAGCTTAGACCATCTCATTGGCAGGAAAATCAAGGTTCGCGCCGGAGAACCAATCAATATTAACATTCCAATCACTGGAGCACCTACTCCAACTATCACTTGGACCAAGGGAACCGTACGCTTGGCACCATCACACAGGCTTTCTACTGAAACCAAGAATGATGAAACTAAACTCTGCATCGAGAAGTCAGTTAGGGAAGATGCTGGTAAGTACACTATCACAGCATCTAATGAACACGGAAAAGATTCTGCTGACATTGAAGTCATTGTTGTTGACAAACCAGGAATGCCTAAAGGGCCTCTATTATGCCAACCTGTCACTCATGATGCTATTAGCCTTAGCTGGCAGCCACCTACTGATGACGGTGGTTCAGAGATTACAGGTTACGTTGTCGAAGTGGCCGAATTCGGAGTCAACGACTGGAGAACTGTCGCTGGATTCTGTCCAAAATGCTCCTTCACTGTCAAGAACCTTACTGAAGGTAAGAAATACGTGTTTAGGGTACGTGCTGAAAACTTATACGGAGTATCAGATCCGTTGGAGAGCAAGCCCACTATTGCAAAATCACCGTTCGACCCACCAGATGCGCCAGAAACACCAAATATCACTGGATACAGCTCCAACAGCTGTTCTCTCGAATGGCAACCTCCAGCGAACTGCGGAGGCAAACCTATTACTGGATATATTGTTGAAAAGAGAGAACGTGGAGGTGATTGGGTCAAAGTTAACAACTACCCTACGCCAAACACCTGCTACACAGTATCTGACCTCCGAGAGGGTAACAAATATGAATTCCGTGTCATTGCAGTCAATGAAGCTGGACCCGGCAAGCCAAGTAAACCGACTGAACCAATTACTGCCCAGACACAACGACTTAAACCTAGCCCACCAGAAGCACCTAAGCCTGACAGAGTTACAAAAGACTCCGTTACATTGTCTTGGAGGCCACCAAAGAGTGACGGTGGAGCCAAAATCAAGGGTTACATCATCCAACAGAAGGGTAAGGGTGACAAAGACTGGAAGGATGTCAATGATGTACCTATTCCAAGCTTGGTACATACTGTACCGAAACTTACAGAGGGAGCTGACTACCAATTCAGGGTCATCGCAGTTAATGATGTTGGTAGATCCGATCCTAGCAAACCAACCAGTGACATTACTATTGCTGAACAGCCAAACAAACCTTGTATGGATCTTGGAGGAGTCAGAGACATCACTGTACGGGCTGGAGAAGACTTCTCCATTCACGTCCCATACACTGGCTTCCCACAACCAACAGCTTCATGGTTTGCGGACGATAACCTCCTTGATGTTGAAGGTGATTCTAGAATATTCCAGAAGATCACACCAGATTCGGCGTCACTCGTTGTCAAAAATGCCAAGAGATCAGACGGAGGACAGTACCGCTTACAGCTACGCAATCCTTCAGGATACGACACAGCTACAATTAACGTTCGTGTACTCGACAGACCTGGTAAACCAGAGAACCTTCGTGCTGATGAATTCGAAGGTGAAGCCCTCACATTATACTGGAACCCACCCAAAGACAACGGTGGCGGTGACATCACGAACTATGTTGTTGAGAAACGTGAATCCAGGACTGGTAACTGGACTAAGGTATCTGGCTATGTCACGACTCCGTTCTTACGCGTAAAGAATTTGACAGTAGGCAAGGACTATGAATTCAGGGTAATGGCCGAGAACCAATATGGTCAATCAGACCCTGTTCAGACCACAGAGCCAATCAAAGCCAGACATCCATTCGATCCTCCAGGTCCACCTGGCGCGCCAAGGTCTGTGGAGACTACGGAATCTTCCATCACAATCACTTGGACCAAACCACGTCACGATGGTGGATCACCTATCACTGGTTACGTTGTTGAAAAGAGACTTATCACTGAAGATAAATGGACCAAAGCATCCCATGCTCACATTCCAGACACTACATTTAAAGTAACTGGTTTAATCGAGAACCATGATTACGAATTCCGTGTGGCTGCCATCAATGCGGCCGGACAAGGAAGCTACTCGGCGAGCTCTGATGCTATCAGAGCTCGTGCTCCTCCAAACTCTCCGAAGATTACTTCGGACCTCAGCCTCAGAGATATCACTGTTATTGCTGGAGAGGAGATCAAGATTACTGTACCTTTCACTGGAAACCCGAGACCGAAGGTGAGTTAACATTAATTTAAATATATATGAAATTTAAAAAATATTTAGGCGGTCAAGTTTAGAAGGAAACGTCTTTGATTAAATATATACATACATATTTAAGTATTCTATAATTACCGAAGTACCATTTTCCAGGATCTTAAAAAAATATGTTTTAATCATTACCATATAGTTCCCCGTAGACCCGTTAAATTTTACTTAACCCGTGTCATCTATTACTATGTTAGTGCCTGAGTTGCCGAGGATGACACATGTTTTCCCCGTAAATTCATTTTTTTTTCTACTTATCACAGGTTTCGTGGATAATAAACAATGATGAAGTATTCCCGGACAACCGCATACGTTTCGTGACGTCAGACGTTGATACAGTATTCCACAACTCTTCCGCTAAACGGTCCGATACTGGCTCTTACACCATTCAGCTGGTTAACAGCGAAGGATCTGACAGTGCCACTTGCAGGGTAAGAAATAAATCAATATCTAGTTTATTTGTTTATAAGTTTGGATCGGAAAATTGCAAGTCGGGGTTAACGAAGTGCGTGTTTATCGCCATCCGTAATAATGTATATTTCAATAGATTGCTCTGATTCTGAAGATTACCCTACACATGCACATAAACTCTAAATCGGCAAGGTAGAGTTTTTTATAACATCTTGACTTGTGTCTCTAAGATCGACTTGGAAACTGCACACAATTTTTTTTTAAGTTATACAGCGGTTAATAAATTTACTAAATCTATCTCAGGTTCTAGTAGTAGACAGGCCTTCACCGCCAATGGGACCTTTGGACGTATACGACATCACACCAGACACGTGCACGCTCTCATGGAAACCACCGCTGGACGATGGTGGCTCGCCCATCACCAACTATGTTGTTGAGAAGAATGACGGTGGAGTAAGTATACCATCATCAATTTTGACTACACGGATAGATTCCCATATAGGATAAAAAATGTGTGATCCATAAACAGTTGTCCCGAGTCTGGGTGTTAGCCACAACCACACCACTATTTAATTGCTATAAACTATCAAATCTACTAAATAATAGTAACTGCGATGTTGTTCGTACTTCGATCAGCACTTAAACGACCGTTAATAAACTTATAATACACGGATGGCCTTTTTGTCACCCCACCATTACCCGCCATTTGTAAGACGGACCAATAGCATGTCGTCACCGGTATAGCTAGTCATAACAATGTCAATATGAGTTTTTGGATGGGTGTGTTCGTTGTTTGAATGTTTGTAAAGTACCCTGAAAATCATTCCAACAGCGGTATGTCTTAAAAAAAAATTATTAGGATTATTTAACAGTGCTCATAAAATAAAGTGTTATTATAAGACTTTGGAAAATTTGCTCCCATATCATATTCAAGTTTCTTGACGATATGACGATAACAAAAAAATTTATGACGTCAATAGTTGTTATTTCTTACAAGTTTTTACCGAACATATCGTTGTGGCGTTTAATAAAAAGAAATTAATTTGTTTTAACCCGAAGCTACCGCTACATTTTAACCTGTTCCTATTTATTCAGGTATGGAGCAAGATCTCGTCATTCGTACGCAACTGCCACTACAACGTTATGGGTCTGGAACCGAACCGCAAGTACACGTTCCGTGTGCGCGCTGAAAACCAATATGGAGTTTCAGAACCTTTGACTATGGATGATTCCATCACTGCTAAGGTATGTCACTAACAATACTTGTTATTTGTAAAAGTTGATATACACTATTCACTTCAATTCAATAGCTACCAGGCTTGCCTTAAGTTTTTATCTGAGCCTGTAAACTCAGCCTGTTTCTGTACTCAAGAAGGTTTAATAAATTTATTCAATTAATGTTTTTTGGTTGAGAGTCCTCTTTTGTTTTTTTCCGTAATTTGAGTTCTGACATCACTCAATGATTTACTGTTAAAAATGTTACAAGATTGTTTTGCAACCTTAGGGATGACAAGTTATAATGACATGACAAAACACGAAAGAGTATGGCTATTTAGACGATGGCTTCCATGCCACTTTAAGAACTGTCCGAATTCGGATGTAGTGTTAAGTTGTGAGGAGTATTGTCTAAGACGAAGTGATTTGAACGTTAAGAATGAGCTATAAAACTCAAACCGTATAAAGAGTTAGTGAGAGGTAAGGGAAGAGGAAGTTAATAAGATATCTCAAAACATTTCTGTGAAGCCCAACGTGCCTAAAGAAGTTAAAATTCTTTAAGGCAAAAGCATTGAACGCGCGTGACCGTCACGTTCAGATACATATGTGTGTGTGTGTGTATCACTAATAGTATAAAACAAAGTCCACCGCCACATCTGTCTGTCTGTTCGCGATAAACTGAAAAAGTACTGCATGGATCATCATGCAGTTTTCACTAATAGACGATGAGGAAGGTTTAGGTGTATAATTTGTTAAGATTTTGTGTAAATTGATTGAAATATGTTGATGATTGTTGCTAGTATAAATATAAGTTGTGTTTTCACTTCTGACGTGCAGTCCTACGACTGGCAGTTTTTTTTGTTTTCTATGAGATATGAGAACATAAGTTTCAGTTTCAGATAGCTTTATAAAGAAACACACCTACATCTTTTATCAGTGGTGACTACCATACTCGTCTTATTTGTGTTTCAGTTCCCATTCACGATCCCGGACCCGCCAGGCGTGCCTCGTGACCGATTGGGACGGTTCCACGGCCACTCTCATCTGGGACAGGCCGAGGTCGGACGGCGGCGCTCGCATCCAAGGATACAAAGTCGAGTTCAGAGATGTACAAGACGGCATTTGGAACAGCGCCGATTATCTCGTCAAAGAGTGTACTTACCAGGTAAGATCTGATTGTTAATTATAAAGAAAAAAACATATTACATCATATAGCTATACTTACTTAAAAGCAATATTAAAAAGGTAAAAATTTTAAAAAAATATAATGAAATAAATGTCACAAGCGTTTGGTTTAGTTGGAAGAATTAACAAAAATGTTAGTGATATGTGATGGTATCGGTAGACTTATTTAAAACTAAAAAAATAATGTGTGTTATGCATAATATATAATTATGTATTTTGTAATGTCATTTTATTACTGTTATATCTACTAGGTTAACCTACAATAGTAGTTTTATAAAAGTTCAATTTCTGTACGCAAAGATCGTTGTATGTATGTCCTAGGCGTACAACCTGGTGGCGGGCCACGAGTACGAGTTCCGCGTGCGCGCGAAGAACGCGGCGGGCTGGAGCAAGTACTCGGGCAGCTCGCAGCGCTTCAAGGTGCGCGCGCGCACCGCAGCCGCCCGCGCCGCCGCGCGCGCCGCGCGTGTTGCGCGTGGGCAAGAACTACGTCGACCTGTCCTGGGACCCGCCCGCCAGCGATGGAGGTACTGCTTGTCATTGTGTCATTAACAATAACATTCGATATAAAAATGCATTATTCTTTAATAAATGTTCTTCCCCTTATGTACCATTGGACAGAATCTTTCTTGTTCATTTAAATCCTGTTCGCAATCGCAAAAAAAAAATGTCTAAACGATTTTTTTTTAACAAATAGTTGTACTT
Source organism: Euplagia quadripunctaria (assembly GCA_963859945.1). NCBI lineage: Eukaryota > Metazoa > Arthropoda > Insecta > Lepidoptera > Erebidae > Euplagia > Euplagia quadripunctaria. The sequence goes on along the minus strand of OY982584.1, from coordinate 6,171,734 downwards.
TTACCAAAAATATCATTCTGTAGTGTTACAAGCCGGGTTTAGATATGTCCACCAATTTGTTACGACATAAACACTATTTAAATAATTCATAATAAATACAATAATCACGGTTAACAATAATTGTCACTGATATTCACTTGCACTCTTCGCTATTCTTCACATTGTTACTCGCCGAGAGCAAAACTAGACATAAATTCAAACCGCAATGCGACTTCTTTATAATAATATATCTATGAAAGTTATCTCTTGGAGTTCGTGAACATTCCCGAAATATCTCTTAAAAATTATCATGCAATGCTTAATTCGTAAAATTGCACTATTCCTTTCTCGAACAACATGTTAGTTCCGTCATTCGTTAACAGAAAGCGCCAAGCGTCTCAATTTTTATGATCGGAAACATATATTAGTTCCACTGCTCGTTAATAGATGGCGCTCGCGTGTCGATTTTAGGCTTCCGCGACAGTGGCATCAAAGAAAACAGTGTACAATGTATGTTTTTTGTGATTTTGCCTATACATACTTTATTTTCAGAATAATATTTGGAATATCTCTGTCATACATTTTACCTTTGGCTCATTATTTTGTCTTTTACACAGTGACTATTTTTTATGGTGTAGGTACTCGCGTAACCGGCTACATAATCGAACGTCGCGACGTGGGTAGCTCCGTATGGATCAAGTGCAACGACTACAACGTGCAGGACACCACCTTCACAGCACTCAACCTCAACGAGAAGGCCGATTACGAGTTCAGGATCATTGCTGTCAATGCTGCCGGTAAATATCCCAACATTTCAATTAATAGTATCCTTTTTTATGGGATAGGGGGGACGGACAGCAGACGAGTCACCT